>NC_069447.1:30560312-30587812 GCF_026875155.1 Cherax quadricarinatus | reverse complement strand
CTGTGACATGACTGTATCTTCACTCAGCCTGTGACATGACTGTGTCTTCACTCAGCCTGTGACATGACTGTGTCTTCACTCAGCCTGTGACATGACTGTGTCTTCACTCAGCCTGAGACATGACTGTGTCTTCACTCAGCCTGAGACATGACTGTGTCTTCACTCAGCCTGTGACATGACTGTGTCTTCACTCAGCCTGTGACATGACTGTGTCTTCACTCAGCCTGAGACATGACTGTGTCTTCACTCAGCCTGTGACATGACTGTGTCTTCACTCAGCCTGTGACATGACTGTGTCTTCACTCAGTCTGAGACATGACTGTGTCTTCACTCAGCCTGTGACATGACTGTGTCTTCACTCAGCCTGTGACATGACTGTGTCTTCACTCAGCCTGAGACATGACTGTTTCTTCACTCAGCCTGTGACATGACTGTGTCTTCACTCAGCCTGAGACATGACTGTGTCTTCACTCAGCCTGAGACATGACTGCGTCTTCACTCAGCCTGTGACATGACTGTGTCTTCACTCAGCCTGTGACATGACTGTGTCTTCACTCAGCCTGAGACATGACTGTGTCTTCACTCAGCCTGTGACATGACTGTGTCTTCACTCAGCCTGTGACATGACTGTGTCTTCACTCAGCCTGAGACATGACTGTGTCTTCACTCAGCCTGTGACATGACTGTGTCTTCACTCAGCCTGTGACATGACTGTGTCTTCACTCAGCCTGAGACATGACTGTGTCTTCACTCAGCCTGTGACATGACTGTGTCTTCACTCAGCCTGTGACATGACTGTGTCTTCACTCAGCCTGTGACATGACTGTGTCTTCACTCAGCCTGAGACATGACTGTGTCTTCACTCAGCCTGTGACATGACTGTGTCTTCACTCAGCCTGTGACATGACTGTGTCTTCACTCAGCCTGTGACATGACTGTGTCTTCACTCAGCCTGTGACATGACTGTGTCTTCACTCAGCCTGTGCATGCTGTGTCTTCACTCAGCCTTGACATGACTGTGTCTTCACTCAGCCTGTGACATGACTGTCCATTCCATTCACCCTCCTCTCCCCTCCCCAGTCTTCCAGTCACCCTCCTCCCCCCTCCCCAATCTTCCAGTCACCCTCCTCCCCCCTCCCCAATCTTCCAGTCACCCTCCTCCCCCCTCCCCAGTCTTCCAGTCACCCTCCTCCCCCCTCCGCTCCAGTCCTCCATCACCCTCCCCCCCTCCCCAATCTTCCAGTCACCCTCCTCCCCCTCCCCATCTTCCAGTCACCCTCCTCCCCCCTCCCCAGTCTTCCAGTCACCCTCCTCCCCCCTCCCCAGTCTTCCAGTCACCCTCCTCCCCCTCCCCAGTCTTCCAGTCACCCTCCTCCCCCACTCCCCATCCTTTCCAGTCACCCTCCTCCCCCCTCCCCAGTCTTCCAGTCACCCTCCTCCCCCCTCCCCAGTCTTCCAGTCACCCTCCTCCCCCTCCCCAGTCTTCCAGTCACCCTCCTCCCCCCTCCCCAATCTTCCAGTCACTCCTCCTCCCCCCTCCCCATCTTCCAGTCACCCTCCTCCCCCTCCCCAGTCTTCCAGTCACCCTCCTCCCCCCTCCCCAGTCTTCCAGTCACCCTCCTCCCCCCTCCCCAGTCTTCCAGTCACCCTCCTCCCCCCTCCCCAGTCTTCCAGTCACCCTCCTCCCCCCTCCCCAGTCTTCCAGTCACCTCTCCTCCCCCCTCCCCAGTCTTCCAGTCACCCTCCTCCCCCCTCCCCAGTCTTCCAGTCACCCTCCTCCCCCCTCCCCAATCTTCCAGTCACCCTCCTCCCCCCTCCCCAGTCTTCCAGTCACCCTCCTCCCTCCCTCCCCAGTCTTCCAGTCACCCTCCTCCCCCCTCCCCAGTCTTCCAGCCCCCCCCCATGAATACCCACCAACATCCTCATCACTGTCTTATTACAAGCCTCATCTTCATTCATCTTCCTTTTTATCTTCTTTCATCTTTCTTCATCTACCTGCATCCTTCCTTCATCTTCTACCTTCATTTTCTTCATTAATTTTCATTCATCTCCTTCCTTTATCTTCCTTCATATTCTTGTTTTATCTTCCTTCACCATCTTCCTTCATCATCTTCCTTCATCATCTTCCCTCACCATCTTCCTTCATCATCTTTCACCATCTTCCTTCATCATCTTTCACCATCTTCCTTCACCATCATTTATCACCATCTTGCTGTCGGGAGGGTTCGTGGGGATGTGATGGTTGGAGTTAAAGACAGTCGTTGGAGGGTAACATACATTATCAGAGTGTGAGAGGGGAGGCCAGACTGTCTGTGTTGCTTGTAGTAGACCTAAGTGTGGAGAGCCTGAGCTTGCTACCATCTGCAGCTCATAAGACTGCCATCCCCACGAGCCCTTTTAGGGCGGGGCAGATGGCAGACCAGAGGCCTTAGCTTTCCCTACAGCCCCGTGAGGGCGGGGAATGTGGCTAGCCTGGACAGTTGGTCCCAAAGATGAGGGGGTACTTGTACCTCCTCCCATGGGAGACTTAAGTCTCGAGACACTCCCCAGATAGGGAGCCAAGGCCGGGTCACCACTACTTGGAAAAGACCCGGGCCGGGAGAATACCGGCGAATAAAAAAAAAAAAAAAAAACCTAAGTGTGGAGTGAGGACGAGGCCGGGAGCACAGTGCTCTCATGCTGCATCACGTGACGTCACACCTGCTAGTCGCTGAGCCTACTGGAAGGGAGCCTAAATATATACATGGATGATATGATCTACAATATACTACACAAGTATAAGTATAGGGAATTCAGTAGCCATACTGACATTCCTTCATTACCTTCCTTCACCATCTTCCTTCATCATCTTCCTTCACTATGACGGGGGCAGATGGATATATAGATTTTTTAATATTGTTTAGAAAGCCAATATTTCGTTATAAGATTGTGTGCTTGTTATTGTTGTTGTTCCGTCGTGTTGTTGTTGCTGTTCCTTGTTGTTGTTGATGTTGTTGTTGTTCCTTGTTGTTGTTGTTGTTCCTTGTTGTTGTTGTTCCATCGTGTTGTTGTTACTGTTCCATGTTGTTGTTGTTGTTCCGTCGTGTTGTTGTTGCTGTTCCATGTTGTTGTTGTTGTTCCGTCGTATTGTTGTTTGCTGTTCCATGTTGTTGTTGTTGTTCCGTCGTGTTGTTGTTGTTCCTGTTGTTGTTGTTGTTCCTTGTTGTTGTATGTTTTGTTGTCGTCCCTGTTGTTGTTGCTGTTCCATGTGTGTTGTTGTTCGTCTGTTGTTGTTGTTCCTGTTGTTGTTGTTGTTCGTCGTGTTGTTGTGCTGTTCCATGTTGTTGTTGTGTTGTTGTTCGTCGTGTTGTTGTTGCTGTTCCATGTTGTTGTTGTTGTTCCGTCGTGTTGTTGTTGTTCCTTGTTGTTGTTGTTGTTCCTGTGTTGTTGTTGTTTTGTTCCTTGTTGTTGTTGTTGTTCCTTGTTGTTGTTGTTGTCCTTGTTGTTGTTGTGTTCCTTGTTGTTGTTGTTTGTTCCTTGTTGTTGTTGTTTGTTGTTGTTGTGTTCCTGTGTTGTTGTTGCTGTTCCTTGTTGTTGTTGTTGTTGTTTTTGTTCTTGTTGTTTGTTGTTCCTGTTGTTGTTGTTGTTCCAGTCGTTGTTGTTGTTGCTGTTCCTTGTTGTTGTTGTTGTTCCATGTTGTTGTTGTTGTTCCTCGTGTTTGTTGTTGTTGTTCCTGTCTGTTGTTGTGTGTGTTCCATTGTTGTTGTTGTTGTTCCATGTTGTTTGTTGTTTGTTCCATGTGTTGTTGTTTGTTGTTGTCCTGTGTTGTTCATGTTGTGTTGTTTCCATGTTGTTGTTGTTGTTCCAGTGTTGTTGTTGTTGTTCCATGGTGTTGTTTGTTCCATGGTTGCTTGTTGTTGTTCCATGGTGTTGTTGTTCCATTGGTTGTTGTTGTTCCATGGTGTTGTGTTCCATGTGTTGTTGTTCCATGGTGGTTGTTTGTGTTGTGTTCCATGGTGTTGTTGTTCCATGGTGTTGTTGTTCCATGGTGTTGTTTTGTTGTTCCATGGTGTTGTTGTTCCATGGTGCTGTTGTTCCATGGTGCTGTTGTTCCATGGTGTTGTTGTTCCATGGTGTTGTTGTTCCATGGTGCTGTTGTTCCATGTGTTGTTGTTGTTGTTCCATGGTGTTGTTGTTCCATGGTGTTGTTGTTGTTGTTCCATGGTGTTGTTGTTGTTGTTCCATGGTGTTGTTGTTGTTGTTCCATGGTGTTGTTGTTGTTGTTCCATGGTGTTGTTGTTCCATGGTGCTGTTGTTCCATGGTGCTGTTGTTCCATGGTGTTGTTGTTCCATGTGTTGTTGTTGTTCCATGGTGTTGTTGTTCCATGTTGTTGTTCCATGGTGTGTTGTTCCATGGTTGTTGTGTTCCATGGTGTTGTTGTTCATGGTGTGTTGTTCCATGGTGTTGTGTGTTGTTCTGTGCTTGTTCCATGGTGTTGTTGTTCCATGGTGTGTTGTTCATGGTGTTGTTGTTCCATGTGTGTGTTGTTCCATGGTGTTGTTTGTTGTTCCATGGTGTTGTTTTGGTTGTTCCATGGTGTTGTTGTGTTTCCATGGTGGTTGTTCCATGGTTGTTGTTCCATGGTGTTGTTGTTCCATGGTGTGTTGTTCCATGGTGTTGTTGTTCCATGTGTTGTTGTTGTGTTCCATGGTGTTGTTGTTCCATGGTGTGTTGTTCCATGGTGTGTCATGTGTTGTTGTTCCATGGTTGTTTGTTGTTCCATGTGTTGTTGTTCCATGGGTGTTGTTGTTGTTGTTCCATGGTGTGTTGTTCCTGGTGTTGTTGTTCCATGTGTTGTTTTGTGTGTTGTTCCATGGTGTTGTTTGTTTCCATGGTGTTGTGTGTATGGTGTGTTGTCCATGTGTTGTTGTTGTTGTTCATGGTGTGTGTTGTTCCATGGTGTTGTTGTTGTGTCATGTGTTGTTGTTCCATGGTGTTGTTGTTCCATGTGTTGCTGTTGTGTTCCATGGTGTGTTGTTGTTGTCCATGGTTGTTGTCTGTGTTGTTGTTCCATGTGTGTTGTTGTTGTGTTCCATGGTTGTTGTATGTGTTGTTTGTTGTTCCATGGTGTTGTTGTTCCATGGTGTGTTGTTCCATGGTGTTGTTGTGTGTGTTGTTCCATGGTGTTGGTTGTTTCCATGGTGTTGTATGTTGTTCCATGGTGTGTTGTGTCCATGGTGTTGTTGTTGTTGTTCCATGTAGTTTGTTGCGTGTGTTGTTGTTCCATGGTGTTGTGTGTATGTTATGGTGTGTTGTTCCATGGGGTGTTGTTATGGTGTTGTATGTTGTGTCCATGGTGTTGTTGTTCCATGGTGTGTTGTTGTTCCATGTGTTGTTGTTCATGGTGTTGTGTTGTTTCCATGGTGTGTATGTTTGTTCCATGTGTTGTATGTTGTTGTTCCATGGTTGTTGTTGTGTGTTGTTCATGTGTGTTGTTGTTCCATGTGTTGTTGTGTTGTTCCATGGTGTTGTGTTGTCCATGGTGTGTTGTCATGGTGTTGTTCCATGTGTGTGTTGTTTCATGGTGTAGTGTTGTTCCATGTGTGTTGTTGTGTCCATGTGTGTTGTTGTTCCATGTGTGTTGTATGTGTACGTTTGTTTTGTCATGGGGGGTGCCGTTGTTCCATGGTGTTGTTGTTCCATGGTTGTTGTTCTGTGTTGTTGTTCCATGGTGTTGTGTGTTCTGGTGTTGTGTTCCATGGTGTTGTGTTGTTCCATGGTGTTGTTGTTGTTGTTCCATGGTGTTGTTGTTCCATGGTGTTGTTGTTGTTGTTCCATGGTGTTGTTGTTCCATGGTGTTGTTGTTCCATGGTGTTGTTGTTGTTGTTCCATGGTGTTGTTGTTCCATGGTGTTGTTGTTGTTGTTCCATGTTGTTGTTCCATGGTGTTGTTGTTCCATGGTGTTGTTGTTGTCAGTTGTTCCATGTGTAGTGTTGTTGTTCAGGGTTGTAGTGTATGTAGTGATAGTTTTATGTAGTAGTTAGTATAGTAGTAGTAGTAGTAGTATAGCAGTATTTGTAGTATGTAGTAGTGTAGTAGAGTAGTAGTAGTAGTAGTAGTAGCAGTAGTAGTAGTAGTATGTAGCATGTATGTAGTAGTAGTAGTAGTAGCAGTAGTAGTAGTAGAGTAGTAGTAGTAGTAGTAGCAGTAGTAGTAGTAGTTAGTAGCAGTAGTAGTAGTAGTAGTAGTAAGTAGCAGTAGTAGTAGTAGTAGTAAGAGTAGTAGTTAGTAGTATAGTAGTGCAGTAGTAGATATAGTAGTAGTTCAGCAGTAGTAGTAGTAGTAGTAGTTAGTAGTAGTAGTAGTAGTAGTAGCAGTAGTAGTAGTAGTAGTAGTAGTAGCAGTAGTATAGTAGTAGTAGAGTAGTAGTAGTATAGCGTAGTAGTAGTAGTAGTATAGTAGCAGTAGTATAGTAGTAGAGTAGAGTAGGTAGTAGCAGTAGTAGTAGTAGTAGTAGCAGTAGTAGAAGTAGTAGTAGTAGTAGTAGTAATAGTAGCAGTAGCAGCAGTAGCAGCAGTAGCAGTAGTAGTAGTAGTAGTAGTAGTAGTAGAGTAGTAGTAGTAGTAGTAGTAGTAGTAGAGTAGTAGTAGTAGTAGTAGTAGAAGTAGTAGTAGTAGTAGTAGTTGTAGTAGTAGTAGTAGTATGGATGGTTGTTGTGGTACTGGAGTGATGGCTGGTGTGTCGTACTGTACACTGGTCGTGGTCGCTTCTCTTGTTGTCGTCATCTATATCGGTGATTTCTTACCTCATTTTGTTCTTTAGTTAGTTTAACATAAGCATATAATGAAGAGAAGGATGGAGAGGGATTGTACATCATTTGGAAATCTTGACTGAAGAGACGTTTCGCTAGTCGGTGGCTTCGTCAGTCCAATAGAGAGATAAACGGTGAGAGATGAGGAGTCGATGTGTTCAATCTTCGTGTTCTCGTTGCCGGGTTTCTTGAATACTACACAGATCTTGGGTGGACTGAGTGCAGCAAACACATCGCCAGTGTTGCTGTGTTCAGCAGTGTTGATGCTGAAGCTGTGGGGGAGATATTGTATATCTTTACGGAGAGGAGAAGAGAGTAGCCATTTTTATTTCTCTAGAGGTCGTGTCTGAGGATTTTGACTGATGCATATTTCAGTCTGTCGGTAACACCTGTTAGCTGAGTGGTCACCAGGTGTGTACTGGAGCTGAGAGAGTGGTCACCAGGTGTGTACTGGAGCTGAGAGAGTGGTCACCAGATGTGTACTGGAGCTGAGAGAGTGGTCACCAGGTGTGTACTGGAGCTGAGATAGTGGTCACTAGGTCAGTACTGGAGCTGAAAGAGTGGTCACCAGATGTGTACTTGAGAGATGGTGCGCACGCTTGTTCAGTGCGATGGCTGGTGTTCAGTGTGATGGCTGGTGTTCAGTGTGATGGCTGGTGTTCAGTGTGATGGCTGGTGTTCAGGATGATGGCTGGTGTTCAGGGTGATGGTTGGTGTTCAGTGTAATGGCTGGTGTTCAGTGTGATGGCTGGTGTTCAGGGTGATGGCTGGTGTTCAGGGTGATGGCTGGTGTTCAGGGTGATAGCTGATGTTCAGTGTGATAGCTGGTGTTCAGTGTGATGGCTGGTGTTCAGGATGATGGCTGATGTTCAGTGTGATGGCTGGTGTTCAGGGTGATGGCTGATGTTCAGTGTGATGGCTGGTGTTCAGTGTGATGGCTGGTGTTCAGTGTGATGGCTGGTGTTCAGGATGATGGCTGATGTTCAGTGTGATGGCTGGTGTTCAGTGCGATGGCTGGTGTTCAGTGTGATGGCTGGTGTTCAGTGTGATGGCTGGTGTTCAGTGTGTTGGCTGGTGTTCAGTGTGTTGGCTGGTGTTCAGTGTGATGGCTGGTGTTCAGTGTGATGGCTGGTGTTCAGTGTGTTGGCTGGTGTTCAGTGTGTTGGCTGGTGTTCAGTGTGATGGCTGGTGTCCAGGGTGATGGCTGGTGTTCAGTGTGATGGCTGGTGTTCAGTGTGATGGCTGGTGTTCAGGGTGATGGCTGGTGTTCAGGGTGATGGCTGGTGTTCAGTTTGATGGCTGGTGTTCAGTGTGATGGCTGGTGTTCAGTGTGTTGGCTGGTGTTCAGTGTGATGGCTGGTGTTCAGTGTGATGGCTGGTGTTCAGGGTGATGGCTGGTGTTCAGGGTGATGGTTGGTGTTCAGTGTGATGGCTGGTGTTCAGTGTGATGGCTGGTGTTCAGGGTGATGGCTGGTGTTCAGGGTGATGGCTGGTGTTCAGGATGATGGTTGGTGTTCAGTGTGATGGCTGGTGTTCAGTGTGATGGCTGGTGTTCAGTGTGATGGCTGGTGTTCAGTGTGATGGCTGGTGTTCAGGGTGATGGCTGGTGTTCAGGGTGATGGTTGGTGTTCAGGGTGATGGCTGGTGTTCAGGGTGATGGCTGGTGTTCAGGGTGATGGTTGGTGTTCAGTGTGATGGCTGGTGTTCAGTGTGATGGCTGGTGTTCAGGGTGATGGCTGGTGTTCAGGGTGATGGCTGGTGTTCAGTGTGATGGCTGGTGTTCAGGGTGATGGCTGGTGTTCAGGATGATGGTTGGTGTTCAGTGTGATGGCTGGTGTTCAGTGTGATGGCTGGTGTTCAGTGTGATGGCTGGTGTTCAGGGTGATGGCTGGTGTTCAGGGTGATGGTTGGTGTTCAGTGTGATGGCTGGTGTTCAGTGTGATGGCTGGTGTTCAGGGTGATGGCTGGTGTTCAGGGTGATGGCTGGTGTTCAGGATGATGGTTGGTGTTCAGTGTGATGGCTGGTGTTCAGTGTGATGGCTGGTGTTCAGTGTGTTGGCTGGTGTTCAGTGTGATGGCTGGTGTTCAGGATGATGGCTGGTGTTCAGGGTGATGGCTGGTGTTCAGGGTGATGGCTGGTGTTCAGGGTGATGGCTGGTGTTCAGGGTGATGGCTGGTGTTCAGGGTGATGGCTGGTGTTCAGGGTGATGGCTGGTGTTCAGTGTGATGGCTGGTGTTCAGGGTGATGGCTGGTGTTCAGGGTGATGGCTGGTGTTCAGGGTGATGGCTGGTGTTCAGGGTGATGGCTGGTGTTCAGGGTGATGGCTGGTGTTTAGTCAAGACATGAAAGGATCCAAGATGTCAGGCACCAATATAACCGATGATTGTAGCATAGGAGGTAGAACCAAGAGCTGGGACTCAGCCCCCGCAACCACAACTCTGCGAGTACATCTTAGTGATTGCACACACACACACACACACACGGAGGGAGTGGGCCTAGTAGCGACCAGTGAAAAAGCGGGGTCAGGAGCTATGAATCGACCCCTGCAACCACAATTAGGTGAGTACACACACACAAACACACGATTAAACTCATGGAGAAGGGAGAGAGTGGACCTGGTATCGACCAGCGAAGAGGCGGGACCAGGAGCTGTGAGTCGACCCCTGCGACTAGGAATAGGTGAGTACACAAATAGCATCACCTTACAAAGCAGTTTCACTGACATACACAGTATATAAGATTTCGGAGAGACATTTCAAGAGAAGCGTAGTGGTTTTAGAGAAGGTAAATCCTCTCTCAAAACCTGCTTGAGTTGTATGATAAGTTAAGAGAAATGAGACAAGCGAGTGACGGGTGGACTGTATGTTAGAAGGTGTCTGGCAAACTACCACACAGCAGACTGAGACACAAGCTGGAAGACCAGGCAGAAATAACAAGGCACTACAGTGAATTCAGGAATACTTAGCAGGAAGGAAATAAAGAGTGTCTGACAAGAGGTAAGAGCATGATCAAGCGTGACAAGCGGAGGTTCAACAAGGTTCATTACTGGGACTTACACTGATTCTGATGTTCTTGAGGTGATACTCTGATTTATTCCTGTTTGAAGACGATGCAAAGCTAATGATGAAGATAAGAACAGGACAAGCAGACTAGGACAAGCTGCGGGATTCGTCTGACAAATGATTATTGGAAATGAACAAAAGAAAATGGAAGGTTGTGAAAATTGAGGATGGAGGCAACTATGGTGAAGACTGCAGAGTTGTAATAATTTTTGTATGGTGTACATTGTACATATTAAAAAAAAACTTCATAAAAATAGTGTCAGTGCTAAAGTAGACGCGAATTGAAGGGTAAATGGACTAACATGAGATGGACGAATGAGAGTTGTGTGGCGACACAAGTCTAGCAGTGGCTGGCAAGATGTGCTGATGGTGTGTGGCGACAATAGTATAATAATAATAATAATAATAATAATAATAATAATAATAATAATAATAATAATAAAAATAATAATAATAATAAAATAATAATAATAATAATAATAATAATAATAATAATAATAATAATAATAAAATAATAATAATAATAATAATAATAATAATAATAATAATAATAATAATAATAATAATAATAATAATAATAATAATAATAATAATAATAATAAAATAATAATAATAATATAACAATAATATAATAATAATAATAATAAATAATAAAATAATAATAATAAATAATAATAATAATAATAATAATAATAATAATAATAATAATAATAATAATAATATCTTTATTACTACAAATACATATACAAGGTATACAGTCCTAGCTGACATCAGTGACATACTACTATATAGAAAGTTGCTTGTTATGCTGAGCATTTCAGGCAAATTAGGTCAGTTTTGTCCCAGGATGCGACCCACACCAGACGACTAACACCCAGGTACCCATTTTACTGATGGGTGAACAGGGACAACAGGTGGCTTATGAAAACACGTTCCTAATGTTTTCCAGCCGTACCGGAGGAGACTCGAACTCCGGACCTCAGTGTGTGAGCTGAGTGCGCTACCGATCGAGCTACGGGACACAGTTTATCTGTCCATCCTGGTAATCAAACCTAAAGTACTGACCACTTGTTTAACATTTTTTGTAGTTTACGAGGCATAGGGAGGCTTAGAGCGGCTGTTTTTGCATAACATAATGTATATACCTCCTAGACAAGGTACTTTTACCCCCTCCCACCACTTCCATGTTAACTTAGTTAGAGGGGCAAGAATCAAGTAAGAACTGGGTGCATCACGGGAGACAAAGACTGCAACTCTCACTCAAGAAGGATCTCAGTGTCGACACAGTACCGAGCATATCACCCGAGGCGCTCATCGATAAAATAACTTCTGCAACAAACACGCGTCAGGCAAATCTACGATTAACTTTCTGGAATCTCAATTAAGATTAATTCAAAACACAATAAACTAGAAATGACAGGCCTATCCTGGAGTATGGAGCACCAGTATGGAGCCCACATCTGACCAAACATCTCAAGAAACTGGAAGAAAGTGCAGAGGTTTACAGCGAGAGTAGCCCCAGAGGTAAGGGGTATGAGCCATGAGGAGAAACTAAGGATGTAAACCTATGTTATTAAGTTTACATCCTTCAGTGCTCGAGAGGCTGGAAACACGAACATAAGGGCACAAGTGAAGATGAGAAATACGTAATAGTCACAGTTATATTAGGAAGTATTTCTTTGGTCTCACAGTGATCAGGAAGTGGAGGAACCTGGAGAGTGAAGAGGAAGAGACGAGATACATGCATAGTTGTAAGAACAGGTAGAATAGGGCTCACGAAACCAGAAGAGAGAAGGAACCTAGCTTCATATCTAGAAGTATAAATAACAGAAGTCCTCAGGTTGTTCTTCAACTCTATATATCCTCGGTTAGGCCTCATTTAGACTATGCTGTTCAGTTCTGGTCACCGTATTACAGAATGGATATAAATGCTCTGGAAAACGTACAGAGGAGGATGACAAAGATGATTCCATGTATCAGAAACCTTCCCTATGATGGACAGACTGAGGCCCTGAATCTGCGCACTCTAGAAAGGCGTAGAATTAGGGGGGATACGATCGAGGTGTATAAATGGAAAACAGGAATAAATAAAGGGGATGTAAATAGCGTGCTGAAAATTTCCAGCCAAGACAGGACTCGCAGCAATGGTTTCAAGTTGGAAAAATTCAGATTCAGGAAGGATATAGGAAAGCACTGGTTTGGTAATAGAGTTGTGGATGAGTGGAACAAACTCTCCGAGTACAGTTATTGAGGCTAAAACGTTGTGTAGTTTTAAAATAGGCTAGATAAATACATGAGTGGGTGTGGGTGGGTGTGAGTTGGACCTGACTAGCTTGTGTTGCTGGGTCTGGTGCCGTGCTCCTTCCTTGAGTGGAGGCGACCAGACTGGGTGGGTCATTGGGCTAATCCGGGGGGAAGACATGGACCTGCTCCGCATGGATCAGTAGGCCTGTTGCAGTGTTCTTTCTTTCTTATTTTCTTATGTTCTTCCAGCTGAGACGCGGGGCCAGGAGCTGAGACTCGACCCCGGCAACCACAAAGGAGTACAAACAGGTGAGTACACAAAGGTGAGTACCAACAGGGGAAGGAATGTATCCATAAGACCATCAGTCATATAACTGTGACAGTCTGGGAGTACGAGAGTGTTGTGTGAGAGATGATCCACCAGGTTGTTGCTGCAGCTTACACCAGCCAGACTAACAGGTCAAAGAGTTCCTGGATATATTATTCGGTCTACTTAATTATGAAGTGTAGATTCATTTATTATTTTAAGTTGAGAAAAATTAATTTTTTTTTAAGAATTAGCGTTAAGAGACTTAAGGCGCAGCTTCAAGACTGTGTATGATAACTTACAAGAAGCCAGCCACCTGTAATGCTAGGAAATGTGACTCGACCTCTGAAAATACAGTTTGGTAAGCACACACACAAACACAATACACAAACACAACACACACACTAATCACTCACAACCTTTAGCCTGACCTGGAGGTACACATACACATCACACAACATACACACAACACAACACACACAACATACACAACACACAGCACACACACATCACACAAAATATACACAACATGGACACAACACACATAACACACATCACATACACACACACACACACACAACACGTATCACACGCACAACATACACACATACGCAGATGATGTGAAGTTAATGAGGAGAATTCAGTCAGATGAGGACCAGGCAGGATTACAAAGAGACCTGGACAGGCTGGAAGCCTGGTCCAGCAACTGGCTCCTCGAATTCAACCCGCCAGATGCAAAGTCATGAAGATCGGGAAAGGACAAAAAAGACCACAGACAGAGTATAGGATAGGTGGCCAAAGACTGCAAAACTCACTCAAAGAGAAGGATCTTGGGGTGAGTATAATACAGAGCACATCTCCTGAGGCACACATCAACCAGATAACTGCTGCAGCATATGGGCGCCTGGAAAACCTGAGAATAGCGTTCCAATACCTCAGTAAGGAACCGTTCAAGAATCTATACACCGTGTACGTAAGGCCCATACTGGAGTATGCAGCACCAGTTTGGAACCCACACCAGCTGAAACTCGTCAAGAAATTAGAGAAAATGCAAAGATTTGTAACAAGGTCTAGTTCCAGAGATCAGGGGAATGTCCAGCGAAGGAAGGTTAAGGGAAAACGGCCTGACGACACTAGAAGACAGACGGGTTAAGGGAGACATGATAACGACATACAAAACACTGCGAGGATTTGACAAGGTGGAAGTTGAAGACTCAGTTGAGTCAGAGAGATGTTGGGAAGTACTTCTATAGTCATAGAATTGTCAGGAAGTGGAACAGTCTGGCAAGTGATGTAGTGGAGGCAGGAACCATACATAGTTTTAAGACGAGGTATGATAAACCACATGGAGCAGGGAGAGAGAGGACATAATAGTGACCACAAACAGGTGAGCACACACACACACACATATACAGTAACCACTCACAAAACACAGCCTGGTCTGGAGGTAGACGCAACACACAAAACACACACAACAATCACAACACAGCCTGGCCTGGAGGTACAAGCAAAACACACAACACTTACAACACAGCCTGGCCTGGAGGTACACACAACACACACGACACACGCAACACTCGCAACACAGCCTGGCCTGGAGGTACACACAACACACACAACACTCGCACACAGCCTGGCCTGGAGGTATACACACACAAAACACACGAAACACTCGCAACACAGCCTGGTCTGGAGGTACACACAACACACGCAACACTCGCAACACAGCCTGGCCTGGAGGTACACACAACACCACACATCACAACACACGCACACGACACCTCACACACAACACCAACTAACACAGCCTGGTCTGGAGGTACACACAAACACACAACATCCAACACAGCCTGCCGGAGGTACACACAACACACAACACACAAACACTGCACACACACACAACACACAACGAACACACAACACCACACGACAACACAATACTCGCAACACAGCTGGCCTGGAGGTAACACACACAAACACACACACAACACACAACACACGCAACACTCGCAACACAGCCTGGCCTGGAGTACACACAACACAACCACAACACACCAGCACACTGCAACACAGCCTGCTGGAGGTACACACAACACACACACACCAACATCGCAACACAGCCTGGCCTGGAGGTACACACAACACACAACACACCAAAATCACAACACACACACACAGCTGGCTGGAGGTACACACAAACCACAACACACACACAAACACACACAACAACACAACAACTCATACACACACACACAACACAACAACACCACAACATCGCAACACAGCCTGGCCTGGAGGTACACACAACACACACACAAAACCACAACACACGCAACACTCGCAACACAGCCTGGCCTGGAGGTACACACAACACACAACACACCACACAACACAGCCTGGCCTGGAGGTACACACAACACACACAACACCAAACCAACACCACACACACACAAACACACAAACCAACAACACCCAACACACAACACACAACACACAAAACACAGCCTGGCCACAACACTGAAACACACACAACACACCAACACCAAACACACACACATCAAACACACGCAACACTCGCAACACAGCCTGCCTGGAGGTACACACAACAAACACACAACACACGCAACACAACACAGCCTGGCCTGGAGGTACACAACACACACCAACCACTCAAACACAACACACAACACACACACAACACACAACACACACAACACACAACCACACACTGCAGACACACAACACACACACACACACACACCAAACACAGCCTGCTGAGGTACACACAAAACACAACACACACACACACCAACACGCCTGGCCTGGAGGTACACACAACACAACAACACAACAACCACAACACACACACAACACAACAACACACAACACAAACAACAACACACAACACACCTGCCAACACACAAACACAACACACAACAACACAACACACACACTGCTGAACACACAACACACAACACACAACACAGCCTGCTGGAGTACACAGCACACACACAACAACACTGCACAAGCCTGGAGGTCACACACACACAACATCACAAACACAGCCTGGCTGGAGGTACACACAACACACACACCACACAGCCTGTCCTGAGGTACACCACAACACACACACACAACACTACCAACACAGCCTGGCCTGGAGGTACACACAACACAACAACACAACACAACACTCGCAACACAGCCTGGCCTGGAGGTACACACAACACACACAAACCAGCCTGGCCTGGAGGTACACACAACGCACACAACACAGCCTTGCCTGGAGGTACACGCAACACACGCAACACACACAACACAGAATGGCCTGGAGGTACACAGAACACACGCAACACTCGCAACACAGCCTGGCCTGGAGGTACACACAACACACACAACACCAACCACACAACACACACAGCTGGCCTGGAGTACACACGAACACAAACACACCGCAACACACACAACACACAACGCAACACAGCCTGGCCTGGAGGTACACACAACGCAAACACACCGACAACACACACTCGCAACACAGCCTGGCCTGGAGGTACACACAACACTCACAACACTCATAACACAGCCTAGCCTGGAGGTACACACAACACACACAACACAGCCTGGCCTGGAGGTACACACAACACACACAACACAGCCTGGCCTGGAGGTACACACAACGCACACAACACAGCCTGGCCTGGAGGTACACACAACACTCACAACACTCATAACACAGCCTAGCCTGGAGGTACACACAACACTCGCAACACAGCCTGGCCTGGAGGTACACACAACACACACAACACAGCCTGGCCTGGAGGTACACACAACGCACACAACACAGCCTGGCCTGGAGGTACACACACACCAACACAAACACAGCCTGGCCTGGAGGTACACAACACACAACACACAAACACAGCCTGGCCTGGAGGTACACACAACGCACACAACACAGCCTGGCCTGGAGGTACACACAACACACGCAGCACACGCAACACAGCCTGGCCTGGAGGTACACACAACACACGCAACACAGCCTGACCTGGAGGTACACAACACAACACACACAACACAGCCTGACCTGGAGGTACACACAACACTCACAACACAGCCTGGCCTGGAGGTACACACAACACTCACAACACAGCCTGGCCTGGAGGTACACACAACGCACACAACACAGCCTGGCCTGGAGGTACACACAACACACACAACACTCGCAACACAGCCTGCCTGGAGGTACACACAACACACACAACACAGCCTGGCCTGGAGGTACACACAACACACACAACACAGCCTGGCCTGGAGGTACACACAACACACACAACACAGCCTGGCCTGGAGGTACACACAACACACACAACACAGCCTGGCCTGGAGGTACACACAACACACGCAACACTCGCAACACAGCCTGGCCTGGAGGTACACACAACACACGCAACACACGCAACACAGCCTGGCCTGGAGGTACACACAACACACGCAACACTCGCAACACAGCCTGGCCTGGAGGTACACACAACACTCGCAACACAGCCTGGCCTGGAGGTACACACAACACTCACAACACAGCCTGGCCTGGAGGTACACACAACACGCAACACACACAACACACACACCACACACAGCTGGCCTGGAGGTACACACAACAACAACACGCAACACACACACTCGCAACCACAGCCTGCCTGGAGGTACACACAACACACACAACACCACTCGCACAACACAGCCTGGCCTGGAGGTACACACACGCACCAACACAGCCTGGCTGGAGGTACACACAACACTCGCAACACAGCCTGGCCTGGAGGTACACACAACACACCTGGCCTGGAGTACACACTACACTGCAACACACTGGAGTACACAACACGCAACACTCGCAACACAGCCTGGCCTGGAGGTACACACAACACACGCACACACACACAACCACACAACACACACAACACTCGCAACACAGCCTGGCTGGAGGTACACACAACACACACAACACACACACACGCACACCACACACTCGGGACACAACACAGCCTTGGCCTGGAGGTACACACAACACGCACACACACACAACACACAACACTCACAAACTCGCAACACAGCCTGGCCTGGAGGTACACACAACAACCACACAACACGCAACACTCGCAACACAGCCTTCCTGGAGGTACACACAACACACAACACAACACTGCAACACGCAACACAGCCTGGCCTGGAGGTACACACAACCACACAACACAGCCTGGCCTGGAGGTACACACAACACACTCAGCACACGCAACACAGCCTGGCCTGGAGGAACAACCAACACACGCAACACACAACACTCGCAACACAGCCTGGCCTGGAGGTACACACAACACTCACAACACAACGCACACAACACACACAACACAACAACACACGCAACACTCGCAACACAGCCTGGCCTGGAGGTACACACAACACACAACGCACACACACACAACACACAACACTCACAACACTCGCAACACAGCCTGTGCTGGAAATACAACACACACAACACACAACACACGCAACACTCGCAACACAGCCTGGCCTGGAGGTGTTATGATTGGCCTCCACCAATATCAGTATGAATACCGGATGAATTACGTTACGTGGTTAATCAAATCAAAATAGAATTTTATTCCTTCATACTAATCTACAAATGGCCGGACCGATGGTGTTTGTCCAGGCCAGAGCGGCGCAACAACCCCTGCTCACCTACCTCCTAAAATGACCCTTACCACCTCACCACGGAGGGACCAAAGTCGAGACTCGGAGGAATTAGACTTCATACGCCCTTCTGGTTCGCTCAGTTTGATGTGATAGATTTTGGTGGGGAAGAACCGGCCATTTTGAGCTCTGTGCCCCAGGGCCACAAGGGTGAAAATGGCGCCAGGATGACGAAGTGGAGGATGTTATTAAGATATTGGACGATAATGGTCGTGGCTAGAATAAGGGAGGAGGGGGTTAAGGGAGGAGGGGTTGAGGAAGGAGGGGTTGAGGGAGGAGAGGTTAGGGAGGAGGGTTAAGGGAGGAGGGGTTGAGGAGGAGGGTTAAGGGAGGAGTGATTGAGGGAGGGGGTTGAGGGAGAGGGGATTGAGGAGGAGGGGTTAAGGGAGAGGGTTAAGGGAGGAGGGGTTAGGGAGGAGGGGTTGAGGGAGGAGGGGTTGAGGGAGGAGGGGTTAAGGTGAGAGGGGTTGAGGAGGAGGGGTTAAAGGAGGGGTTGGGGAGGAGGGGTTGAGGGAGGAGGGGTTGAGGGAGGAGGAGGTTAAGGAGGGGAGGGGTTGAGGAGGAGGGGTTGAGGAGGAGGGTTGAAGGGAGAGGGAGTTGAGGGAAGGTTGAGGGAGGAGGTTGAGGGAGGAAGGGTTGAGGTTGAGGGGTTGAGGAGGAGGGTTGAGGGAGAGGAGTTAAGGAGAGGGGTTGAGGTAGAGGGTTGAGAGGAGGGGTTGAGGGAGGAGGGGTTGAAGGAGGAGGGGTTGAGGGAGGAGGGGTTGAGGGAGGAGGGGTTGAGGGAGGAGGGGTAACCATGAACCCATCCCAGTAACCATGAACCCATCCCAGTAACCTATGAACTCATCCCAGTAACCATGAACCCACCCCAGTAACATACCATCAGTAACATAACCATCCCAGTAACCCATGAACCCATCCCAGTAACCATGAACCCATCCAAGTAACCATGAACCCATCCCAGTAACCCATGAACCCATCCCAGTAACCATGAACCCATCCAAGTAACCATGAACCCATCCCAGTAACCCATGAACCATCCCAGTAACCTACCCATCGACATGAGCCCATCCCAGTACTCATGAACCATCTCAGTACCCATAAACTCATCCAAGTAACCCAGAACCCATCCCAGTAACCCATGAACCATCCCAGTAACCATGAACCCATCCCAGTAACCATGAACCCATCCCAGTAACCATGAACCCATCTCAGTAGCCCATAAACTCATCCCAGTAACCCATGAACCCATCCCAGTAACCCATGAACCCATCCCAGTAACCATGAACCCATCCCAGTAACCATGAACCCATCCCATTAGCCACGAACCATCCCAGTAACCAAGAACTCATCCAGTAACCCATGAACCCATCCCAGTAACCCATGAACTCATCCCAGTAACCATGAACCCATCCCAGTAACCATGACCCATACAGTAACCCATGAACCCATCCCAGTAACCATGAACCCATCCCAGTAACCATGAACCCATCCCAGTAACCATGAACCCATCTCAGTAACCCATGAACCCATCCAGTAACCATGAACCCATCCCAGTAACCCATGAACCATCCCAGTAACCATGAACCCATCCCAGTAACCATGAACCCATCTCAGTAACCCATGAACCCATCCCAGTAACCATGAACTCATCCCAGTAATCATGAACCCATCCCAGTAACCCATGAATCCATCCCAGTAACCCATGAACCCATCCCAGTAACTCATGAACCCATCCCAGTAACTCATAAACTCATCCCAGTAACCCATGAATCCATCCAGTAACCCATGAACCCATCCCAGTAACCCATGAACCCATCCCAGTAACTCATGAACCCATCCCAGTAACCCATGAACCCATCCCTGTAGCTCATGAACCCATCCCAGTAACCCATGAACCCATCCCAGTAACCCATGAACCCATCCCAGTAGCTCATGAACCCATCCCAGTATCCCATGAACCCATTCCAGTAACCAATGAACCCATCCCAGTAACCCATGAACCCATCTCAGTAACCCGTGAACCCATCCCAGTAACTCATTAACTCATCACAGAAACCCATGAACCCATCCCAGTAACTCAAGCACCGATCCTAGTAACTCATGAACCCATTCCAGCAACCCATGTACCCGTCCCAGTAACTCATGAACCCATCCCAGCAACCCATGTACCCGTTACAGTATCCCATGAACCCATCCCAGTAACCAATGAACCCATCCCAGGAACTCATGAACCCATTCCAGAAACCCATGAACCCATCCCAGTAACTGAAGAACCAACCCCAGTAACTCATCCAGTAACTCATGAACCCATCCCAGTAACCCAAGAACCTATCCCAGTAACTCATTAACCCATCCCAGTAACTCATGAACCCATCCCAGTAACCCATGAACCTATCCCAGTAACTCATGAACCCATCCCAATAACCCATGAACCTATCCCAGTAACTCATGAACCCATCCCAGTAACAATGAACCCATCCCAGTAACCCATGAACCCATCCCAGTAACCATGAACCCATCGCAGTAACAATGAACCCATCCCAGTAACCATGAACCCATCCCAGTAACCATGAACCCATCCCAGTAACCATGAACCCATCCCAGTAACCATGAACCCATCCCAGTAACCATGAACCCATCTCAGTAGCCCATAAACTCATCCCAGTAACCCATGAACCCATCCCAGTAACCCATGAACCCATCCCAGTAACCATGAACCCATCCCAGTAACCATGAACCCATCCCATTAGCCACGAACCATCCCAGTAACCAAGAACTCATCCCAGTAACCCATGAACCCATCCCAGTAACCCATGAACTCATCCCAGTAACCATGAACCCATCCCAGTAACCATGAACCCATACCAGTAACCCATGAACCCATCCCAGTAACCCATGAACCCATCCCAGTAACCATGAACCCATCCCAGTAACCATGAACCCATCTCAGTAACCCATGAACCCATCCCAGTAACCCATGAACCCATCCCAGTAACCCATGAACCCATCCTAGTAACCATGAACCCATCCCAGTAACCATGAACCCATCCCAGTAACCCATGAACTCATCCCAGTAACCCATGAACCCATCCCAGTAACCATGAACCCATCCCAGTAACCATGAACCCATCTCAGTAACCCATGAACCCATCCCAGTAACCATGAACTCATCCCAGTAATCCATGAACCCATCCCAGTAACCAATGAACCCATCCCAGTAACCATGAATCCATCCCAGTAACCATGAACCCATTCCAGTAAACCATGAACACATCCCAGTAACTCATGAACCCATCCCTGTAACCCATGAACACATCCCAGTAACTCATGAACCCATCCCAGTAACCATGAACTCATCCCAGTAATCATGAACCCATCCCAGTAACCCATGAATCCATCCCAGTAACCCATGAACCCATCCCAGTAACTCATGAACCCATCCCAGTAACTCATAAACTCATCCCAGTAACCCATGAATCCATCCCAGTAACCCATGAACCCATCCCAGTAACCCATGAACCCATCCCAGTAACTCATGAACCCATCCCAGTAACCCATGAACCCATCCCTGTAGCTCATGAACCCATCCCAGTAACCCATGAACCCATCCCAGTAACCCATGAACCCATCCCAGTAGCTCATGAACCCATCCCAGTATCCCATGAACCCATCCCAGTAACCCATGAACCCATCCCAGTAACCCATGAACCCATCTCAGTAACCCGTGAACCCATCCCAGTTACTCATTAACTCATCACAGAAACCCATGAACCCATCCCAGTAACTCAAGAACCCATCCTAGTAACTCATGAACCCATTCCAGCAACCCATGTACCCGTCCCAGTAACTCATGAACCCATCCCAGCAACCCATGTACCCGTTACAGTATCCCATGAACCCATCCCAGTAACCAATGAACCCATCCCAGGAACTCATGAACCCATTCCAGAAACCCATGAACCCATCCCAGTAACTGAAGAACCAACCCCAGTAACTCATCCAGTAACTCATGAACCCATCCCAGTAACCCAAGAACCTATCCCAGTAACTCATTAACCCATCCCAGTAACTCATGAACCCATCCCAGTAACCCATGAACCTATCCCAGTAACTCATGAACCCATCCCAATAACCCATGAACCTTATCCCAGTAACTCATGAACCCATCCCAGTAACAATGAACCCATCTCAGTAACCCATGAACCCATCCCAGTAACCCATGAACCCATCCCAGTAACCCATGAACCCATCCCAGTAACCATGAACCCATCGCAGTAACAATGAACCCATCCCAGTAACCATGAACCCATCCCAGTAACAATGAACCCATCCCAGTAACCCTTGAACCCATCCCAGTAACCCATGAACTCATCCCAGTAACCCATGAACCCATCCCAGTAACCCATGAACCCATCCCAGTAACCATGAACCCATCCCAGTAACCATGAATTCATCCCAGTAATCCATGAAACCATCCCAGTAACCCATGAACCCATCCCAGTAACCATGACATCCATCCCAGTAACATGAACCCATCCCAGTAACCCATGAACCCATCCCAGTAACTCATGAACCCATCCCAGTAACTCATGAACCCATCCCAGTAACCCATGAACCCATCCCAGTAACCCGTGAACCCATCCCAGTAACCCATGAACCCATCCCATTAACCCACGAACCCATCCCAGTAACCATGAATCCATCCCAGTAACCATGAACCCATCCCAGTAACCCATGAACCCATCCCAGTAACTCATGAACCCATCCCAGTAACCATGAACCCATCCCAGTAGCTCATGAACCCATCCCAATAACCCATGAACCTATCCCAGTAACTCATGAACCCATCCCAGTAACCATGAACCCATCCCAGTAGCTCATGAACCCATCCCAATAACCCATGAACCTATCCCAGTAACTCATGAATCCATCCCAGTAACCCATGAACCTATCCCAGTAACTCATGAACCCATCCCAGTAACCCATGAACATATCCCAGTAACTCATGAACCCATCCCAGTAACCCATGAACATATCCCAGTAACTCATGAACCCTTCCCAGTAACCCATGTACTCATCCCAGTAACTCATGAACCCATCCCAGTAACCCGAGAACCTATCCTAGTAACTCATGAACCCATCCCAGTAACCCATGTACTCATCCCAGTAACTCATGAACCCATCCCAGTAACCCATGAACATATCGCAGTAACTCATGAACCCATCCCAGTAACCCATGTACATATCCCAGTAACCCATGAACATATCCCAGTAACCCATGAACCTATTCCAGTAACTCACGAACCCATCCCAATAACCCATGTACTCATCCCAGTAACTCATGAACCCATCCCAGTAACCCATGAACATATCCCAGTAACTCATGAACCCATCCCAGTAACCCATGTACTCATCCCAGTAAGAACCCAACAAACAAGGGGTCCAGGACCCCAATAAATAAGTCACTTCTTGTTTGAGTTATCCTATGTAATTTATACTATGTATTTATGTGTTCCTTTGCCTGAATAAACTTATTAATAAAGTAAAAACAATAAAAAAATCTAGGAACAAGCATTCGGATTACACATCGACGAACATCCCAGAGGATCACAAGACGTTAAAGTGGATTCTCACAAGGCCAGGGCCAGGGCCAGGGCCAGGGCCAGAGCCAGGGCCAGGGCCAGGACCAGGGCCAGGGATAGGGGCAGTTCGTTGTAGCGAGGTCGGGAGTGAGTGCTTCGGGTGGAGGCGAAAACGGTGTTGTGCTTTTAAGGAAATTGGGGTGTGACACAAAGCCGCCATTGCACTTGTTGAGAGCGCCATGTTAAATTACCGTACTTCAGGCAGTGTTGCCACACACTCCTCGCCCTCACTATCCCTCACCTCCCTTAAAACACGCGCGCAACACCGCTGCTATCACCATATTCCCTACCTCACCCCACTTGGGCGAGTATTCTAAATTAACCCGAGCGAGAAAGAGGCTGATTTCTTGGAAATCTGATTCCAAAATTACGGTTTTTCAAGTTTGTTTTTTCTTCCCGTTGGGAGAGAAAAAGTCGGTGTCTGGCAACTGCTTCCACTTGAACACTGAAATGGCGGGAAATTAAAGAGCTGGAAATTTGGCGCGAACTTGAAGATAATAACAAAAGATATTGATAATATTTTTTTCGCCGTGGTTTTCCAGAGAAAGTTTGATGATGGAAGCTGCATCTCTGATGGTGGTGGTGTGGTGGTGGTGTGGTGGTGGTGTGGTGGTGGTGGGTGGTGGGTGCTGGTGGTGTGGTGGTGGTGTGGTGGTGTGTGGTGGTGGTGGTGGTGGTGTGGTGGTGGTGTGGTGGTGGTGCGGTGGTGGTGTGGTGTGGTGGTGTGGTGGTGGTGTGGTGGTGGTGTGGTGGTGTGTTGGTGGTTGGTGGTGGTGTGTGGTGGTGGTGTGGTGGTGGTGTGGTGGTGGTGTGGTGGTGTTGTGTGTGTTGGTGGTGCGGTGGTGGTGTGGTGGTGCGGTGGTGGTGTGCTGGTGGTGTGGTGGTGGTGTGGTGGTGGTGTGGTGGTGGTGTGGTGGTGGTGTGGTGGTGGTGTGGTGGTGGTGTGGTGGTGGTGTGGTGGTGGTGCGGTGGTGGTGTGGTGGTGGTGCGGTGGTGGTGTTGGTGTGGTGTGGTGGTGGTGTGGTGGTGGTGTGGTGGTGGTGTGGTGGTGGTGTGGTGGTGGTGTGGGTGGTGGTGTGGTGGTGGTGGTGGTGGTGTGGTGGTGGTGTGTGGTGGTGTGGTGGTGGTGTGGGGTGTGTGGGTGGTGTTGTGGTGGTGTTGGTGGTGCGGTGGTGGTGTGGTGGTGGTGCGTGGTGGTGTGCTGGTGGTGTGTGGGTGGTGTGGTGGTGGTGTGGTGGTGGTGGTGTGGTGGTGTTGTGGTGGTGTTGGTGTGGTTGGTGGTGGTGGTGGTGGTGCGGTGGTGGTGTGGTGGGTGTTGGTGGGTGGTGGTGGGGTGGTGGGGTGGTGGTTTGTGGTGGGGGGGTTTTTTGGTGGTGTGGGGGGTTGGGGGTGGTGGTGGGGGTGGTGGTGGTGTGGGGGGGGGGGTGGTTGTGGTGGGGGGTTTTGGTGGTTGGTTGGTGGTGGTGTTGGTGGTGGGGGGTGTGTGGTTTTGGGGTGGTGTTGGTGGTTTTGGTGGGGGGGGTGGGGGTTTGGTGGGGTGGGGGTGGTTTTGGGGGTTTGGTGGGGGGAGTGGGGGTGGTGTTGTGGTTTTTGGTGTTGGGTGGGGGGTGGTGTGGTGGTTTGGTGGGGGTGTGTTTGGTGGTGTGGTGTTGGGTGTGGGGTGGTTTTGGGTGGTGGGGGGTGGGGGTGGGGTGTGGTGGGGGGTGTGGGTGGTGGTTTTGGTGGTGTTGGTGGTGTGGGGTGGTGTGGGGGGGTGGGGGTGTGGTGGGGGTGGGGGGTGGTGGTGGGGTGGTGGTGTGTGGTGGTGGTTGTGGGGGGGGGTTTGGGTGGTTGGGTGTTGTGGTGGTGGTGGGGTTTTGGGGGGGTGGTGTGTGGTGTTGGTGGGGTGGTTTTGGTGGGTGTTGGTGGGTGGTGGTGGGGGTGGGGGTGTGGGGGTTGGGGGTGGTGTGGGGGTGGTGGTGGTGGGTGTTTTGGTAGTGTTGGTGGTGTGGGGTATTTGGGGGTGGTGTGGTGGTGTTGGTATTTGGTGGGGTGTGGGGGTGTTGGGTGGTGTGATGGTGGTGTGGGGTGGTGTGGTGGGGGTGTGGTGGTGGTGTGATGGTGGTGGGGTGGTGGGTGGGGTGTTGGTGGTGTGGTGGGGGTTGGTGGGGGGTTTGGGGGTGGGTGGTGTGGGGGGTTTGGTTGGTGGGTTGGGGTGTGGGGGTGGTTGGTGGGGGTTTGGTGTGGGTGGGGGGCGTGTGGTTTGGTGTGGTGGGGGGTGGGGTGGTGTGGGGTGGGGTTGGTGTGGTGTTTGGGGGTGGGTGGGGGGGTGGTGTGGGTTGGTGTTGGTGGTTGTGGTGTTTGGTTGGGGTGGGTTTTGGTGGGGGTGGGGTGGGGGTTTGGGGTGTTGGGGGGTTGGTGGGGGGGGTGGGGTTTTGGGGGGGGGTTGGTGGTGTGGTTTTTTGGGGTGTGGGTGTTGGTTGTGGGGGTGGGGGTCGTGAGTGTTGGTGGGTGTTGTGGTGGGGTGGTGGGGTGGTTTTGGGGTGGTGGTTTGGTGGTGGGGGGGTTTTGGTGTGGTGGGTGGTTTTTGGGGGTGGTGGGGTGGTGTGTGGGGGGGTGTGGGTGGGGTTTGTGGGGTTGGGTGGTGGGGGGTGGGGGTGGTGGTTGGTGGTGGTGGTGGTCGATGGTTTGGTCGAAGGCCTTCATCCAGGTCATGTCGAGCAAACTTGGGTAGTTTCATATTTGGGTTTGGGATAAGTACATGAGTGAGAGGGGTTGGTTTGAGTGGGATTGCACGTGGAAAATAGAATAATCAAGGCTTATCAGGAGAGTTATCGGAGAGATTATAGGAGTTTCAGGGAGAGATTGGTCAGGAGAAGTTCAGAGAGATTATCAGGAGAGATTTCAGGAGGATTTAGGGAAGATTGTAGGGGGATTATCAGGAGAGATTTCAGGAGAGATTATAGGAGAGATTATCAGGAGAAGATTATAGGAGAAGATTATCAGGAGAAGTTATCAAGAGAGGATTATCGGAGAAGATTATCAGGGAGTTATCGGAGAGTTTATCAGGGAAGATTATCAGAGAAGTTCAGGAGAGATTATCAGGAGAAGATTTAGGAGAAGTTATCAAGAGAGATTATCAGGAGAAGATTTAGGGAAGTAATGGGAGAGATTATCGAAGATTGTAAGAGAGATTATCAGGAGAAGTTATCAGGAGAAGTTTCAGGGATGTTATAGGAGAAGATTCAGGAAAAGGGATTGTCGGGAAAAGGGATTATAGGAGAAGATTATCAGGAGAAGATTATCAGGAGAAGATTATCAAGAGAAGATTATCAGGAGAAGATTATCAGGAAAAGTTTAACAGGGGGAAGATTTCAGGAGAAGATTATCAGGAGAGATTGTCAAGAGAAGATTATCAGGAGAAGATTATCAGGAGAAGATTATCAGGAGAAGATTATCAAGAGAAGATTATCAGGAGAAGATTATCAGGAGAAGATTAACAGGAGAAGATTATCAGGAGAAAGTTAAGACACATGTGCAACATCTGGATATCTTTATTGTAGTAGACGTTTCGCCATCCAGTGGCTTTATCAATACAGATTCTAGGACATAATAGGAAGACAGTAGAATTATATACAAAAGATGAGGTAATCAGTCCCTCGGCCTTGGAGTTAGTGTTCACAGCATCGTGGTGGAGGAGAATCTGGAGCAAAG
>NC_069447.1:30545114-30549812 GCF_026875155.1 Cherax quadricarinatus | reverse complement strand
AAAACCCCCTAACACTAATACAAACACTGACACTAACACTAACACTGACACTAACACTAACACTAACACTAACACTGACGCTGTCAGTGTCAGTCTTCTTACATCTAAGAATTCTTAAGACAAATTCCTGGAGAGCGAAACGTTGCCACAATAATTATGTCGCATGAGTTACCTAACATATTGTCGTTAATTCTACCAACTTCATTTGTTTTAAAAGGCCTACAACAAAAGGCCTATCACAATTTACTTTCAGAAATTAGTCAGTTATTCATGTATATATTCATACGTATTTGATAGATATTTGATAAACATTTCACGCATATTTTGTACATATTTTATATGTATTTTATATATTCAATATTTGTCTGAGCTGGTGGTCACATTAGCAATTCTGGCAGTGTGAAAATTGGATGTTTTTATTCATTTTTTCAGTGGCATGAAGCACTTAAGCTGTGATCCATGTACGTTAATAGTCACACACACACACACACACATACAACACACACACACACACACACACACACACACACACACACACACACACACACACACACACACACACCACAACACACCACACACACACACACACATACAGACACACGCACACACATACACACACACATACACACACCAACACACACACACACACACACACACACACACACACACACACACACACACACACACACACACACACCACACACACACACACACACACACACATACACACACACACCAGAGAATGGAAAAGGTACAGGAGGCAAAGGACCCAGAAAAATAAGGAGATTAGTAGAAGAGTCAGAAACGAGTACGCACAGATAAGGAGGGAGGCCCAGCGAGAGTACGAAAACAACATAGCATGGAAAGTCAAGTCTGACCCGAAACTGCTGTATAGCCACATTAGGAGGAAGTGAACAGTCAAAGACCAGGTGATAAGGCTGAGGAAAAAAGGTGGGGAACTCACAAGAAACGATCAAGAGGTATGTGAGGCGCTCAACATGAGATTTAAGGAAGTATTTACAGTGGGAGGACAGAACAGAGGGGAATACAAGTAAGGAATATACCAACAAGTGTTGGATGACATTCATACAAATGAGGAGGAGGTGATGAAACTGCTAAGGGACATCGATACCTCAAAGGCAATGGGACCGGACATCTCCCCGTGGGTCCTTAGAGAGGGAGCAGATATGCTGTGTGTGCCACTTACCACAATCTTCAACACATCCCTGGAAACTGGGAAACTACTTGAGGTATGGAAGACAGCAAATGTAGTTCTCATTTTTAAAAAAGGAGACAGAAAAGAGGCACTAAACTATAGAACTGTGTCACTGACGTGAATAGTGTGCAAAGTTATGGAGAAGATTATCAGGAGGAGAGTGGTGGAGCACCTGGAACGGAACAAGAGTATAAACGCCAACCAGCACGGATTCATGGAAGGCAAATCCTGTGTCACAAACCTTCTGGAGTTTTATGATAAAGTAACAGAAAATATAAACACAAATGCAGTATAATGTGATCCTTTATTGACAACGTTTCACCCACACAGTGGGCTTTTTCAAGTCACACACGGATCTCGTGTGTGACTTGAAAAAGCCCACTGTGTGGGTGAAACGTTGTCATAAAGGATCACATTATAACTGCATTTGTGTTTATATTTCCATTGTGTCGGTATTTTATACCATTTATTTCCAAAGTAACAGAAGTAAGACACGAGAGAGAGGGGTGGGTTGATTGCATCTTCTTGGACTGCAAGAAGGCCTTTGACACAGTTCCTCACAAGAGATTAGTGCAGAAGATAGAGGATCAGGCGCATATAACAGGAAAGGCACTGCAATGGATCAGAGAATACCTGACGGGGAGGCAACAACGAGTCATGGTACGTGATGAGGTATCACAGTCAGCACCTGTGACGAGCGGGGTTCCACAGGGGTCGGTCCTAGGACCAGTGCTATTTTTGGTATATGTGAACGACATGATGGAAAGGTTAGATTCAGAAGTGTCCCTATTCGCAGATGATTTGAAGTTAATGAGGATAATTAAACCAGATGAGGATCAGGCAGGACTTCAAAGAGACCTGGACAGACTGGACACCTGTCCAGCAACTGGCTTCTCGAATTTAACCCCGCCAAATGCAAAGTCATGAAGATCGGGGAAGGGCACAGAAGACCGCAGGCGGAGTATAGGCCAAAGACTGCAAACCTCGCTTAAGGAGAAAGATCTTGGGTTGAGTATAACACCGAGCATGTCTCCGGAAGCACACATCAACCAGATAACTGCTGCAGCATATGGGCGCCTGGCAAACCTGAGAACAGCGTTCCGATACCTTAGTAAGGAATCGTTCAAGACACTGTACACCGTGTACGTCAGGCCCAATACTTGAGTATGCAGCACCTGTTTGGAACCTGCACTTGATCAAGCACGTCAAGAAATTAGAGAAAGTGCAAAGGTTTGCGACAAGGTTATTCCAGAGCAAAGGGAAATATCCTATGAAGAAAGATTAAGGGAAATCGGCCTGACGACACTGGAGGACAGGAGGGTTAGGGGAGACATGATAACGACATATAAAATACTGCGCGGAATAGACAAGGTGGACAAAGACAGAATGTTCCAGGGAGGGGACACAGAAACAAGAGGTCACAATTGGAATTTGAAGACTCAGATGAGTCAAAGGGATGTTAGGAAGTATTTCTTCAGTCACAGAGTTGTCAGGCAGTGGAATAGCCTAGAAAGTGACGTAGTGGAGGTGGGAACCATACATAGTTTTAAGACGAGGTTTGATAAAGCTCATGGAGCAGGGAGAGAGAGGACCTAGTAGCAACCAGTGAAGATGCGGGGCCAGGAGCTAAGACTCGACCCCTACAACCACAAATAGGTGTATAACCACACACACACACACACACCACAGTCCAATATACGCGGAACCAACTCAGAATTCCACTGTCTGTATATACCAAGTCCTCCACTCTCTGTATTTATACATAGCAATAATATGAACGGGAATATACTATATATGCCTGCTGAAGTGTATTAGAGCAGATATACCCCGGGCTCGGTAGTGCTCTAAACTCTACAGGTTCGCTGTTATTGAACGTATGCCGGATTTGAACCTAACTGAGGGAAAAAATCGGATTGGCCTTTAAACGTAATGGATGAGGTTAATGTAATGGTTGTTGGTGTTGGTGGTAGTAGAGTAGTTGTTGTTGTTATTGTAATGGTTGTTGGTGTTGGTGGTAGTAGAGTAGTTGTTGTTGTTATTGTAATGGTTGTTGTGTTGGTGGTAGTAGAGTAGTTGTTGTTGTTAGTGTAAAGGTTGTTTTTTGTTGGTGTAGTAGATTAGTTGTTGTTGGTATTGTCATGGTTGTTGGTGTTGGTGGTAGAGAGTAGTTGTTGTTGTTAGTGTAATGTTTGTTGGTGTTGTGTAGTAGAGTAGTTGTTGTTGTTTAGTGTAATGTGTTGGTGTTGGTGTAGTAAGTAGGTGTTGTTGTTATTTGAATGTTTGGTGTTGGTGGTAGTAGAGTATTGAGTTGTTGTTAGTGTAATGGTTTTGGGGGTTGGTGGTAGTAAGTAGTTGTTTGTTGTTAGTGTATGTTGTTGGTGTTGGGTGGTAGTAGAGTAGTTTGTTGTTGTTTAGTGTAATGGTTGTTGGTGTTGTGGTAGTAAGTAGTTGTTGTTGTTATTGTAATGGTTGTTGTGTTGGTGAAGTGGTGGTAGAGTAGTTTTGTTGTTAGTGTATGGTGTTGGTGTTGGTGTGGTGGTAGTAGAGTAGTTGTTGTTAGTGTAATGGTTGTTGGTGTTGGTGGTGGTGGTAGTTGAGTAGTTGTTGTTGTTAGTGTAATGGTTGTTGGTGTTGGTGGTGGTGGTAGTAGAGTAGTTGTTTGTTGTTTGTGTAATGTTGTTGGTGTTTGGTGTAGTGGTGGTAGAGTAAGTTGTTGTAGTGTAATGGGTTTGTTGGTGTTGTGGTGGTGGTAGTTGAAAGTTTGTTGTTGTTAGTGTAATGGTTGTTGGTGTTGGTGGTGGTGTATTGAGTAGTTGTTTGTTGTTAGGTAATGGTTGTTGTGTTGGGTGGTGGTGGTAGTTTGAGTAGTTGTTGTTGTTATGTAATGGTTGTTGGTGTTGGTGTTGGTGGTAGTAAGTAGTTGTTGTATTGTAATGGTTGTTGGTTTGGTGGTTGGGGTGTAGAGTAGTTGTTTGTTGTTTGTGGAATGGTTGTGTGGTGTTGGGGTGGTGGTAGTTTAGTATTTTGGTAGTGTAATGTGTTGTGTTGGTGTGGTGGTAGTAGAGTTGTTTGTGTTTTGTATGGGTTTGTTGGGGTTGGTGGGGGTGTAGGTGAGTGTTGTTGTTATGTAAATGGTTGTTGGTGTTGGTGGGGTGGAGTTGAGTAGTTGTTGTTGTTAGGGTAATGGTTGTTGGTGTTGGTGTGGGGGTATAGAGTAGTTTGTTGTTAGTGTAATGGTTGTTGGTGATGTGGTGGTGGTAGTAGAGTAGTTTGTTGTTTGTGTAATGGTGTTGTTGTTGGTGGTGGTGGTAGTTGAGTAGGTTGTTGTTGTTAGTGTAATGGTTGTTGGTGTTGTGGTGGTGGTATTGAGTAGTTGTGGTTAGTGTAATGGTGTTGGTGGTTGGTGGTGGGGTAGTAGAGTATTGGTTGTTTTAGTGTAATGGTTGTTGGGTAGGTGGTGGTGGGAGTAGAGTAGTTGTTGT
>NC_069447.1:30472614-30540114 GCF_026875155.1 Cherax quadricarinatus | reverse complement strand
CACACACACACACACACACACCACACACACACACACTACACACACACAACACACACACACACACACACACACACACACACACACACACACATACACACACTCGTGATTTATTTGATTCTCTTATTATGGAAATATTGTGTACATTACGAAGGAAAACACCAGCCATTTTTATGATCACTTTTGTCCAGGAAGATGATGGAGGAGGAAGATGATGGAGGAGGAAGATGATGGAGGAGGAAGATGATGGAGGAGGAAGGTGATGGAGGAGGAAGATGATGGAGGAGGAAGATGATGGAGGAGGAAGATGGAGGAAACATTAGTGATGTATGAGGAGACAACAGCAGTCAGGAGGGAACCTGACTGTGGTCAAACACTCCTGTGGTGGAGGTGATGGAGGGGAAGGAGGAGGAGGTGGTGGAGGAGGAGGAGGAGGAGGAGGAGGAGGAGGAGGAGGAGGAGGAGGAGGAGGAGGAGGAGGAGGAGGAGGAGGAGGTGGAGGAGGTGGAGATGGAGGTAGTGGAAAAGAAAGAGAAGAAACTATGTTCATCCCAGGTTAGAGTCATTCTCCAGGCCAGGAACTTTCCTCCAGGTTCAACATGGAAGTTAGACAATACCGACAACATGATAAAAATTAGACACGTGCAACATTGTAGACGTTTCGCCATCCAGTGGCTTTATCTATGCAAATTCCAGGACATAACTGAAAGACAGTGGAACTATATACAAAAGACAAGAAGACTGAGGGACTGATTACCTCAGCTTTTGCAAATAGTTCCACAGTCTTCCCATTATGTCTACGAATCTGTACTGATAAAGCCACTGGATGGCTGAACGTCTACACTTGTGTCTAATTTTTCCATCAGGTTCCATCATGCTTGGGAAAGGCCCTTGTTATAATAGACTAAAGCTCCTCTCCCTGTCCTCGGATCGAACCAGGCGCTTCTCCCATCATGCATTCAGTAATATTACTACTATTTTCTTTATTACCACATCGGCCGCTTCCCACCAAGGCAGGGTGACCCGAAAAAAGAAGAAACACTTTTATTATCATTCAATCCATCACTGTCTTGTCAGAGGAACGCCAACACTACAGTTAAACTGTAACATTAACACCTTCAGAGTGCAGACACTGTACTTCCCACCTCCAGGACTCAAGTCCCTCCTTCAGAGTGTAGACACTGTACTTCCCACCTCCAGGACTCAAGTCCCTCCTTCAGAGTGTAGACACTGTACTTCCCACCTCCAGGACTCAAGTCCCTCCTTCAGAGTGTAGACACTGTACTTCCCACCTCCAGGACTCAAGTCCCTCCTTCAGAGTGTAGACACTGTACTTCCCACCTCCAGGACTCAAGTTCCTCCTTCAGAGTGCAGACACTGTACTTCCCACGTCCAGGACTCAAGTCCCTCCTTCAGAGTGTAGACACTGTACTTCCCACCTCCAGGACTCAAGTTCCTCCTTCAGAGTGTAGACACTGTACTTCCCACCTCCAGGACTCAAGTCCCTCCTTCAGAGTGTAGACACTGTACTTCCCACCTCCAGGACTCAAGTCCCTCCTTCAGAGTGTAGACACTGTACTTCCCACCTCCAGGACTCAAGTTCCTCCTTCAGAGTGCAGACACTGTACTTCCCACGTCCAGGACTCAAGTCCCTCCTTCAGAGTGCAGACACTGTAACTTCCCACCTCCAGGACTCAAGTCCCTCCTTCAGAGTGTAGACACTGTACTTCCCACCTCCAGGACTCAAGTCCCTCCTTCAGAGTGCAGACACTGTACTTCCCACCTCCAGGACTCAAGTCCCTCCTTCAGAGTGTAGACACTGTACTTCCCACGTCCAGGACTCAAGTCCCTCCTTCAGAGTGCAGACACTGTACTTCCCACCTCCAGGACTCAAGTCCCTCCTTCAGAGTGTAGACACTGTACTTCCCACCTCCAGGACTCAAGTCCCTCCTTCAGAGTGTAGACACTGTACTTCCGACCTCCAGGACTCAAGTTCCTCCTTCAGAGTGCAGACACTGTACTTCCCACCTCCAGGACTCAAGTTCCTCCTTCAGAGTGTAGACACTGTACTTCCGACCTCCAGGACTCAAGTCCCTCCTTCAGAGTGTAGACACTGTACTTCCCACCTCCAGGACTCAAGTCCCTCCTTCAGAGTGTAGACACTGTACTTCCCACCTCCAGGACTCAAGTCTCTCCTTCAGAGTGTAGACACTGTACTTCCCACGTCCAGGACTCAAGTCCCTCCTTCAGAGTGTAGACACTGTACTTCCCACCTCCAGGACTCAAGTTCCTCCTTCAGAGTGCAGACACTGTACTTCTCACCTCCAGGACTCAAGTCCCTCCTTCAGAGTGCAGACACTGTACTTCCCACCTCCAGGACTCAAGTCCCTCCTTCAGAGTGCAGACACTGTACTTCCCACCTCCAGAACTCAAGTCCCTCCTTCAGAGTGCAGACACTGTACTTCTCACCTCCAGGACTCAAGTCCCTCCTTCAGAGTGCAGACACTGTACTTCCCACCTCCAGGACTCAAGTCTCTCCTTCAGAGTGTAGACACTTGTACTTCCCACCTCCAGGACTCAAGTCCCTCCTTCAGAGTGTAGACACTGTACTTCCCACCTCCAGGACTCAAGTCCCTCCTTCAGAGTGCAGACACTGTACTTCCCACCTCCAGGACTCAAGTCTCTCCTTCAGAGTGTAGACACTGTACTTCCCACCTCCAGGACTCAAGTCCCTCCTTCAGAGTGTAGACACTGTACTTCCCACCTCCAGGACTCAAGTCCCTCCTTCAGAGTGCAGACACTGTACTTCCCACCTCCAGGACTCAAGTCCCTCCTTCAGAGTGCAGACACTGTACTTCCCACCTCCAGAACTCAAGTCCCTCCTTCAGAGTGCAGACACTGTACTTCTCACCTCCAGGACTCAAGTCCCTCCTTCAGAGTGTAGACACTGTACTTCTCACCTCCAGGACTCAAGTCCCTCCTTCAGAGTGCAGACACTGTACTTCCCACCTCCAGGACTCAAGTCTCTCCTTCAGAGTGTAGACACTGTACTTCCCACCTCCAGGACTCAAGTCCCTCCTTCAGAGTGTAGACACTGTACTTCTCACCTCCAGGACTCAAGTCCCTTCTTCAGAGTGCAGACACTGTACTTCTCACCTCCAGGACTCAAGTCCCTTCTTCAGAGTGCAGACACTGTACTTCCCACCTCTAGGACTCAAGTCCCTCCTTCAGAGTGCAGACACTGTACTTCCCACCTCCAGGACTCAAGTCCCTCCTTCAGAGTGTAGACACTGTACTTCCCACCTCCAGGACTCAAGTTCCTCCTTCAGAGTGCAGACACTGTACTTCTCACCTCCAGGACTCAAGTCCCTCCTTCAGAGTGCAGACACTGTACTTCCCACCTCCAGGACTCAAGTCCCTCCTTCAGAGTGCAGACACTGTACTTCCCACCTCCAGAACTCAAGTCCCTCCTTCAGAGTGCAGACACTGTACTTCCCACCTCCAGGACTCAAGTCCCTCCTTCAGAGTGTAGACACTGTACTTCCCACCTCCAGGACTCAAGTCCCTCCTTCAGAGTGTAGACACTGTACTTCCCACCTCCAGGACTCAAGTCCCTCCTTCAGAGTGTAGACACTGTACTTCCCACCTCCAGGACTCAAGTCCCTCCTTCAGAGTGTAGACACTGTACTTCCCCTCCAGGACTCAAGTCCCTCCTTCAGAGTGCAGACACTGTACTTCCCACCTCCAGGACTCAAGTCCCTCCTTCAGAGTGTAGACACTGTACTTCCCACCTCCAGGACTCAAGTCCCTCCTTCAGAGTGTAGACACTGTACTTCCCACCTCCAGGACTCAAGTCCCTCCTTCAGAGTGTAGACACTGTACTTCCCACCTCTAGGACTCAAGTCCCTCCTTCAGAGTGTAGACACTGTACTTCCCACCTCCAGGACTCAAGTCCTCCTTCAGAGTGTAGACACTGTACTTCCCACCTCCAGGACTCAAGTCCCTCCTTCAGAGTGTAGACACTGTACTTCCCACCTCTAGGACTCAAGTCCCTCCTTCAGAGTGTAGACACTGTACTTCCCACCTCCAGGACTCAAGTCCCTCCTTCAGAGTGTAGACACTGTACTTCCCACCTCCAGGACTCAAGTCCCTCCTTCAGAGTGTAGACACTGTACTTCCCACCTCTAGGACTCAAGTCCCTCCTTCAGAGTGTAGACACTGTACTTCCCACCTCCAGGACTCAAGTCCCTCCTTCAGAGTGTAGACACTGTACTTCCCACCTCCAGGACTCAAGTCTCTCCTTCAGAGTGTAGACACTGTACTTCTCACCTCCAGGACTCAAGTCCCTCCTTCAGAGTGTAGACACTGTACTTCTCACCTCCAGGACTCAAGTCCCTTCTTCAGAGTGCAGACACTGTACTTCCCACCTCCAGGACTCAAGTCCCTCCTTCAGAGTCCAGACACTGTACTTCCCACATCCAGGACTCAAGTTCCTCCTTCAGAGTGCAGACACTGTACTTCCCACCTCCAGGACTCAAGTCTCTCCTTCAGAGTGTAGACACTGTACTTCCCACCTCCAGGACTCAAGTCCCTCCTTCAGAGTGTAGACACTGTACTTCCCACCTCCAGGACTCAAGTCCCTCCTTCAGAGTGCAGACACTGTACTTCTCACGTCCAGGACTCAAGTCCCTCCTTCAGAGTGTAGACACTGTACTTCCCACCTCCAGGACTCAAGTCCCTCCTTCAGAGTGTAGACACTGTACTTCCCACCTCCAGGACTCAAGTCCCTCCTTCAGAGTGCAGACACTGTACTTCCCACCTCCAGGACTCAAGTCCCTCCTTCAGCGTGTAGACACTGTACTTTCAACCTCCAGGACTCAAGTTCCTCTTGCCGAGTTCCCTGAATCACCCACCTGTGTACCGTCTCTCCCACAGTTCTGGTCGGTGTACGTACCATGCGAGGCGCAGTACCTCAACACGGTACAGCTACTGTTGGAACAGATCGACGTGGTGAAGCGGCTCATCTCTGCTAGCCCAGGAGATACCACCCTGGTGCACTCTTCAGCAGGTGAGGGAGGGAGGGAGGGAGGGAGGGAGGGAGGGAGGGAGGAAGGGATGGAGAGAGGGAGGGAGGGAGGGAGGGAGGGAAGGTTAATAAATTAGACACATGTGCAACACTTAGGTATCTTTATTAAGAAAACGTTTCGCCACACAGTGGCTTCATCAGTCTAATACAAAGTAGAAAAGGGTAGGGAGAGTAGGACGTTGAGGTAATCAGTCCCTCAGCTTGGAATCGATGTGTTCAGTCATCAGTCTTGTGAAAAGTACAGCACATGGCCGGGGAAGTATTTTATACCATGTTAATATACACATTGTCTTGGAAAACTAAACACAAATGGTGCGTCAATAAAGACTCGCAGAATGCTGCTTCTGTGTCTACTTTCCATCGTGTCAGTGTTTTATGCCTTTTATCTCCAAATAATGGCATAAAATACCGGTGACATGAGGAATAAGTCGCTGGTATTCGACTGAAGAAGGCTGCTACGCAGGCGATACGTTTCAGAAATAAAAATATCGAAGTGTTGAACATGTGTCTTACTTATCACTAGGACGTATTTAACAGAAAACGTTTCGGTCCTGGAGCTTCGATCACTTCTAACTAATACTGAAGTTTAAATAAAAAATATAATAGTACACGCTTTGTTACCCACAACTTCCTCAGAGCATCACTACATCTGACCTCTGACCTCAGGGCATCACTACATCTGACCTCTGACCTCAGGGCATCACTACATCTGACCTCTGACCTCTGACCTCAGGGCATCACTACATCTGACCTCTGACCTCAGAGCATCATTACATCTGACCTCTGACCTCTGACCTCAGGGCATCACTACATCTGACCTCTGACCTCAGAGCATCATTACATCTGACCTCTGACCTCTGACCTCAGGGCATCACTACATCTGACCTCTGACCTCAGGGCATCACTACATCTGACCTCTGACCTCAGGGCATCACTACATCTGACCTCTGACCTCTGACCTCAGGGCATCACTACATCTGACCTCTGACCTCAGGGCATCACTACATCTGACCTCTGACCTCTGACCTCAGGGCATCACTACATCTGACCTCTGACCTCAGGGAATCACTACATCTGACCTCTGACCTCAGGGCATCACTACATCTGACCTCTGACCTCAGGGCATCACTACATCTGACCTCTGACCTCAGGGCATCAACTACATCTGACCTCTGACCTCAGGGCATCACTACATCTGACCTCTGACCTCTGACCTCAGGGCATCACTACATCTGACCTCTGACCTCAGGGCATCACTACATCTGACCTCTGACCTCAGGGCATCACTACATCTGACCTCTGACCTCAGGGGATCACTACATCTGACCTCTGACCTCAGGGCATCACTACATCTGACCTCTGACCTCAGGGCATCACTACATCTGACCTCTGACCTCAGGGCATCACTACATCTGACCTCTGACCTCTGACCTCAGGGCATCACTACATCTGACCTCTGACCTCTGACCTCAGGGCATCACTACATCTGACCTCTGACCTCAGGGCATCACTACATCTGACCTCTGACCTCTGACCTCAGGGCATCACTACATCTGACCTCTGACCTCAGGGAATCACTACATCTGACCTCTGACCTCAGGGCATCACTACATCTGACCTCTGACCTCAGGGCATCACTACATCTGACCTCTGACCTCAGGGCATCACTACATCTGACCTCTGACCTCAGGGCATCACTACATCTGACCTCTGACCTCAGGGCATCACTACATCTGACCTCTGACCTCAGGGCATCACTACATCTGACCTCTGACCTCTGACCTCTGTCCTCAGGGCATCACTACATCTGACCTCTGACCTCTGACCTCAGGGCATCACTACATCTGACCTCTGACCTCAGGGCATCACTACATCTGACCTCTGACCTCTGACCTCTGACCTCAGGGCATCACTACATCTGACCTCTGACCTCAGGGCATCACTACATCTGACCTCTGACCTCAGGGCATCACTACATCTGACCTCTGACCTCTGACCTCAGGGCATCACTACATCTGACCTCTGACCTCAGGGCATCACTACATCTGACCTCTGACCTCTGACCTCAGGGCATCACTACATCTGACCTCTGACCTCTGACCTCAGGGCATCACTACATCTGACCTCTGACCTCAGGGCATCACTACATCTGACCTCTGACCTCTGACCTCAGGGCATCACTACATCTGACCTCTGACCTCAGGGCATCACTACATCTGACCTCTGACCTCTGACCTCAGGGCATCACTACATCTGACCTCTGACCTCAGGGCATCACTACATCTGACCTCTGACCTCTGTCCTCAGGGCATCACACATCTGATTCTCTTATCTGACCTCTGTCCTCAGGGCACATCACTACTCTCAGATCACTCTCTGACTCTGACCTCTGTCCTCAGGGCATCACTACATCTGACCTCTGACCTCTGTCCTCAGGGCATCACTACATCTGATCTCTGACCTCTGTCCTCAGGGCATCACTACATCTGATCTCTGACCTCTGTCCTCAGGGCATCACTACATCTGATCTCTGACCTCTGTCCTCAGGGCATCACTACATCTGGTCTCTGACCTCTGTCCTCAGAGCATCACTACATCTGATCTCTGACCTATGTCCTCAGGGCATCACTACATCTGATCTCTGACCTCTGTCCTCAGGGCATCACTACATCTGATCTCTGACCTATGTCCTCAGGGCATCACTATATCTGACCTCTGACCTCAGGGCATCACTACATCTGACCTCTGACCTCTGTCCTCAGGGCATCACTACATCTGACCTCTGTCCTCAGGGCATCACTACATCTGATCTCTGACCTCTGTCCTCAGGGCATCACTACATCTGATCTCTGACCTCTGTCCTCAGGGCATCACTACATCTGACCCTCTGTCCTCTGTCCTCAGGGCATCATCACTGACATCTTGAAATGCTCTGACCTCTGTCCTCAGGGCATCACTACATCTGACCTTCTGAACCTCTGACCTTCTGTCCTCAGGGCATCACTACACATCTGACCCCTGACCTCTGTCCTCAGGGATCACTACATTCTCTGACCTCTAACCTCTGTCCTCAGGCATCACTACATCTGATCTCTGACCTCTGTCCTCAGGGCATCACTACATCTGATCTCTGACCTCTGTCCTCAGGGCATCACTACATCTGATCTCTGACCTCTGTCCTCAGGGCATCACTACATCTGACCTCTGACCTCTGTCCTCAGGGCATCACTACATCTGATCTCTGACCTCTGTCCTCAGGGCATCACTACATCTGATCTCTGACCTCTGTCCTCAGAGCATCACTACATCTGATCTCTGACCTCTGTCCTCAGGGCATCACTACATCTGATCTCTGACCTCTGTCCTCAGGGCATCACTACATCTGATCTCTGACCTCTGTCCTCAGGGCATCACTACATCCGACCTCTGTCCTCTGTCCTCAGGGCATCACTACATCTGATCTCTGACCTCTGTCCTCAGGGCATCACTACATCTGATCTCTGACCTCTGTCCTCAGAGCATCACTACATCTGATCTCTGACCTCTGTCCTCAGGCATCACTACATCTGACCTCTGACCTCTGTCCTCAGGGCATCACTACATCTGATCTCTGACCTCTGTCCTCAGGGCATCACTAATCTGACTCTGCCTCTGTCCTCAGGGCATCACTACATCTGATCTCTGACCTCTGTCCTCAGGGCATCACTACATCTGAACTCTGACCTCTGTCCTCAGGCATCACTACATCTGATCTCTGACCTCTGTCCTCAGGGGCATCACTACATCTGATCTCTGACCTCTGTCCTCAGGGCATCACTACATCTGACCTCTGACCTCTGTCCTCAGGGCATCACTACATCTGATCTCTGACCTCTGTCCTCAGGGCATCACTACATCTGATCTCTGACCTCTGTCCTCAGGGCATCACTACATCTGACCTCTGACCTCTGTCCTCAGGGCATCACTACATCTGACCTCTGACCTCTGTCCTCAGGGCATCACTACATCTGACCTCTGACCTCTGTCCTCAGGGCATCACTACATCTGACTCTGACCTCTGTCCTCAGGCATCACTACATCTGATCTCTGACCTCTGTCCTCAGGGCATCACTACATCTGATCTCTGACCTCTGTCCTCAGGGCATCACTACATCTGACTCTGACCTCTGTCCTCAGGCATCACTACATCTGACTCTGACCTCTGTCCTCAGGGCATCACTACATCTGATCTCTGACCTCTGTCCTCAGGGCATCACTACATCTGACTCTGACCTCTGTCCTCAGGGCATCACTACATCTGATCTCTGACCTCTGTCCTCAGGGCATCACTACATCTGATCTCTGACCTCTGTCCTCAGGGCATCACTACATCTGATCTCTGACCTCTGTCCTCAGGGCATCACTACATCTGATCTCTGACCTCTGTCCTCAGGGCACTCACTACATCTGATCTCTGACCTCTGTCCTCAGGGCATCACTACATCTGATCTCTGACCTCTGTCCTCAGGGCATCACTACATCTGATCTCTGACTCTGTCCTCAGGGCATCACTACATCTCTGACCTCTGACCTCTGTCCCTCAGGGGATCACTACATCTGATCTCTGACCTCTGTCCTCAGGGCATCACTACATCTGACCTCTGACCTCTGTCCTCAGGGCATCACTACATCTGATCTCTGACCTCTGTCCTCAGGGCATCACTACATCTGATCTCTGACCTCTGTCCTCAGGGCATCACTACATCTGATCTCTGACCTCTTCCTCAGGGGCATCACTACATCTGATCTCTGACCTCTGTCCTCAGGGCATCACTACATCTGATCTCTGACCTCTGTCCTCAGGGCATCACTACATCTGATCTCTGACCTCTGTCCTCAGGGCATCACTACATCTGATCTCTGACCTCTGTCCTCAGGGCATCACTACATCTGATCTCTGACCTCTGTCCTCAGGGCATCACTACATCTGATCTCTGACCTCTGTCCTCAGGGCATCACTACATCTGATCTCTGACCTCTGTCCTCAGGGCATCACTACATCTGATCTCTGACCTCTGTCCTCAGGGCATCACTACATCTGACCTCTGACCTCTGTCCTCAGGCATCACTACATCTGATCTCTGACCTCTGTCCTCAGGGCATCACTACATCTGATCTCTGACCTCTGTCCTCAGGGCATCACTACATCTGATCTCTGACCTCTGTCCTCAGGGCATCACTACATCTGATCTCTGACCTCTGTCCTCAGGGCATCACTACATCTGATCTCTGACCTCTGTCCTCAGGGCATCACTACATCTGATCTCTGACCTCTGTCCTCAGGGCATCACTACATCTGATCTCTGACCTCTGTCCTCAGGGCATCACTACATCTGACCTCTGACCTCTGTCCTCAGGGCATCACTACATCTGATCTCTGACCCCCTGTCCTCAGGGCATCACTACATCTGATCTCTGACCTCTGTCCTCAGGGCATCACTACATCTGATCTCTGACCTCTGTCCTCAGGGCATCACTACATCTGATCTCTGACCTCTGTCCTCAGGGCATCACTACATCTGATCTCTGACCTCTGTCCTCAGGGCATCACTACATCTGATCTCTGACCTCTGTCCTCAAGGCATCACTACATCTGATCTCTGACCTCTGTCCTCAGGGCATCACTACATCTGATCTCTGACCTTGTCCTCAGGGCATCACTACATCTGATCTCTGACCTCTGTCCTCAGGCACACTACATCTGATCTCTGACCTCTGTCCTCAGGGCATCACTACATCTGATCTCTGACCTCTGTCCTCAGGGCATCACTACATCTGATCTCTGACCTCTGTCCTCAGGGCATCACTACATCTGATCTCTGACCTCTGTCCTCAGGGCATCACTACATCTGATCTCTGACCTCTGTCCTCAGGGCATCACTACATCTGACTCTGACCTCTGTCCTCAGGGCATCACTACATCTGATCTCTGACCTCTGTCCTCAGGGCATCACTACATCTGATCTCTGACCTCTGTCCTCAGGCATCACTACATCTGATCTCTGACCTCTGTCCTCAGGGCATCACTACATCTGATCTCTGACCTCTGTCCTCAGGGCATCACTACATCTGATCTCTGACCTCTGTCCTCAGGGCATCACTACATCTGATCTGTGACCTCTGTCCTCAGGGCATCACTACATCTGACCTCTGACCTCTGTCCTCAGGGCATCACTACATCTGACCTCTGACCTCTGTCCTCAGGGCATCACTACATCTGATCTCTGACCTCTGTCCTCAGGGCATCCTACATCTGATCTCTGACCTCTGTCCTCAGGGCATCACTACATCTGATCTCTGACCTCTGTCCTCAGGGCATCACTACATCTGATCTCTGACCTCTGTCCTCAGGGCATCACTACATCTGATCTCTGACCTCTGTCCTCAGGGCATCACTACATCTGATCTCTGACCTCTGTCCTCAGGGCATCACTACATCTGACCTCTGACCTCTGTCCTCAGGGCATCACTACATCTGACCTCTGTCCTCAGGGCATCACTACATCTGATCTCTGACCTCTGTCCTCAGGGCATCACTACATCTGATCTCTGACCTCTGTCCTCAGGGCATCACTACATCTGATCTCTGACCTCTGTCCTCAGGGCATCACTACATCTGATCTCTGACCTCTGTCCTCAGGGCATCACTACATCTATCTCTGACCTCTGTCCTCAGGGCATCACTACATCTGACCGCTGACCTCTGTCCTCAGGGCATCACTACATCTGATCTCTGACCTCTGTCCTCAGGGCATCACTACATCTGATCTCTGACCTCTGTCCTCAGGGCATCACTACATCTGATCTCTGACCTCTGTCCTCAGGGCATCACTACATTGATCTCTGACCTCTGTCCTCAGGGCATCACTACATCTGATCTCTGACCTCTGTCCTCAGGGCATCACTACATCTGATCTCTGACCTCTGTCCTCAGGGCATCACTACATCTGACCTCTGACCTCTGTCCTCAGGGCATCACTACATCTGATCTCTGACCTCTGTCCTCAGGGATCACTACATCTGATCTCTGACCTCTGTCCTCAGGGCATCACTACATCTGATCTCTGACCTCTGTCCTCAGGGCATCACTACATCTGATCTCTGACCTCTGTCCTCAGGGCATCACTACATCTGATCTCTGACCTCTGTCCTCAGGGCATCACTACATCTGATCCTGACCTCTGTCCTCAGGGCATCACTACATCTGATCTCTGACCTCTGTCCTCAGGGCATCACTACATCTGATCTCTGACCTCTGTCCTCAGGGCATCACTACATCTGATCTCTGCCTCTGTCCTCAGGGCATCACTACATCTGATCTCTGACCTCTGTCCTCAGGGCATCACTAATCTGATCTCTGACCTCTGTCCTCAGGGCATCACTACATCTGATCTCTGACCTCTGTCCTCAGGGCATCACTACATCTGATCTCTGACCTCTGTCTCTCAGGGCATCACTACATCTGATCTCTGACCTCTGTCCTCAGGGCATCACTACATCTGATCTCTGACCTCTGTCCTCAGGGCATCACTACATCTGATCTCTGACCTCTGTCCTCAGGGCATCACTACATCTGATCTCTGACCTCTGTCCTCAGGTATCACTACATCTGATCTCTGACCTTGTCCTCAGGGCATCACTACATCTGATCTCTGACCTCTGTCCTCAGGGCATCACTACATCTGATCTCTGACCTCTGTCCTCAGGGCATCACTACATCTGATCTCTGACCTCTGTCTCAGGGATCATACATCTGATCTTGAGCTTCTGGCCTCAGGGCATCACTACTATCTGATCTCTTTACCTTGTCCTCAGGGCATCCTTAATCTGATCTCTGACCCTCTGTCCCTCAGGATCCACATACTTCTGATCTCTACCTCTGGTCCACAGGGATCACTACATCTGATCTCTGACCTCTGTCCCCCATGGGATACACTACATCTGACTCTGATTTACCTCAGTGAGATCATACACTCCTTGAGCTGTCCTCAGGCAGTGCCACACTGCTCTGTGACCACTGTACAGACATAGAAGAGTACGAGCAGGGCCTGTGCCAAAGCTTTGGGCCCTGAGGGCGGCCATGGGCTGGCCACACATTGTATGCGTGCCTTAAGACCTGGCGTCGCCTAGGTCACACCCAACCCATAAGTGCCACACCCCCTGGGAGTTGCCACATCTCCCTGGTAAATGTCACAAACTCCCTAGTAAATGTCACACCTCCCTGTGAGTTTACAACTCCCTGTGAGTGTTACACCTCCCTGGTGGGGTGTTACACCTCCCTGGTGAGTGTTACACCTCCATGGTGAGTGTTACATCTCCCTGGTGAGTGTTACACCTCCCTGGTGGGGTGTTACACCTCCCAGCGAGTGCCACACTCTCTGGTGAGTGCCACACATAGAACAATAAGAATGAAAGAACACTGCAGCAGGTTACTGGCCCAACAGGCAGATCTTGTCAAAACCAACCCTTCCCATCCTCTATTATTTTCCTTTTCTCAAAGTTACGTCAAGAATTTGCTTTCAGACCTCAGTACTGATCAAACACAACTTTTCCTCTTATAGTTATTCAAATCTCTTTTTAAGTTACCAAGAATCTAGCACTCTGTAAAGTAAAAGACACAAGTGCAACTAATGTGACATTTATTTTGCAACGTTTCGCTCTCCAGAGCTTTATCTAGGCTTGATAAAGCTCCTGGCTTGATAAACTCCCGAGAGCGAAACGTTGCCACATAAATCACATTATGTTTGGCTACTTGTGTCACTTTTACTTTACATATTGTCGGTAATTCTACCAACTTTATTACAATCTTAGCCTCTATTACCATACTCGGCAGATTGTTCCACACGTTCTCCTTATCAGTAAGATTCCCAAAGCTGTTTTTCAGGGTACCTATCTTTTACACAAATAACCCGCACATAAAAAAGAGAAGCTTACGACGACGTTTCGGTCCGACTTGGACCATTGACAAAGTCACTCTCTTTTATGTGCGGGTTATTTGTGTATCGTTCCAGTCACGGTATTGTGCCTTTTTTGTTACCTATCTTTTCTCTAAATTGTTCTATATACCTGGTAAAAACCTTTCGGGTTAGTTTTAGAATCCCTAGCAAGTGTGTTTGAAAACCATTATTTACCTAGGTTCTTTCTAAATGTAAATTTATCTAACTTAAAACCTTTATTTCTGGTTGGTTCTTGCTTGATTCCACATCCTCGTTACTTTATTTATATCATTTATGAACAGTTCAGGACATTTATTAAACTTTTAGATGTTAATGGCGTCTTCAGTCTTCATTCATTGATCATCGACGATCTTATCAAGACACAGTCGCTCCTCACCTCAAGAAGTGTTCCTTCGATCCCCGTCGGGGAGGGGAACCTATAGTCATCGTACCAGCGCCTGACTTACTCCTTCATGATGCTTGCAAACCGTGTAAGGATCAAACCCAACAGTGGAGTAATAAATGACTCTACTAAACTTGCCCTTGCTGCCGCTGTAAAGACTTGCCTACAGGTTAAATTTACAGCCATCCACTCGACGAAAGACTCATTCATCGTCGTCTGTACTGACGATTATGAAGCCTCAAAGCTGATCGCCGACACCTCTATAAAAACCCTCAGAGACCGACAGTTTACCATCTCCCCTTCACCTTTTTTTTTGCTGGTGAAACGTTCCGTTTTCGTCAAACGGCTGGACAAACTCGTCACTTCTTTATCGACTGAGGATCTCAAGACCTCTATCGAGGAACAAAATACCTGGGCGTCGATTGAACTTATCACCAAAATCCCCAACGTCTCTACAATGATCAAGTTAACCTTCTCCAACATCGATATGGCTGTTAGGTAAGACACATATGCAACAGTTAGGTATGAACATTAAAATGGTATAAAATACCGACAGGTTGTTAGGTAAGACACATATGCAACAGTTAGGTATCTTTATTTCGAAACGTTTCGCCTACACAGTAGGCTTCTTCAGTCGAGTACAGAAAAGTTGATAGAAGCAGAAGAGACTTGAAGACGATGTAATCAGTCCATCACCCTTAAAGTTTTGAGGTGGTCAGTCCCTCAGTCTGGAGAAGAGCATTGTTCCATAGTCTGAAACAATATGGAGTTGAAGTGGCAGGATGGAGCCTTATATAGCGTCAGGAGGTGAGACGTAGGTCACTAGTAGAACGCAGATGTTGGGAGGTCAGGTCCCTCTCAAATCCAGCCGTTCTCACTAGTAGAGGTTGTCGAAGTTGATTTAAGGTCTGTACCAAGATACCCTTGTGTTGCAGTGTCTGACAGGTTGAACATTAAAATGGTATAAAATACCTACAGGTTGTCGGTATTTGTAATGGGAGGAGAACCAGAATAAGGAAAGTTAAGAGTGAAGATCTGAAGGTAGGAAATCGCTTCTCTGTTCTTCAGGATGAATGTACTTCAGTGGCCAGTGAAGGTAAGGGTACTACTGCCCCTGCTAACAGAGGTAAGCGCATTCTTGTGGTTGGTGACTCTCAGGTAAGATATATTGACCGTGCTTTTTGTAATAGAAATAAGAAGATGAGAGATAGAGTGTGCTTCCCTGGAGCTGGTGTTGGGGACATAGTTGACAGGCTGGACAATATCATGTCAGGTAATGGGAACGAGCCCATTATTTGTCTCAGTGCTGGTGGAAATGATATTGGGAAGGGTAGGAGAGAAGAGCTGCTAGGTAAGTACAGGTCAGCTATAGATTTCATTAAGTCTAAGGGAGGGGTCCCAATCATATGTAGCATCTTGCCTAGAAGGGGAGTAGGAAATGAATGGTTGTCTAGGGCAATTGGTGTAAATTGCTGGCTAGACAGATACTGCAAGGAACTTGCAATCCTATTCATTGACAACTGGAACAACTTTTATGGCAAACATGATATGTATGCAAGGGATGGGGTACATCTCTCTGGGGCAGGGGTGATAGCACTTGCAGACTCGATTGAGAAGGCCATTGGTGAAATGCCTATGATTTTAAACTGATAGAAGATAGAGGTATGGGGTGTGTGTGGGAAACAAGCAGGTTGCAACACTAGGGTTGGAAACAGTAAATGTTATAAAAGGCATTCAGCATGAAGTTATAAATAAAGACAATAGATCAGGTCAGTAAACAAAGGGGGACAGCAGAGGACAGCAAGGGACTAGCTCCCTTAAGGTTTACTATACTAATAGCAGGAGTGTAAGAAATAAGATAGATGAGCTAAGATTAATTGCAAGTGCAGGAAACATAGATATTATTGCTATAACAGAGACCTGGCTCAATCTGAAAGATAGAGAGATGCCCTCTGAATGTCACATACAAGGCTATTAATTATTCCACACTGACAGGGTCAACAGGAAAGGTGGTGGAGTAGCGATGTATGTCAGAGACAATTTAAATTGTTGTGTTAGACAAGATATAAAAGTAGAAGCGTTAGCCACTGAATCTGTTTGGTTACAGCTTCTTGAGGGCCGAGAAAAACTAATTTTGGGTGTGATTTACAGGGCCCCAAATCTTGATAGGGAGTGCAGTAAACTTCTATGGGACGAAATTCGTAAGTCATCTACATACGAAAATGTTGTGGTAATGGGAGATTTCAACTACAGACAGATTGACTGGAGCAGTTTGACAGGAAATTTAGAGTCAGGTGACTTTCTTGATACGATCCAGGATTGTTTTTTAAAACAGTTTGTGACAGAGCCAACTAGGGGAAATAATCTCCTTGACTTGGTTCTTGCCAGTAGGTAAACACTAATTAATAATCTTGAGGTTAATGATGAGCTTGGGGAAAGTGATCACAAATCACTCAGTTTTAATATATCATGGAATTCCCCTAATAATGGCAATCAAGTCTCCGTCCCTGACTTTCGCTTGGCTGATTTCATAGGACTGAAAAAATTACTTAGGTGGGCTGAACTGGAATGACCTGACTAAGGGTCAGGTAGGTGGTGATGGTTGCCGATATGATGCTTTCCAGGGCATAGTTCTAGCTGCTCAGTCAAATTATGTTCCAAATAGGGAAATCAGATCAAACAAAAATGATCCTAAATGGATGAACAATAGATTAAAATATCTGATTGGTCAAAAGAGAGGCATATATAGGCAAATCAAAAGAGGAGAGGGGAAGTTAAGAAATCGATATATTCAGTTAAAGAGAGAAGTAAAAAAGGGAATTAGAAAAGCAAAAAGAGATTATGAGGTTAAAGTTGCAAGAGAATTGGAGACTAACCCAAAAGGATTCTTTCAGGTATACAGAAGTAAGATCAGGGACAAGATAGGCCCACTCAAAAGTTCCTCGGGTCAGCTCACTGACAGTGATAAGGAAATGTGTAGAATTTTTAACACATACTTCCTCTCAGTTTTTACACAGGAGGATACCAGCGATATTCCAGTAATGATAAATTATGTAGAACAGGACGATAATAAACTGTGCACGATTAGGGTCACAAGTGACATGGTCCTTAGGCAAATAGATAAATTAAAACCTAACAAATCCCCAGGCCCTGATGAACTGTATGCAAGGGTTCTAAAGGAATGTAAAGAGGAGCTTAGCAAACCTTTGGCTAATCTAATGCAACACATGGGAATCTTTAAAGATTCCCATGTGTTGCATAAGTGTCTCAATTCTTCAACTTGTCAGTTTTCAAAACCATTCATCACTTCTGTCAGACACTGTAACATCATGGGATCTTGGTACAAAGACTTCAACGCTTGTCCAACCTTTGGACGACGACCTACTTACACTAGTGGCAGGTCCCACTGTGATCCCGCCTCCTCCTGCTTCAACTCATCTCACCGCAGTATATAAGCCACCTCTCTGGCCCTATGCTGCACTTCCTACAAGAGTGATGGACTGAACACATCGATTCCAGGTTGAGGGACTGATTACCTCGAACTTCTACTCCACTTACCCATTTCTACTTTGTATTGGACTGATGAAGCCACTATGTGGCGAAACGTTTCTTCAATAAAGATTCCCATGTGTTGCGTAAGTGTCTCAATTCTTCAACTTGTCGGTTTTCAAAACCATTCATAATTTCATATTGCTTACGTGTTAACTTTCCCATCACAGTGCCATTTTTCAGTTACTGACAATGACTTGTGTTGTCTCCACAGGGCGGAGTGTTCTGAGCCTGGATCCCACCCTCCCAACACCCGCGGCCTCACACCCTACGGCAAGGTGAGTCCTGCCTTTGAACATTAAAATGGTATAAAATACCGACAGGTTGTTAGGTAAGACACATATGCAACAGTTAGGTATCTTTATTTCGAAACGTTTCGCCTACACAGTAGGCTTCTTCAGTCGAGTACAGAAAAGTTGATAAAAGCAGAAGATACTTGAAGACGATGTAATCAGTCCATCACCCTTAAAGTTTTGAGGTGGTCAGTCCCTCAGTCTGGAGAAGAGCATTGTTCCATGGAATGAAACCTAACTGTTGCATATGTCTTACCTAACAGTCCTGCCTTTACAACATCAAAACTGCTGAGTGTAATATTCAGGGATTTAAGTTGTTCAATGTGGATAGATGTAATGGGAAGGGGGGAGGAGTTGCATTGTATGTTCGAGAAAATATTAATTGTTGCATAAAAACAGGTATAAAAATAGATGGAGCAGTAACAGAGTCTGTTTGGGTAGAGTTCGTGGAGGGTCAAGAAAAGCTAATTCTAGGTGTAATATACCGACCTCCAGGCTTGGATCACGATAGAGGGAGACTTCTTTGGACGAAATTGTTAGGGCTTCTGGACACAGTAACGTAGTCATAGTAGGGGACTTTAACTTTAGCCAAATTGACTGGAATTCTTTGACAGGTAATCTAGAGTCCAGTGACTTTATGGAAACAGTTCAGGACTGTTTTCTGAAACAGAGTGTAACTGAACCTACCAGGGGTAATAATTTGCTAGACCTAGTCTTGTCAAATAAGGAAACACTCGTGAATAATCTGGAGATCACTGAAGAGCTTGGCGCAAGTGATCACAAATCCATCACTTTTAGCATTAATTGGGAATGCAAGAATAATGATAATACAGTAAAAATCCCGATTTTCGTTCTGCCGATTATAATGGACTTAGGGAACATCTGTCTAATCTTGATTGGGGTTATCTAGCTAATGATTTTATTGACTATAATCATACTTATGAATATGAAGGGATCTGCTTTTATGATTGTTTTCTTAATAATGTACACAGTGCCAGGTATTTTACTTTCCCCCAGAGAGAAATTGGGTTTAAATAATAACGATCCAAATGGGTTAACGGGAAAGGCTTAAAGCATCTATTAGGGGAGAAAAAGGGGAATTTATAGGGCATCAGAAGAGGGAGAGGTTAACCTTACTGGACCAATATGTTCAGTTAAAAGAGAAGTAAAAAGGCGATTAGAAAGGCTAAACGTGATATGAAATTAGAGTTGCTAATGAATCAAAGGGCTAATCCAAAGGGGTTCTTTCAAGTGTATAGGACGAAAGGGGAAGGAAAAAGTAGGACCTCTGAAATTGGGAATGGACAGTGACGGATAATGAACTGGAAATGTGTTCCTTATTTAATGACTATTTTTGTCAGTTTTTACACAGGAAGATGTAAATGAGATTCCCGTAAATTTAAAAATTATTTAGTTCCTGATTTAATTTAAGTTAACTAATATTACTGTCACGAGGACATGGTTATTAAACAGATAGACAAACTGAAAAATAAGTCCCCGGGACCCGATGAGTTGTTTTCAAGGGTACTTAAAGAATGCAAGATGGAGCTTAGTCAGCCATTAACGAGTGTATTTCAAAGCGTCCTCCTTACAGTGTTGTGCCAGAGTGTGGAAGATGGCTAATGTGGTTCCTATATTCAAATCAGGGGATAAGTCCACTCCTTCAAAATTTCCGTCCAATAAGCCTGGGCATCTATAGTGGGCAAGTTATTAGAATCAATTATAGCTGACATTATCAGAAATCACCTTGAGAGGGATAACTTGATAAATGAATTCAGCATGGATTCACGAGAGGTCGTTCCTGCCTGACAAAATTGCTGACGTTCTTCAATAGAACATTTGAGGCAGTTGACAGTGATAAGGAATATGATATTGTTTATTTGGATTTTAGTAAAGCCTTCGACAGAGTACCTCACAAGAGACTCTTAAGAAAAGTGGCAGCTCATGGTATAGGAGGTAAAGTTTAGCATGGATTGAGGCATGGCTTACCAATAGAAAGCAGAGAGTTACCATTAATGGAGTGAAATCTGAATGGGGATTAGTCACTAGTGGCGTTCCAACAAGGATCATTTTTTAGACCCTCTCTTGTTATAATTTACATTAATGACCTTGATGAAGGGATTACTAGTGACATGAGTAAGTTTGCTGATGATACAAAGATAGGCCGTATAATTCACTCTGAGGAGGATAGCAATGAACTCCAGGACGATTTGAACAAATTAATGTCTTGGTCTGAGAAATGGCAGATGAAGTTTAATGTGGATAAGTGTAAGGTACTTGCCCTTGGTAATGAAAATAACCCTCGAAGCTATAATCTAGGTGAAGTAGAGCTTGGTCATACAGAATGTGAAAAAGACTTGGGAGTCATGGTAAGCAGAAATCTAAAGCCAAGACAGCAGTGCCTCGATGGAAATAAATGGTATAAAATACCGACACAATGGAAATATAAACACAAATGCAGTATAATGTGATCCTTTATTGACTACGTTTCGCCCACACAGTGGGCTTTTTCAAGTCACAAACAGAACTGTGGAAAAAGACACTTATGTACAGTTCAGGACATTTATTAAAGGAAACGTTTCGCCACGAGTGGCTTCTTCAGTCCTAATACAGAGAAAACTAAGAAAACACACATATATATAGTGGCGGGAGTCAGGTGAGGTGATGCGTGGGTAGAGGTGGTAGTAGTAGTAGTAGTAGTAGTAGTAGTAGTAGTAGTAGTAGTAGTAGTAGTAGTAGTAGTAGTAGTAGTAGTAGTAGTAGTAGTAGTAGTAGTAGTAGTAATGGAACTAAGGAGGTGAGGCAAGAGAGGGACCTGCTGGCATCAAGTAACACCAGTTCCCAGGATGGGTAATATCCTCTTGCTTAGTAATTTTGAAACACTGTAACTACCGGATTTTTGCTTTATAGTGTTACTGACAGAAATTAGTGCAGCTTCAATGCATTTTCTCCGTCTTAAGTCGTCTTCTTTAATAACTAGTTTAGCTTCATTGAATTTCATGAGGTGTCCAACATCGTCTCTATGTTGAACACATGCGTTTTTGCGGTCATCATTTCTGCAAGCATTTTTGTTCTGCTATCCTAATGTCCAGAGTTCTGGCTGTTTCCCCTACATATACTTTGTCACACCCCCCACATGGTATAGTGTAGATTCCTGCACTTGTGCCAGAATCATGCTTGGGTTTTTGTATCAGGTTCCTAATAGTAGTTGAAGAGCTGGTAGATATTTTAGCCAGTTTTCTGTCAAACATTTTAGAAACATTAGTGGCAACGTTGCTGACCGGTAAAACGATGTAACTTGGAGGCTTTTCTTCAATTTGATAGGTGTTGGTCTTGCTGAGGATACGTGTTGCACGTTTCCTGCAGTCACGTATGAAGTGTAGGGGAAAGTGTAGTGAACTAAACGAGTTGGTGATGTATGTACATTCTTCTTCGAGGAACTGCGGACTGGAAATTCTGTAGGCTCTCAGAAAGAAGCCAATAACTACCCCTCTTTTAGTTCTTGTGTCATGGTGAGAGAAGAAATGTAGAAGATCATTCTTGTAGGTAGGCTTCCGGTAGACTTTAAAAGAAAGTTTGTTTTCCCCTGTGCGTAAGAGAACGTCGAGAAAAGGTAACTGGTTGTCCTTCTCCTCCTCTAGAGTAAATTTAATAGTAGGTTCCTTTAATAAATGTCCTGAACTGTACATAAGTGTCTTTTTCCACATCTTGTCGGTATCACCATACCATTTCCTCACAAACAGAACTACCTGGGGTGTATGTATGTATAATGTTCGCCAAGACCATAGTCCTGGCACGGGTCCCAATCTTGCGATGACCCGTCTCTGGCTCCCGATGGAGAAAGGTTTCCACAATGATGCGACGCATGCCGCTCAAGCGCCCCTCTGGTCAGTTCAACTGGTGCATCTCATAAGCGACACCATATGTAACTATGGACACTAGCGAGGAGGAGGATATGTCATTATTACAGGTAACAGCTTGTCTGGTTCGTTGACCCCATGGTACACTAGCATGGCCGCAGTCATCTCTGGGTCCTCTTCGGGAGGGAATATCACCCCTAGTTGCCTGCGGAGTGTCTCAGTAGCTTCGCACTCTAGAAGATAGTGTGTTAGGGGCCGCTGGACAACGTGCTGACAGTACTGGCACATCTCCTCCTCAGCCTTGTCTACCATCATCTTGGCTGTGGGAAAGCCCAAACGAAGCCGATGGATGGCGGTACACTGCGCTCTGGACCAGCTTCTATCATATGGAGGGGGTTCTCCCTGAGTCGCTGCTCGGTACCACTGTTGAGATGGGGTATCACCTAAGACCTCCCCCATAAGTTTCGTGGGCTCTGGCAGCCACCAGTTTGGTCTGTCGTAGGCTGATTGGGACAGTAATCCCAACATGTGGATAGTCTGTTGCTGCCTTGGCTGCATCATCTGCCGCCTCATTTCCCCGGATGCCAGCATGGCTGGGGATCCAGTTCAATGTCGATCTATTACCCTGAACTTCTAAGGCTGTCATTATGCTCAGGATCGATGTGATGAGGTGAACATTATCCTGTGGTTGAGGATGGGAGAGGGCATTGATTGCAGAGGTGGAATCAACATGTATGACAGGTCGGAGTCGATGTCGTAGGGCATGTGACAATGCCTGCTGAATCGCCACCAGCTCAGCTTGAAGGATCGTGCAGTGGTCAGGGAGTCGCCAGCCTTGTGTGTGACCATTGTGGTACAGTCCAGCTGCTGCTCTCTTCCTATCAGGGTCGACAGAACCATCTGTGAAATACACTGCACATGTGCCTCCCTCTGCCAGTGCCATGCTTGTCTCAGCATGATTGCTGAGGGTGTCTCGACTGCAGAGACACTTAGAGATGGGCACTGCATGATGAAAAAAATCGGCTGGATCTGGGCGCCAGGGAGGTGGTGGATGGTACCCAGCAACAGGAAGGTCACAACTCTTCTCACAGAGCAGCTGTACAGGCAGCAGCTTCGGCCCAGCAGCACAAAACGAACGAATCCAGGAGTAGTCCGTGAAGAGTGTGGGATCTTGTGACATGGTTGTTAATATCCGTCTCCTTAGTGGGGTACCTGGGGTGGAAGGAACGCGAGTATTTATAGTCCGGTTCAGAATGCTGAGGTCAGGTGAAGAATGCTGCATCTGATGATGTACCGAGTGGGGTTATAGAGTCTAAAAACTTGGGTAGCTTGGAAAGGAGATTGGATAAGTTTGTGAGCAAACCTTCTACAGTGTTCTTATGTGGGATAGCGATGAAGAAGTTTCTTGGCAAGTGGTTCAGCTATGTTATAGAAGCCACTATTCTGGTTGAAGTTGTCGGATATAGAAATAAGTGATGATTCCAGGATTCTTCGGTATTGAGTGTTGTCTTCTGTGGCGATAAGTCTCGAGTTTCTGTAGTTTATCAAGTGGTTGTGTGAATTACGGTGTTGTACACAGGCATTCCTTGTGTCGTCAGACCTGCTTGCGTATTGGTGTTCTGAAATACGTGTTTGGAGGTCCCTTGATGTTTCGCCCACGTATAACTTGTTGCAGTCATTACAAGGGATTATGTATACCCCTGCAGAGGATGGAGGCTTGTCCTGTCTACTACTGGTGATGTCGAAGATTGAGACACTTATGCAGCATATGGGAATCTTTATTCAGGAAACGTTTCGCCACACAGTGGCTTCATCAGTCCATATGCTGCATGTCTCAATCTTCAACTTGTCGGTTTTTCAAACCATTCATCACTACTGGTGATGTCCTTGATGGTCGTGGTTGTGGAGGTAGATACTTGGAATGATGTTTTGGCAAAGATGTTGGAAACATGTTTTTGGGAATGGAGTTGGTGGGAAGGACTATGTATCTCTTCTCGGCAGTGTCTTCTCTGGGTGTGTTGAAGATGTTTAATGCCCGCCGTCTGCAGTCTCTGATGATAATAAAGTTGGTAGAATTACCGACAATATGTAAAGAAAAGGACACAAGTGCAACTAATGTGAAAATTTATTGTGGCAACGTTTCGCTCTCCAGGACTTTATCAAGCTCCTGGAGAGCGAAACGTTGCCACAATAAATGTCACATTAGAAACATTAAAAAAGGTATAAAATACCGACAGGTTGTTAGGTAAGACACATATGCAACATTTAGGGATCTTTATTATGAAACGTTTGCCCACACAGTAGGCTTCTTCAGTCAAGTACAGAAAAGTTGATAGAAGCAGAAGATACTTGAAGACGATGTAATCAGTCCATCACCCTTAAAGTTTTGAGGTGGTCAGTCCCTCAGTCTGGAGAAGAGCATTGTTCCAAAGTATGAAACAATATGGGGGAAAAGTGACAGGGTGGAGCTTTTTTTTATAGCGCCAAGAGGTGAGACGTAGGCCACTAGGAGAGGTAAGAACTCAGATGTTGAGAGGTCAGGTCCCTCTCAAATCCAGCCCCTCTCACTAGTGGGAAGTTTTCGAAGTTGATTGCAGGTCTGTACCAAGATACCCTTGTGTGCAGTGTCTGACAGATTGAACATTAAAAAAGGATAAAATACCGACAGGTTGTTAGGTAAGACACATATGCAACATTTAGGTATCTTTATTATGAAACGTTTCGCCTACAAAGTAGGCTTTTTTCAGTCAAGTACAGAAAAGTTGATAGAAGCAGAAGATACTTGAAGACGATGTAATCAGTCCATCACCCTTAAAGTTTTGAGGTGGTCAGTCCCCAGTCTGGGAAGAGCATTGTTCCAAAGTATGAACAATATGGAGAAGAAGTGACAGGATGGAGCTTTTTTTTATAGCGCCAAGAGGTGAGACGTAGGCCACTAGGAGAGGTAAGAACTCAGAAAGTTGACAGGTCAGGTCCTCTCAAATCCAGCCCCTCTCAAATAGTGGAAGTTTTCGAAGTTGATTGCAGGTCTGTACCAAGATACCCTTGTGTTGCAGTGTCTGACAGATTGAACATTAAAATGGTATAAAATACCGACAGGGTTTTTAGGTAAGACACATATGCAACATTTAGGTATCTTTATTATGAAACGTTCGCCTACACAGTAGCTTCTTCAGTCAAGTACAGAAAAGTTTTATAGAAGCAGAAGATACTTGAAGACGATGTAATCAGTCCCTTTACCCTTAAAGTTTTTAGGTGGTCAGTCCCTCAGTCTGGAGAAGAGCATTGTTCCAAAGTATGAAACAATATGGAGAAGAAGTGACAGGATGGGGCTTTTTTTTTATAGCGCCAAGAGGTGAGACGTTTGGCCACTAGGAGAGGGAAGAACTCAATGTTGACAGGTCAGGTCCCTCTCAAATCCAGCCCTCTCACTAGTGGAAGTTTTCGAAGTTATTGCAGGTCTGTACCAAGATACCCTTGTGTTGCAGTGTCTGACAGATTGAACATTAAAATGGTATAAATACGACAGTTTTTTAGGTAAGACACAAAGCAACATTAGGTATCTTTATTATGAAACGTTTCGCCACACATAGGCTTCTTCAGTTCAAGTACAGAAAAGTTTGATAGAAGCGAAGATACTTGAAGACGATGTAATTCAGTCCATCACCCTTAAAGTTTTGAGGTGGTCAGTCCCCCCAGTCCCGGAGAAGAGCATTGTTCCAAAGTATGAACAATATGGGACCTGACCTGTCAACATCTGAGTTCTTACCTCTCCTAGTGGCCTACGTCTCACCTCTTGGCGCTATAAAAAAAAAAAAGCTCCATCCTGTCACTTCTTCTCCATATTGTTTCATACTTTGGAACAATGCTCTTCTCCAGACTGAGGGACTGACCACCTCAAAACTTTAAGGGTGATGGACTGATTACATCGTCTTCAAGTATCTTCTGCTTCTATCCCAAATTTTCTGTACTTTGACTGAAGAAGCCTACTGTGTAGGCGAAACGTTTCATAATAAAGATACCTAAATGTTGCATATGTGTCTTACCTAACAACCTGTCGGTATTTTATACCATTTTAATGTTCAATCTGTCAGACACTGCAACACAAGGGTATCTTGGTACAGACCTGCAATCAACTTCGAAAACTTCCACTAGTGAGAGGGGCTGGATTTGAGAGGGACCTGACCTGTCAACATCTGAGTTCTTACCTCTCCTAGTGGCCTACGTCTCACCTCTTGGCGCTATAAAAAAAAAGCTCCATCCTGTCACTTCTTCTCCATATTGTTTCATACTTTGGAACAATGCTCTTCTCCAGACTGAGGGACTGACCACCTCAAAACTTTAAGGGTGATGGACTGATTACATCGTCTTCAAGTATCTTCTGCTTCTATCAACTTTTCTGTACTTGACTGAAGAAGCCTACTGTGTAGGCGAAACGTTTCATAATAAAGATACCTAAATGTTGCATATGTGTCTTACCTAACAACCTGTCGGTATTTTATACCATTTTAATGTTCAATCTGTCAGACACTGCAACACAAGGGTATCTTGGTACAGACCTGCAATCAACTTCGAAAACTTCCACTAGTGAGAGGGGCTGGATTTGAGAGGGACCTGACCTGTCAACATCTGAGTTCTTACCTCTCCTAGTGGCCTACGTCTCACCTCTTGGCGCTATAAAAAAAAGCTCCATCCTGTCACTTTTTCTCCAATTGTTTTTATACTTTGGAACAATGCTCTTCTCCAGACTGAGGGACTGACCACCTCAAAACTTTAAGGGTGATGGACTGATTACATCGTCTTCAAGTATCTTCTGCTTCTATCAACTTTTCTGTACTTGACTGAAGAAGCCTACTGTGTAGGCGAAACGTTTCATAATAAAGATACCTAACTGTTGCATATGTGTCTTACCTAACAACCTGTCGGTATTTTATACCATTTTAATGTTCAATTTTGTCAGACACTGCAACACAAGGGTATCTTGGTACAGACCTGCAATCAACTTCGAAAACTTCCACTAGTGAGAGGGGCTGGATTTGAGAGGGACCTGACCTCTCAACATCTGAGTTCTTACCTCTCCTAGTGGCCTACGTCTCACCTCTTGGCGCTAAAAAAAAAACCATCCTGTCACTTCTTTCTCCATATTGTTTTTATACTTTGGAACAATGCTCTTCTCCAGACTGAGGGACTGACCACCTCAAAACTTTAAGGGTGATGGACTGATTACATCGTCTTCAAGTATCTTCTGCTTCTATCAACTTTTCTGTACTTGACTGAAGAAGCCTACTGTGTAGGCGAAACGTTTCATAATAAGATACCTAAATGTTGCATATGTTCCCTTTCCTAACAACCTGTCGGTATTTTTAAAACCATTTTAATGTTTTAATCTGTCAGACACGCAACACAAGGGTTATCTTGGTACAGACCTGCAATCAACTTCGAAAACTTCCACTAGTGAGAGGGGCTGGATTTGAGAGGGACCTGACCTGTCAACATCTGAGTACTACCTCTCCTAGTGGCCTACGTCTCACCTCTTGGCGCTATAAAAAAAAAAAAAACTCCATCCTGTCCCCTTTCTTCTCCATATTGTTTCATACTTTGGAACAATGCTCTTCTCCAGACTGAGGGACTGACCACCTCAAAACTTTAAGGGTGATGGACTGATTACATCGTCTTCAAGTATCTTCTGCTTCTATCAACTTTTCTGTACTTGACTGAAGAAGCCTACTGTGTAGGCGAAACGTTTCATAATAAAGATACCTAAATGTTGCATATGTGTCTTACCTAACAAATGTCACATTAGTTGCACTTGTGTCCTTTTACTTTACAGTCTCTGATGAAGTGACGAGGATAGTGGAGTTTAGAAAATATTTGTTCAATTATAGTGCATTCTTCCTCAAGGAACTCGTTGCTGCAGATTCTGAGTGTAATAAAGTTGGTAGAATTACCGACAATATGTAAAGTAAAAGGACACAAGTGCAACTAATGTGACATTTATTGTGGCAACGTTTCGCTCTCCAGGAGCTTTTGTCAGGTAGCACCGAGAATGAGTTGAAGTTTCCACGGCAGTCTTCTGGTTTCTCGTTGTTTCTGCCTCTCCAACCGTTTTCTTAATCTTCAGCTTGGTTCCATGTTGCCCGGCCACTGACCAAGCTCCCCTCTTAACCTGGGGACTCACAACAGGTGGATTACTACGAATCCTCTTGTTCTCCTCCGTTAATCGCCGTATCTCCAGTTTAGCAACTCTGAGTTCTTCTCTCAGCTGCTGGTAAAGCTGCTCAAGAGAGGGCATCCTGGTTCAGATTCACAGAGAGCACACAAACAGGTCTTCACAGAGCTAAGTACACGTCACCACTGAGCTAAGTACACGTCACCACTCAAGCTAAGTACACGTCACCACTGAGCTAAGTACACGTCACCACTGAGCTAAGTACACGTCACCACTGTTGGATAAATTTAGATTTAGAAAGGACATAGGTAAGTACTGGTTTTCTAACAGAGTTGTAGATGCGTGGAACAGTCTTCCCAGTGGGGTGATAGAGGTTAGGACCTTGGGTAGCTTTAAGAAGAGACTGGACAAATATATGAGTGGGAGGGGCTGGGTTTGATTGGTGTCAAGGGGTACGGGAGTTATTTCTTGAGTAGCTTTAGGTAGATGTCGTTTTGATAAGGACCTGCCTCGTATGGGCCAGTAGGCCTTCTGCAGTGTTCCTACATTCTTATGTTCTTATGTTCCTCCTCGCTCACCCCTGCAGTCCTAACAGAAGAGCCTGAATTTCTCTTCTCAATATCTGTCCCACGATCGCCTTCGCTGCTATAAACTAGGTGAAGTAGATGGAAATAAATGGTATAAAATACCGACACAATGGAAATATAAACACATATGCAGTATAATGTGATCCTTTATTGACTACGTTTCGCCCACACAGTGGGCTTTTTAATCCAAAACAAAACTCCCCGGGGTGAACAACAAGAACAAAGGTAAGGTAAGATCCCAAAGGGGATGGGGGGAAAGGGGACAGACAAGAATAGTGCTGGAGAGGAGTGTTTTAGCGTGGGGAATAGAGCCAGGGCTTAACAAAAAACATAAGAAAGGAGGAAAAACTGCAGCAGGCCGCGGGCCCAACAGGCGGCCCTTTTTCAATTCATCCAAATGTTTGTTAGGGGGGATAAATTTGTAAAGGACCTGCCTATATGGGCCAGCAGGCCTGCTGCAGTTTTTTCCTCCTTTCTTATTTTCTATGTTTTATTTAACCCCCTGGCTCTATTCCAATTCAGAAGGATATGGGAAAGTACGGTTTGGAAATAGAGTTGTGGATGGGGGGAACAAACCCCCGATACAGTTATAGAGGGCCCAAAAGTTGGAGCTTTAAAAAAAGGTTGGATAAATACAGGTGGAGTGGGTGGGTGTGAGTTAAACCTGATAGTTTGCTAACAGGTCGGTTTCCCTGTTCCTCCTTTTAAGTCAAAGTGCCTACCGATAGGGTTTGGGGGGCATTGGCTTAAGCCGGGAGGGGACTTGGACCTCCCCCCTGGGCCAGAGGCCTTCTGCGTGTTCCTCGTTCATGTTCTTTTTCTTAAGAAAAAATCCCTCCAGCACTTTCTTGTCGTCCCGTCTTCCCCGTCATCCCATTTGGGACTTCCCCTTAATTTTTTTCGTTTTTGTTCACCCCGGGTAGTTCGTTTGGACTTGAAAAAGCCCAGTGTGGGCGAAACGTAGTCAAAAAAGGGGATCACATTTAAACTGCAATTTTTTAATTTCCTTTGCGTATTTTATACAAAACATAAGAACATAAGAATGTAGGAAAAAGCAAAAGGGCCCTACTGGCCCAACGGGGCAGGTCCTTACAAAACGAATCTACCTAAACTACCAAGAAATAACTCCCGTCCCCCTTGACACCAATCAAACCCAGCCACCCCCACCATAATTTGCCCCCGCCCTTTTAAAGCCCCCAAGGTCCACCCTCTATCCCCCCAGGGGAAGATGTCCACCATTACAACTCTTTTAGAAAACCATATTACCTATAAGAACATAAGAAAGGAGGAAACGCAGCTGGCCTTTTGCCCAAAATAGGCAGGTCCTTTAAAATTCATCCCACTAACAAACATTTGACCAAACCCAAATTTTCAATGCCACCCAAGAAAACAAGCTCCGATGTGCAAGTCCCACCAAATCCAACCCCCCCACTCTGTACTTACCAAACCAAAATTTTGAAACTACCCAAATCCTACCCTCAAAAAACCAACTAGGTAGACTGTTCCACTCTCAACTCCCCTATTTCCAAACCAATCTTTCCTAGTTTTTAGCTTCGAGGTTGTTAGGTAAGACACAATGCAACAGTTAGGTATTTTTTAATTTTGAAACGTTTCGCCTACAAGGGGCTTCTTCAGTCGAGTACAGAAAAATTATAGAAGCAGAAATACTTTAAGACGATGTAATCAGTCCATCACCCTTAAAGTTTTTTTAGGTGGTCTCCCTCAAAACTTTTTAAGGGGATGGAATTTACCAAATTTATTACGATGATTTTTTTAAGGGCCTGCCTTTTTTATGGGCCAGTAGGCCCTTTTTTAGTGTTCCTCCATTCTTAGTTTTAGGGTAACGTCCCCTGAGCGCCTTCATTGCAACTCTTACCTCACTGACTTTCGACCCTTATAACGGCTATTTCCAACGTTTCCTCACTCAGTCAGGCAGGTACACGGGCAGCTGATAACACGTTACGTCGTTCTGTAACTGTATTACTCTCTAAGAGGCGGACGAAGGGGATTCTTACCCCCAAATATTTACTGTCCCCGTGGTTGGGTGTCGTTATCCCCCAAAAAAACTTCCCGGGCAAGGGATGAATAACCCCCTTCCCCTCCCAGTACTCGTCGATGTTGCTGCCGCCAACAAAGACCTCAAAGAGCGTCGGGGGTCATCTCGTCAGGCTATTTTGAAGTATATCGTCGCCGAGTATGATATTAGTGAAAAACTTGCCTCCACCCACGTGAAGGTTGCCTTGAGACGAGGTGTTGCTTCCGGCGCCTTACGCCAGATGAAAGGTGTTGGTGCCACGGGGTCGTTCAAGATTAACAAGAGTTCAGCTGAAGCGAAGATTTCCAAGATCTCCAAAAAGGAATGCCAGGTCTCCGAGAAGACCTCCAGAAAGACATGCAAGATCTCCAAAAAGATATGCAAGACCTCCAAGAAGACATGTAAGACATCAAAGAAGACCTGCAAGACCTCCAAGAAGACATGCAAAATCTCCAAGAAGACCTCCAATATCTCCGAGACTATCTCCAAGGAGTTCGTTGAGGAACTTGCAGACACAAGGAAAGTTCCCACACACCCGGACTACTCTACAATGATTGTTGCCGCTATCGATAAGCTGAAAGGCAAACGAGGATCATCCCTTCAGGCCATCCTGAAGTACATTGTCAACACCTACAACATTGACGAGAAGACAGCCAGCACCCAGGTTCGGCTGGCCCTCAGGCACGGGGTTAAGTCAGGTGACCTTAAACAATTAAGATTCTTCGTCATGAACAAGAATGTCAATGGAATAAACTCACGTGGATGATAACGTATCAGTAACAGTTTTCCCCGTCTCCCCGAGTCAACTACCAGGAGTCGTTCTGGCCGCCATGATGACTCCTGTTTACGTCAAGCAATTTCGACACCCCACTCTTGATGACCTGTTGACCACCACCTCTGATATTTGGCATTACTGTGTTATTTTTTTATGTATGATTATGCATGTCATGTAAATTCTGTAAATAAATGTTTGTTTATAACTGTGTTTATTATATTTATTATTATTCACTTGTCACTCACACTATGAGTCAAAACAATTAATTCAAATTGGAAGTATTAAAAATGATATAATGAAATATTTAGTGTGGATATTTTAATGTTTCAGGTGAATAAAAGTGTGCAACACTTTTTTTGTGGACAAAACGTTTTGTCCACAAAAGGCGTTATTGAAGCATCACGCAATTACTTATGCTGCATAATGTTATTTGAAGCATTCAAGATTTTTAGTCACTAATCTGGGAGATGAAGAGGGTGGGGATGTTGTTTCATTACTCACACTTACAGGAGATAAAGTGAGTGGGATGCTGCCTTACCACTCTCATACTCCTGCAGGAGATGATCTGGGAGATGAACAGAGTGGGGATGCTTGTGGACCTGTCTCACGCCTCGAGCAAGACAGCGAGAGACGTACTGTCCACCTCTCGCGCCCCTGTCATTTTCTCACACTCTGCCACTCGCGCCCTCTGTCACATAGACAGGAACCTACCAGACGACATTCTCAGTTCCCTGGTAGGTCTCTCTCTGTCTCTGAAATTGACATATCTGGCCAAATGATATAAAGTCGCTTCAGATGAACAGAGGTCAATCAAGTTGCCGTTGGGTCACTACAACTGTCCTAGGGGGGGGAGGTCACTGTAGTTGACGTAGGATAAAGGGTAAGCAATCTTGACCTGGTGTTGCTGTGGTTTCAGGCTCTCAATGGAGGATTAGTAATGGTGAGCTTCTACACAGACTTCATCAGTTGCAGTGAGACAGCCACCATACAGGACGTTGTAGGTACGTATACTCTGTTTGCTGTATTTTGTATCACATTTAGCAGACTTTACCTTTTCGTATTCGCTATTCTTCTATATTTACTTGTCTATTATAGAGCTAAGAATCTATTGTTTACCTCTGACGTCATTGCTAAAGTGGCCAGTCAGCAGCTTTACTTACCTATGACGTCATGAATAAAGGTACCAATGAGAGCAGTGATCATTCCCACCTGGTAGTAAGTAACAATTCCTCGTCCCCCAGGTCACATCAACCAGGTGCGTACCATGGCAGGTGTCGACCACGTGGGTATCGGCGCTGGCTTCGACGGCATCAATAAGTAAGTAATAGGGCCAAGGACCCGTGATTTGACCCCCGCAACCACAAATAGCAGAGTACCATTGAATAGCAGGGCCCAGGAGCTGTAACTCGATTCCTGTAGCCATTTATAGGTGAGAATAGATTTAAATCATATTCTGCGATAGGTAGGATTATATATACAGTATATAAGTATTCTTGACTGGTGGTGAACAGGTTTCACGCAGCTTTAATGACCCTCTCGTAGCCGGCAGGCTTTAAACTCAATAAACCAACCATTCTCGGGATGGATTCGAATCGCACATGATCCGCGGATAGGTATTTCGCGACCATCAGGTGCAGATGGCGTGGACTCAGGAGTTAATTGGTGTGATTACCCACTGTGGCAGCTGGTTCGGTGTTTCACCTGGGTAATCTCTGCCTTGCTGGTCTCCACTCAGTGTTTGAAAAAATAAACACAAATGAAATATAATGTGGCCTTTTATTGACTACGTTTCGCCCACACAAGCCAGTGCTCTGTAATATTCCCCCAAAATTAATAGCACCTTTTGAACATCTGATTACTATTCACAGGTGTTTTACTTTCAAGTTCTTTAACACAAAAATGTGAGTGGGTTGAGTGTTGGTGTTAGACGAGCTGGATAGATCCATGAATTCGTGTTCTTTACGTCAATTTCTGACCCAGAAATCTTCCGGTCTCAGGTTCTTTTAAATGCAAAGGTCTGGGTTTGATGGGCAAATACGTGGGTGGGAATGAGTCAGTATATATAGGCGCAGACTGGTGTGTGACACATGGTGACCTGGTAAGTAAGACACATGTGCAACAGTTAGGTATCTTTATAAAAGTTAAGACACATGTGCAATATGTGGATATCTTTATTGTAGACGTTTCGCCATCCAGTGGCTTTATCAATACAGATTCTAGGACATAATTAGAAGACAGTGGAACTATATACAAAAGATGAGGTAATCAGTCCCTCAGCCTTGGGGTTGGTGTTGAGAGCACCAACTCCGAAACGTTTCGCCTACACAGTAGGCTTCTTCAGTCCCGTAGTTAGATCGCTAGCGCACTCAGCTCACAAACTGAGGTCCGGAGTTCGAATCCCAGTTACAGCTGGAAAACATCAGGACATGTTTCCACATGACACCTGCTGTCCATGTTCACCCATCAGTATAAAATGGGCACCTGGGTGTTAGTGGACTGGTGTGGGTCGCATCCTGGGACAAAAACTGACCTGTAGATGAATGGTTCAGAGAACCGACATGATAAATTAGACACATGTGCAACTCTTGGGTATCTTTATTGAGGAAACGTTTCGCCACACAAGGCACTGTGTGGCGAAACGTTTCCTCAATAAAGATACCCAAGAGTTGCACATGTGTCTAATTTATCAAAAACTGACCTAATTTGTCCGAAATGCTCTGCACAACAACCGGCTTTCTATATAGTAGTATGTCATTAATGTCATCTAGGCCTATGTACATGTACTTGTAGAAATAAATATATTACTAGTAGTAGTACAGAAAAGTTGGTAGAAGCAGTAGAGATGTGAAGATTATGTTGCACATGTGTCTTACCAACCTGTCAGTATTTTATACCAGTTTAATATTCACATGGTGACCTAAAGAATGCCTATATATACTGTCTTTTTAACCTCCGTATGTCTGAAGTGGTCAACGTTCCAGCGACAAAACGTTGCCTAATAAATATATCCAAGTGTTTGCTTACGTGTCTTTCTAAACCAATTTGTCAGTATCTATTACCAAGGTTTATCCCACTGAACGCATGTGTAACATATACGAATAACCCACATGCAGTAGAACAGGAAGAGACGCCAGTGTTTCCAGTTTTCTGCAGTCTACTAACTTACGTGTGTGCGGCTAAGTCAGTAGACTGCAGAAGACTGCGCTCACCTATGTATAGTGTTGATGTGTCTCCTGGCTGGTAAACAATGCGACAAAATGAACGTTGTATAGGTGAACGCTCGGGGGGATGAACGCTGGGTAATATGAACGCTGTGGAAGATGGTCGCCAGACACTTGTGTAATAATGTTTACTCCCTAACAAGACCTTATGGGAGAGTGTGGGACAACATTCTATTTTTATTTTTCATTTGAGAGACGTATAAACTACTTGTCTCACCCCTTCAGGACTGAGAAACACGTTAACCACTCATCACACTTCTTGAGGATAAGACACACTGTGAGACACATTAACTATTAATCTCACTCCTTCAGGACGCCTGAAGGACTGGAGGACGTGTCGAGGTATCCTGAACTTTTCGCTGAGCTGCTGAAGGACCCGACCTGGTCCCTACAAGATCTGAAGAAATTGGCTGGACTCAACCTGCTGCGGGTCTTCAGGAGGGTCGAACAGGTGCTGTTGGTGCTGTCTGTTGCAGGGCCTTTAGTTGGCTGTTACACGATGAGGCTGTCGGCTGAATGTCAATGCTGTTGGACAGTCGACAGTTGAACTGCTGTTTGCCGACTGTCAATTTTCTGGAAAAAATGGAAGGGATATCTATTGTAATAGTACCGAGGGGAAGCCAACAGTGAAAAAAAATAGTTATTACCCCTATATAGTGTGCCATTTTTTCCCACTGATTCACTACTGGGGGGACGGGGGGGATATCATATTACCCAGGCAGAGGGAAGACCCAAACGGTCTCTGCAAAATGGCCCTTTGCACGCGTGTTCACGTTACAGGGAACAGTTTCTTCAGTGTTGATTTGGTTGAATTTTAACTCAACAAGAATTTAATTCCGTAACTTGTCTTGAAGAATGGAGCTGCTTGGTTTCGAGTGTAACAATAATAATAATAACATTAATAATAATAATAATAATAATAATAATAATAATAATAATAATAATTACAGCAACAATTATAATAATGATAATAATAGCAGTAATAGTAGTAACAACATTAATATAAACAACAGCGTTGATAATAATAATAATAATAATAATAATAATAATAATAATAATAATAATAATAATAATAATAATAATAATAATCATCTTGGTGTCGTCAGGTGCGCGAGGAACTGGCTGGGGAGAAACCATCTGAAGAAATTATACCCATTCACGACATTGATGCTCGCTGGCCTTGTAGATACAAATTTGCCAGCCTTGACGATGCCCGCACCTGACCTCCCACGCCCACGCCTGCGCCCACGCCCGCACCTACATTCACTGCATTTCCTACGCTCGCATCTCGACGTCTGATCTAAGGCGGCCATACTTTTCTGGAGCTCATATGAATCCTGATCTGCGTTCTAATAACGTGGTAATACTGTCTGGACCTTGGCAGTGTATGAACTGCAGGAAGTGGCGGTGTATTGTATGGGGAAGTGGCAGACACTGTCTGCGCTGGGGAGAAATGGAAGACAATGAGAATTTTTTTCATTTATATTTCACTACTTAAGGATAAACCACAGTGTATATATATTTTTGACTTGTACACGATTTTTTTTCTTCCTGGGATACAACTATGTTCAGTAGTGCCACAATCACCTGAATGACTACAATAATGACACAATAGTGACAGAATGAGGCAGTGGACACGTGCGACATCTGGTTGTCCTTATTCGGAGATGTCTCGCCCACCAGTGGCTTTATCATCAGTTCCATACTGAGATGATGTGTGTAGAGAGTGGAAGGTGAGGTAATCAGTCCTAATGCTTGGAATCCTGTATTGAACGCCTTAGCCTGGGCATGAAGATGGTCTCTCATATACTGGAGTCAAGCGAGGTGCAGTAGTTGGAGACACGTCACTGGTGGGCGGGGGTCTACCACTGGAAAGTAGCACATACCAGTGAGTTGGGGGCCAGAGGTTAGCAAATAAGTTGCAGGAAACAGTCTCTGTGGCAAGCCTGCAGAGATGCTGTGGTGTCAGACATCTCTGTTTTGAAGTGATATACTCACTGGTTAGAGGTGACTAACTCATCACAACCACACCATGTACAGACAAGTGCTACAGCCACACCATGTACAGAAAAGCGCTACAGTCACACCATGTACAGAAAAGCGCTACAGCCACACCATGTACAGACAAGTGCTACAGCCACATCATGTACAGACAAGTGCTACAGCCACACCATGTACAAAAAAGTGCTACAATCACACCATGTACAGACAAGTGCTATAACCACACCATGTGTAGACAAGTGCTACAGCCACACCATGTGCAGACAAGTGCTACAGCCATGCCATGTACAGACAAGTGCTACAGCCACACCATGTACAGACAAGTGCTATAACCACACCATGTACAGACAAGTGCTACAGCCACACCACGTACTGACATGTGCTACAACCACACCTTGTACAGGCAAGTGCTACAGCCACACCATGTGCAGACAAGTGCTACAACCACACCATGTGCAGACAAATGCTGCACAGAGGCCTCCCCCATTCTCATTTATTTCTAGTTAGTGGGTAAGATGTGCCTCTAGCTGGAGCGTTGACTCAACACCCCAGAGCAGCGCCACAGAATATCATAACACCATAGCACATCACCATAACACCGCAGCACATCACCATAACACCACAGCACATCATAACACCACAGCACATAACCATAACACCACAACACATCACCATAACACCACAGCACATCACCATAACACCACAGCACATCACCATGACACCACAGCACATCACGATAGCACCACTGCACATCACCGCAACACCACAGCACATCACCATAACACCACAGAGCATCACCATAACACCACTGCACATCACCATAGCAGCACATCACCATAAAACCAAAGCACATCACCATAACACCACAGCACGTCACCATAAAGCCACAGTACATCACGATAACACCACAGCACATCATAACACCACAGCACATCACATTAACACCACAGCACATCACCATAACACTACAGCACATCATAAACACCACAGCACATCACCGTAACACAATAGCACATCACCATAACACCACAGCACATCACCATAACACCACAGCACACCACCATAACACCACAGCACATCACCATAACACCACAGCACATCACCATAACACAATAGTGAATCATAACATCACAGCATATCACCATAACACCACCACATAACCATAACACCACAGCACATCACCATAACACCACAGCACATCACCATAACACCACAGCACATCATAACACCACAGCACATCACCAAAACACCACAGTACATCAGCATAACACCACAGCACATCACCATAACACCGCAGCACATCACGATAGCACCATTGCACATCACCACAACACAGCACATCACCATAACACCACTGCACATCACCATAACACCACAACACATCATAAAACCAGAGCACACCACCATAGCACCTCTCCACATCACCATATTACCACAGCACATCACCACAACGCATCACCATAACACCATAACACATCACCACAACACTACAGCACATCCCACAATACCACAACACATTACCATAACAGCACTGTACATCACCACAACGCCATTAGCGCATCACCATAACACCACAGCACATCACCACAACACAGCACATCAACACAACACCACAGCACATCACCATAACACCACTGCACATCACAATACTACAGCACATCACAATAACACCACTGCACATCACAACACATCACCATAGCACCGCTGCACATCACAACACCACTGTACATCTCCATAACACCACTACACATCACAGTACTATAGCACATTACCATAACACCAACGCACATCACAATACTACAGCACATCACCATAACACCACTGCATCACTACAGCACATCACAGTAGCAACCACATCACCATAACACCACAGCATCACAGTAGCAAGCACATCACCATAACACCACTGCATCACCACAGCACATCACAGTAGCAACCACATCCCATAACACCACAGCATCACAGTAGCAAGCACATCACCATAAACACCACTGCATCACCACAGCACATCACAGTACCAAGCACATCACCATAACGCCACTGCACATCACAAAACTGCACATCACAACATCACTGTACATCACCACAACAACACAGCACATTACCACAGCAATACAGCACATCATAATACCACAGTACATCACCAGAACACCACTGCACATCACCACAACACTACAGCACATCACCATAACACCACACTACATCACCAGAACACCACTGCACATCACCACAACACTACAGCACATCACCATAACACCACACTACATCACCAGAACACCGCTGCACATCACCACAACACTACAGCACATCACCATAACACCACAGTACATCACCAGAACACCGCTGCACATCATCACAACACTACAGCACATCACCATAACACCACACTACATCACCAGAACACCGCTGCACATCACCACAACACTACAGCACATCACCATAACACCACAGTACATCACCAGAACACCGCTGCACATCATCACAACACAGTACAACACCAGAGAACATCACAACACATCAAAACACCACAGGACATCACCACTGCACATCACAACACCACGGCACATCACCATAACACCACAGCACATCACCAAAAACACCACAGCACATCACCATAACACCACAGCACATCACCACAACGCCACAACACATCACCATAACACCACAGCACATCACCACAACGCCACAACACATCACCATAACACCACAGCACATCACCACAACGCCACAATACATCACCATAACACCACAGCACATCATCATCAAGACTCACAATGTAAGCACATCACACATCTCACATCTCTGTCTGTTAACCACCGTTGTTTGTCTGTTAATGTATTTTAATAAATATTTCATAGTTTTTCTTTGTTTATTCTCATTCCTTCTCGTCTGCTGTGTCTGCGTACATACTGTCTGCTGTGTCTGTTGACATGTACATACTGTCTGCTGTGTCTGTGGACATGTACATACTGTCTGCTGTGTCTGTTGACATGTACATACTGTCTGCTGTGTCTGTGGACATGTACATACTGTCTGCTGTGTCTGTGGATATGTACATACTGTCTGCTGTGTCTGTTGACATGTACATACTGTCTGCTGTGTCTGTTGACATGTACATACTGTCTGCTGTGTCTGTTGACATGTACATACTGTCTGCTGTGTCTGTGGACATGTACATACTGTCTGCTGTGTCTGTGGACATGTACATACTGTCTGCTGTGTCTGTGGACATGTACATACTGTCTGCTGTGTCTGTGGACATGTACATACTGTCTGCTGTGTCTGTTGACATGTACATACTGTCTGCTGTGTCTGTTGACATGTACATACTGTCTGCTGTGTCTGTTGACATGTACATACTGTCTGCTGTGTCTGTGGACATGTACATACTGTCTGCTGTGTCTGTGGACATGTACATACTGTCTGCTGTGTCTGTGTACATGTACATACTGTCTGCTGTGTCTGTTGACATGTACATACTGTCTGCTGTGTCTGTGGACATGTACATACTGTCTGCTGTGTCTGTTGACATGTACATACTGTCTGCTGTGTCTGTGGACATGTACATACTGTCTGCTGTGTCTGTTGACATGTACATACTGTCTGCTGTGTCTGTGTACATGTACATACTGTCTGCTGTGTCTGTTGACATGTACATACTGTCTGCTGTGTCTGTGTACATGTACATACTGTCTGCTGTGTCTGTTGACATGTACATACTGTCTGCTGTGTCTGTGTACATGTACATACTGTCTGCTGTGTCTGTTGACATGTACATACTGTCTGCTGTGTCTGTTGACATGTACATACTGTCTGCTGTGTCTGTTGACATGTACATACTGTCTGTTGTGTCTGTTGACATGTACATACTGTCTGCTGTGTCTGTGGACATGTACATACTGTCTGCTGTGTCTGTGGACATGTACATACTGTCTGCTGTGTCTGTGGACATGTACATACTGTCTGCTGTGTCTGTGGACATGTACATACTGTCTGCTGTGTCTGTGGACATGTACATACTGTCTGCTGTGTCTGTTGACATGTACATACTGTCTGCTGTGTCTGTGGACATGTACATACTGCCTGCTGTGTCTGTGGACAGGTACATACTGTCTGCTGCGTCTGTGGACAGGTACACACTGTCTGCTGTGTCTGTGGACAGGTACATACTGTCTGCTGAATTTGTGGATAGATACATACTGTCTGCTGTGTCTGTGGACAGGTACATACTCTCTTCTGTGTTTGTGGACAGGTACATGCTGTCTGTGGACAGTTACATACTGTCTGTGGACAGGTACATACTGTCTGTGGACAGTTACATACTGTCTGTGGACAGGTACATACTGTCTGTGGACAGTTACATACTGTCTGTGGACAGGTACATACTGTCTGTGGACAGTTACATACTGTCTGTGGACAGGTACATACTGTCTGTGGACAGTTACATACTGTCTGTAGACAGGTACATACTGTCTGTTTTGTCTGTGGATTGGTACATACTTTCTGCTCTGTCAGTGGAAAAGTACATACTCTCTGCTGTCTGTGAACAGGTATATACTGTCTGTGGACAGGTACATACTATCTGTGAACAGGTATATACTGTTTGCTGCCTGTGGACAGTTACATTCTGTCTGCTTTCTGTGGGCAGATAAATAGTGTCTGCTGTCCGTGGACAGGTACATATTGTCTACTGTGTCTGTAGACAGGTAAACATGTTATCTCGAAATTGACAGCAACAACCACACTAGACAGCAACAGCCAGACTAGGCAGCAGCAACCACACTAGACAACAACAGCCAGACTAGACAGCAGCAATCACACTAGACAGCAGCAATCACACTAGACAGCAGCAATCACACTGGACAGCAACAATCACACTAGACAGCAGCAATCACACTAGACAGCAATAAGCACACTAGACAGCAACAACCACACTAGACAGAAACAACCACACTAGACAGCAACAACCACACCAGACAGCAACAATCACACTAGACAGCAACAGTCACACTAGACAGCAACAACCACACTAGACAGCAACAACCACACTAGACAGCAACAACCACACTAGACAGCAACATCCACACTAGACAGCAACATCCACCCTAGACAGCAACAACCACATTAAACAGCATCAACCACACTAGACAGCAACAACCACACTAGACAGCATCAATCACACTAGACAGCAACAACCACACTAGACAGCAACAACCCACTAGACAGCAACAGCCACTAAAAGCACAACATCCCCACTAGACAGCAACAACCACACTAGACAGCAACATCCACACTAGACAGCAACATCAACACTAGACAGCAACAACCACATTAAACAGCATCAATCACACTAGACAGCAACAACCACACTAGACAGCAACAGCCACACTAGACAGCAACATCCACACTAGACAGCAACAAAAACACTAAACAAGCAACAACAACACTAGTTTGTAACAACCACACTAGAAGCAATAACCACACTAGACAGCATCAATCACACTAACAACAATAACCACATAGACAGCATCAATCACAAATAGACAGCAACAACCACATAAATAGGATCAATCACACCTAGACAGCAACAACCACACTAGACAGCAACAACCACACTAGACAGCAAAAATCCACATAGACAGCAACAACCACACTAGACAGCAACCCTTCACACTAGACAGCAACAACCACACTAGACAGCAACATCCAATTAGACAAACAACAACCACATTAAACAGCAGCAATCACACTAGACAGCAACAACACACTAGACAGCAACAATCACACTAGACAGCAACAACCACACTAGACAGCACCAATCACACTAGACAGCAACAACCACACTGACAGTAACATCTGCATTAGATAGCAACTGCCACACTAGACAGCACAACCACACTAACAGCAACAAACCACATTAGACGCAACACTCACACTAGACAGCAACAATCACACTAGACAGCAAAATCTATATTAGACAGCAACAACCACACTAGACAGCATCAATCACACTAGACAGCAACATCACACTAGACAGCAGCAACACACTAGACAGCAACGTCCACATAGACAGCAACAATCACACTAGACAGCAAAATCTATTTTAGAGAGCAACAACCACACTAGACAGCAACATCCACACTAGACAGCAACAACCACCCTAGACAGCAAAAAACCAACTAGACAGCAATAGCCACACTAGACAGCATTTAATCACACTAGACAGCAAGAACCACATTAAACAGCACCAATCACACTAGACAGCAACAACCACACTAGACAGCACCAATCACACTAGACAGCAACAACCACACTAGACAGCACCAATCACACTAGACAGCAACAACCACACTAGACAGTAAAAATTTACATTAGACAGCAACAGCCACTAGACAGCAACAACCCCATTAGACAGGTCACTCACACTAGACAGCAACAACCACACTAGACAAACAACATCCCCCATAAACAGCAACACAACATGAACAGCAACAGCCCACTAGACAGCAACAACCACACTAGACTGCACATCCACACTAGACAGCAGCAACCACACTAGACCGCAACGTCCCCCACTAGACAGCAACAATACACTAGACAGCAAAATCTATATTAGAGAGCAACAACCACACTAGACAGCAAAAATCCAACTAGACAGCAACAACCACCTAGACAGCAACAACCACACTAGACAGCAATAGCCACACTAGACAGCATCAATCACACTAGAAAAGCAAGAACCACCCTTTAACAGCAGCAATCACACTAGACAGCAACAACAAAACTACACAGCACCCAATCACACTAGACAGCAACAACCACCCCTAGACAGCCAATCCACTAGACAGCAACAACCACACTAGACAGTAACATTTACATTAGACAGCAACAGGGCCCCACTAGACAGCCCAAAAACCACATTAGACAGCGTCACTCACACTAGACAGCAACAACCACACTAGACAACAACATCCCCATTAAACAGCAACAACAACACTGAACAGCAACGCCCCACTAGACAACAAAAAACCACACTAGACAGCAACATCCACACTAGACAACAGCAACCACACTAGACAGCAACAGCCACATTAAACAGCAACAACCACACTGAACAGCAACATCCACACTAGACAGCAACAACCACACTAGACAAAGGAACAGCCACATTAAACAGCAACAACCACACTGAACAGCTACAGCCACACTAAACAGCAACAACCACACTAGACAGTAACAGCCACACTAGACAGCAACACCACATTACACAGCAACAATCACACTAGACAACAACAACCACACTAGACAGCAACAGCCACACTAGACAGCAACAGCCACATTACACAGCAACAATCACACTAGACAACAGCAACCACACTGAACAGCAACAGCCAAAACTAGACAGCAACAACCATTTCTAGACGGAACAGCCACATTAAACAGCAACAACCACACTGAACAAAACCCGCCACACTAGACAGCAAACAACCACACTAGACAGCAACAGCCACATTTTCACAGCAACAGCCCATTACACAGCAACAATCACACTAGACAACGCAACCACCCCTAGACAGCAACAGCCACACTAGACAGCAACAGCCACATTACACAGCAACAATCACACTAGACAACAGCAACCACACTGAACAGCAACAACACCACTAGACAGCAACAGCCACATTATACAGCAACAACCACACTAGACAGCAACAGACACACTAGACAGCAACAGCCACATTATACAGCAACAGCCACATTACACAGCAACAGCCACATTACACAGCAACAGCCACACTAGACAGCAACAGCCACATTAGACAGCAACAGCCACATTAGACAGCAACAGCCACATTAGACAGCAACAGCCACATTAGACAGCAACAACCACCTAGACAGCAACAGCCACATTACACGCAACAGCCCATTAGACAGCAACAACCACATTAGACAGCAACAGCCACATTACACAGTAACAACCACACTAGACAGCAACAGCCACATTAGACAGCAACAGCCACATTAGACAGCAACAACCACACTAGACAGCAACAGCCACATTAGACAGCAACAGCCACATTATACAGCAACAGCCACATTACACAGCAACAGCCACACTAGACAGCAACAGCACATTAGACGCAACAGCCACAATTAGACAGAACAAACAATTACACAGCAAACAGCCACATACACAGCAACAGCCAAACTAGGGCAGAACAGCCAATTAAAACAGCAACAGCCACAAATTTGACAGCAACAGCCACATTAGACAGCAAAACCCCAAATAGACAGCAACAGCCACATAACACAACAGCACATTTACAGCAAACAGCCAATTACAAAAGCAACAGCCACATAGACAGCAAAAAGCAAAATTTGACAGCAACAGCCACATTAGACAGCAACAGACAATTTGACAGCAACAGCACATTAGACAGAAACAGCCACATAGAAAAGAACAACCACACTAGACAGCAACAAAACATTAGACAGCAAAGCCACAGTGGAGCGAAAATGTTGAATGCAATAAGAATGTGCTGTTAAGTGTGTGGAATGATGCAGGCGAAAGAAAAAAAAAGAGAGAAAGAAGGGGAGATAAGAGGGAGGAAGGAGATGAGAGAAACTAAGAAAGAAGCTTTAAAAAGGGAGAAACTTTTTTTTTTACCCCTGTGTGGATCCACAGAGAGAAAATTTTCCATCTGGTGTCTCCCGGACGAGTTCTACGTTTTGGGGAGGCCTCGACCTCTGTACTTGTCTCGGGGTCTCTCTCTCTCTTCTCTCTCTCTCTGTCTCTTTTCTTTCTCTCTCTCTCTCTTCTCTCTCTCCTCCTTCTCTCTCTCTCTCTTCTCTCTCTCCCTTCTCCTCTCTCTCTCTCTCTCTCTCTCTCTCTAAAGATTAAACCGAGGAGTGATCAGGATCAAGACGCCCGAAATTTTGATCTAAAATTGGCAAAGTTTTAAAGGGAGGGGGTTCTAAAACACACAACACACACACACACACACACAACACCACACACCACACACACACACACACACCACACACACACACACACACACAGGGGCCAGGAGCTGCGTCTCGACCCTAGCAACCACAAATAGGTGAGTACACACACATATATATATTTTTCTTCTTAGCCTTCGAGGAGTGCCCGTCGTCGCCCACGGCGCTGATACCCACGTGAAATTATGAGCCAATAACGTGGTGGGAGGAGGAATAGAGGAGAGGAGAAAGGCTAGAAGAGAATATAGGAAAAGAGAAGGGATTAGGATAATAATTGTGGAAGCGATAGAGAAACGTAAGGCAGAAAGTGAGGGAGTAAAGAAGAGCTATCGTAGGTTTAGATTATGAACTTAACGTAGAAAATTACGACACATGTGCAGCTGTTGGGTATGTTTACTGATGGAATGTTTCACTTACACAGTAGGCTTCTTCAGTCAAATACAGAGCTAGGAGTAGTAATGATATAAAATTTGTTCATCTATCTTGGAGAAAAAGTATTTGAGGTGGTCAGTCCCTCAGCCTGGAGAAGAGTTCAGCTCCGTGGAGCTGAACTGAGGGACTGACCACCTCAAATATTTTTTCTCCAAGGTTGATGGACTGATTACATCATCTTTATTTCATTACTTCATTACTTCCACTTCTTCTTTCATTACTTCATTATTTCATTACTTTGTATTTGACTGAAGAAGTCTACTGTGTAGGAGAAACTTTTCGTCAATAAAGACACACAACTGTTACACATGTGTCTTAATCTTCATGTTGTCGGTATTTTATACCATCTTCAACAAAACCTGACGTAACCGTAACAAATTCTACAGTGTAAACAAAGACTATGTCAGCACTGACCTGACGGGGAGCTGGAGTGACCTGACGTAGACCATGACGGTGGTGCCTGTGTTTGTTACTACTTCTCCGTGGGTTACTTACCACCTGAAGAAACTCTTATCAAGATTGATCGAATGATCACATCGACTCCAGGTTGAGGAACTGATTACCTCAAATACTTTATGATCGTCAACCTTCCTTCTCTGTAGCGGACTGAGGAAGCGACTGGTTGGCGAAGCATTTCCACAATAAAGATACCCAAGTATTACACAATTGTCTAGTTCATCAGGATATATATACACTGAAAGATATATATTCCTCAGTGTATATTCGATGTTAACTTTAGTCCATTTTTAATATATTAAAGTATTATTGACTTGTGGTGGACAGTTGATATGCAGCCTCAATGGCCATTTGAATATTCGATAGGCTTTTATGTTCAATTACCCAGCCAGTCAACCATCCGAGAAGATACAGGGAAACCGGCTAGCTGGCACTGAGTTCTAAAGGTGGAAGGCATAGTGCCTGAACTCTGAAGGATTAAAGGTGGGAGATGCTGCCTTTCTGTAAATCATCTGAATTGCAAATTAAGTGCTCGGTCTACCCCTCACCATCAATTAGTCTACTGACTAAGTGATGGTGTAATGTTTTCCTTCCTTAGGTCACCTTGCCCTGGATGATATATAATAAAGAACTCGTTTGTCCTCTGGTGTGTAAGTGTACTGATTGCCATAATGCGAGACTAAAGGTTCAGAGCCCAGACTCACCAGGGAGAAGACTAGTAGGACTCCCGGACTCTGGAGGCAGGCAAGACTCTCAACATCAACATTTCCAGTAGGAATGGTTCCTACTTCCCCAATTCCACCTGTTCCAGAGAAGTAGCTTCCATTACCTTAACTCCAGCACTTCCAATAGAGACAGAAGTGCCCCAGATGAAGTTCTTCCAGTAGCAATACTGAACCCTCCCTGCCCCTCCACCCCAACTCCAGGACACACCCATAGTTGGGGTTCCAGAACCTGGGAGGGCAGATTTAGCGTCGCGCCCCTTGCGACGGGACAGATTTAGGTGGAGATCTCCCTCAGTAAGAGAGATTTAGGCCGAGTGCTCCGTCAGGGGAGGAAGATTGAGGTGGAGTGGAGCTACGAGGGACGTCACTAGCCTGCCTTTCTTCTCCTCCAGCAAGTTATTGCTGCGGTAATATTGACGTGGTGACAATGTGGCCGGTGACGCCTGATTCACAGTGGACGTTCAAGCGCAAGCACCAGCAACAATAGTGAGAGAGAGAGAGAGAGAGAGAGAGAGAGAGAGCAGCCACTCACAGGTGTTTCTCTCACTTCAGAAAGGAAACGGGTTGGGGGGAACTTTCAAGTATTACAGAGGCAACTTTAACACTGTAACCTACAAAGTGCATCACTTTGCATTTATCGACATATAAACTGGAGCTTCAGGTCTCCAGCTTTACTGGAAGACCGGTCCAGGTCAAGGTACAGGCGCAGGTGAAGATACAGGTCCAGGTTCAGGTCCAGGTCTCCTGACCATAAACTCCACTGAGTAGGTCAATATATGAGACCAATGGCAGCAGAAATCTGACCATTTCTCCCTTGTGTGTGTGTGTGTGTGTGTGTGTGTGTGTGTGTGTGTGTGTGTGTGTGGTGTGTGTGGTGTGTGTGTGTGTGTGTGTGTGTGTGTGTGTGTGTGTTTTGTGTGTTATGTGTTGTGTGTGTGTGTGTGTGTGCGTGTGTGTGTGTGTGCGTGCGTGTGTGTGTGTGTGTATACTCACCTATTAGTATTCACCTATTTGTGGTTGCAGGGGTAGAGCCATAGCTCCTGGCCCCACCTCTTCACTGGTTGCTACTGGGTCCTCTCTCTCACTGCTCCAAGAGCTTTATCAAACCTCGTCATAAAACCATGTATGGTTCCTGCCTCCACTACGTCACTTTCTAGGCTATTCCACTGCCTGACAACTCTGTGACTGAAGAAATACTTCCTAACATCCCTTTGATTCATCTGAGTCTTCAACTTCCTATTGTGACCCCTTGTTTCTGTGTCCCATCTCTGGAACATCCTGTTTTGTCCACCTTGTCTATTCCACGCAATATTTTATATGTCGTTATCATGTCTCCCCGGACCCTCCTGTCCTCCAGTGTCGTCAGGCCGATTTACCTTAACCTTTCTTCGTAGGACAATCCCCTTAGCTCTGGAACTAGTCTTGTTGCAAACCTTTGCACTTTCTCTAATTTCTTGACGTGCTTGACCAGGTGTGGGTTCCAAACTGGCGCTGCATACTCCAGTATGGGCCTGACGTAAATGGTGTATAGTGTCTTGAACGATTCCTTACTAAGGTATCGGAACGCTATCCTTAGGTTTGTCAGACGCCCGTACGCTGCAGCAGTTATCTGATTGATATGCGCCTCAGATGTGCTCGGTGTTCTACTCACCCCCAGATCTTTTTCCTTGAGTGAGGTTTGCAGTCTTTGGCCACCTAGACTATACTGTGTCTGCGGTCTTCTTTGCCCTTCCCCATTCTTTATGACTTTGCATTTGGGCAGGGTTAAACCCAAGGACCATTTGCTGGACCGGGTTGTAGCCTGTCCAATCTTTTTGTGTCCTCCTGACCTCGACTTTTTTGATTCTCCTCATTAACTTACATCGTCTGCAAAAAAGGACACTTCTGAGTCTATCCCTTCCGTTAGCATTCACAATACCAAAAAAACCCCCAGGGCCCCTAGGACGACCCTGTGGAACCCCGCGTCACGGGCGCCCACTCGACACCCGTCACTTTGTTGCCTCCCTTGGGGTATTCTGATCCTTTGCTCCCTTTCCTGTTTTTATCCCTGATCTCTAGCTTTCGCATAACCTTTTGTGGGAACTGTGTCGAAGGCCTTCTTGCAGTCCAAAAAAATTGTGTGTGTGGTGTTGGGTGGTTGTGTGTGTGTGTGGTGGGGTGTGTGTGTGTGGGTGTGGGTGTGTTGTGTGGGTGTGTGTAGTGTGTATGGTGTGTGGGTGTGTGTGTGTGTGTGTGTGTGTGTGTGGTGGGGTGTGTGGTGGTGTGTGGTGGTTGTGTTGTTGTGTTTATGTGTTGTGTGTGTGTGTTGTGGTGTGTGTGTGTATGTGTTGTGTGTGTGGTGTGGTGTGGTGTGTGTGGTGTGTGTGTGGTGTTTTGTGTGTGTGTGTGTGTGTGTGTGGTGTGTGTGTGTGTGTGTGTGTGCGACAATTTTTAAATTTCCTTTTACTGCTAGCCTGACTACACCTCTTTAAACGCCATTTAAGCGCTAAACCCGTGTGGACTATTCTGAAAACGATGGGGGGGGGGGGTTCAATCCTCCGTCTACCAGTCGCTGTTTTGGGCAACTTGTAAAACAATATTTCTATTGTATTTCACCTTTAATAGGTTTTTGTTCTCCCTAATAAGGGGGCTTTTTTTTTCCTTATTAATCTCTTTTTATTTTTTTTTTTTCTTGTTTTATAGTCACAAATGTTATCAGTCTCTATCAACCACCGCACTTTAATTTTTACCATAATCAAATCTGAACCCAAACCCTAAACTATCGTCAACCAACAAAAAAACTACCCTCAAAAAAATTAAAAAATACCGTCACCCAAATGACAACTACCGTCAAAAAACTAAAAAACTACCGTCAAACAACTAACAACACCTTTCAACCAACTAACAAATACTGTCAAACAACTAAACTACTGTCAAACAACTAATAACTACCGTCAAACAATTAACGTCTCCCTTTCAAACAACTAACAGCTACCGTCAAACAACTAACATCTATCGTCAAGCAACTAACAACTACCGTCAACGAACTAACAATTACCGTCAAACAACTAACAACTACTGTCAACCAACTAAAAACTACCGTCAAACAACTAACTACCATCAAACAACTAACAACTACCGTCAACCAACTAATAACTACCGTCAAACAATTAGCAACTACCGTAAACCCAAACTAACAACTACCGTCAAACCAATTTAACAACTACGTCAACCAACTAACAAGTACCGTCAAAACAACTAACAACTACCGTAACCAACTAACAAGTACGTCAAAAAAACTAACAACTACCGTCAACCAACAAACCCAACTACCGTCAACCAACTAACAAGTACCGTCAACCAACTAACAACTACCGTCAACCAACTAACAACTACCGTCAACCAACTAACAAGTACCGTCAACCAACTAACAACTACCGTCAAACAACTAACAAGTACCGTCAAACCAACTAACAAGTACCGTCAACCAAACAACAACTAACGTCAACCAACTAACAAGTACCGTCAACCAACTAACAAGTACCGTAAACCAACTAACAACTCCCCATCAAACAACTAACAAGTACCGTCAACAACTAACAAGTACCGTCAACCAACTAACAACTACCGTCAACCAACTAACAATACCGTCAAACAACTAACAACTACCGTCAACCAACTAAACTACCGTCAAACAACTAACAAGTACCGTCAACCAACTAACAAGTACCGTCAACCAACTAACAACTACCGTCAACCACTAACAAGTACCGTCAACCAACTAACAGTACCGTCAACCAACTAACAATACCTTTCAAACAACTAACAAGTACGTCAACCAACTAACAAGTACCGTCAACCAACTAACAAGTACCGTCAACCAACTAACAAGTACCGTCAACCAACTAACAAGTACCGTCAAACCACTAAAAAACTACCGTCAAACAACTAACAAGTACCGTCACCAACTAACAAGTACCGTCAACCAACTAACAAGTACCGTCAAACAACAAAACAACTACCGTCAACCACTAACAACTACCGTCAACCAACTAACAAGTACCGTCAACCAACTAACAACTACCGTCAAACAACTAACAAGTACCGTCAACCAACTAACAAGTACCGTCAACCAACTAACAACTACCGTCAAACAACTAACAACTACCGTCAAACAACTAACAACTACCGTCAACCAACTAACAAGTACCGTCAAACAACTAACAACTACCGTCAAACAACTAACAACTACCGTCAACCGACTAACAAGTACCGTCAAACAACTAACAACTACCGTCAACCAACTAACAAGTACCGTCAACCAACTAACAACTACCGTCAAACAACTAACAAGTACCGTCAACCAACTAACAAGTACCGTCAACCAACTAACAACTACCGTCAAACAACTAACAACACCGTCAACCAACTAACAACTCCCGTTCAACCAACTAACAAGTCCCGTCAACCAACTAACAACTACCGTCAAACAACTAACAAGTACCGTCAACCAACTAACAAGTACCGTCAACCAACTAACAAGTACCGTCAAACAACTAACAACTACCGTCAACCAACTAACAACTACCGTCAACCAACTAACAAGTACCGTCAAACAACTAACAACTACCGTCAAACAACTAACAACTACCGTCAACCGACTAACAACTACCGTCAACCAACTAACAACTACCGTCAACCAACTAACAAGTACCGTCAACCAACTAACAACTCCCGTCAACCAACAAACAATTACCGTCAACGAACTAACAAAGTACCGTCAACCAACTAAAACTACCTTTCAACCAATAACAACTACCGTCAACCAACTAACAAGTACCGTCAACGAACTAACAAGTACCGTCAACCAACTAACAACTACCGTCAACCAACTAACAACTACCGTCAACCAACTAACAACTACCGTCAACCAACTAACAACTACCGTCAACCAGCTAATAACTACCGTCAAACAACTAACAACTACCGTCAACCAGCTAATAACTACCGTCAAACAACTAACAACTACCGTCAACCAGCTAACAACTACCGTCAAACAACTAACAACTACCGTCAACCAACTAACAAGTACCGTCAACCAACTAACAACTACCGTCAACCAACTAACAACTACCGTCAAACAACTAACAACTACCGTCAAAACAACTAACAAGTACCGTCAACCAACTAACAACTACCGTCAACCAACTAACAACTCCCGCCAACCAACTAACAACTACCGTTAACCAACTAACAACTACCGTCAACCAACTAACAACTACCGCAAACCAACAAACAACTACCGTCAACCAACTAACAACTACCGTCAACCAACTAACAACTACCGTAAACCCAAACTAACAACTACCGTAAACCCAAAACTAACAACTACCGTCAACCAACAACTACCGCCAGCCAACTAACAACTACCCGTAAACCAACTAACAACTACCGTCAACCAACTAACAACTACCGTCAACCAACTAACAACTACCGTCAACCAACTAACAACTACCGTCAACCAACTAACAACTACCGCCAACCAACTAACAACTACCGTCAACCAACTAACAACTACCGTCAACCAACAAAACAACTACCGCCAACCAACTAACAACTACCTTTCAACCAAACTAACAACTACCGCCAACCAACTAACAACTACCGTCAACCAACAAAACAACTACCGCCACCAACAAAACAACTACCGTCAACCAGCTAATAACTACCGTCAAACAACTAACAACTACCGTCAACCAGCTAATAACTACCGTAAAAACAACTAACAACTACCGTAAAACCAACTAACAATACCGTCACCAACTAACAACTACCGTCAACCAACTAACAACTACCGTCAAACAACTAACAACTACCGTCAAACAACTAAAAGTACCGTCAACCAACTAACAATACCGTCAACCAACTAACAACTACCGCCAACCAACTAACAACTACCTTTAAAACCAACTAACAACTACCGTAAACCCAAAACTAACAAACTACCGCCAACCAACTAACAACTACCGTCAACCAACTAACAACTACCGTCAACCAACTAACAACTACCGTCAACCAACTAACAACTACCGTCAACCAACTAACAACTACCGTCAACCAACAACTACCGCCAGCCAACTAACAACTACCGTCAACCAACAAAACAACTACCGTCAACCAACTAACAACTACCGTCAACCAACAAAACAACTCCCGTCAACCAACTAACAACTACCGTAAACAACTAACAACTACCGCCAACCAACAAACAACTACCGTAAACCCAAAACTAACAACTACCGTCAACCAATAACAACTACCGCCAACCAACTAACAACTACCGTCAACCAACTAACAACTACCGCCAACCAACTAACAACAAACCGTCAACCAACTAACAACTACCGCCAACCAACTAACAACTACCGTCAAACCAACTAACAACTACCGTTAACACTAACAACTACCGTCAACCAACTAACAAGTACCGTCAACCAACTAACAACTACCGCCAACCCAACTAACAAGTACCGTCCAAACCCCCCACTAACAACTACCGCCAACCAACTAACAACTCCCGTCAACCAACTAACAACTACCGTTAACCAAAATAACAACTACCGTCAACCAACTAACAACTACCGTAAACCCAAGTAACAACTACCGCCAACCAACTAACAACTACCGTCAACCAACTAAAAACTACCGTCAACCAACTAACAACTACCGTCAACCAACTAACAACTACCGTAAACCCCACTAAACAACTACCCCCAAAACCAACTAACAACTACCGTCAACCCAACTAAAAACTACCGTCAACCAACTAACAACTACCGTCAACCAACTAACAACTACCGTCAACCAACTAACAACTACCGTCAACCAACTAACAACTCCCGGGTCAACCAACTAACAACTACCGCCAACCAACTAACAACTACCGTCAACCAACTAACAACTACCGTCAACCAACTAACAACTACCGTCAACCAACTAAAAACTACCGTCAAACAACTAACAACTACCGTCAACCAACATATTTCATAATTTCCTGCCTTTTTCAATTTCTTGTTAACTGTCTTTGCAGTCGCTGGCAGACATTTTGTAAATGCATATTTTGGACCTTATTCTATTTTATCCAGAATGGGTATTTTTACTTTTTTTTTTAATTTTACCATTTTTTTTAATTTGCTTTGTAAATGTACTTTATTTTTCTTTAGGTTTAGTTGGTTGGCATATGTGAAGGATGTTGTGAACCTTGCCAGCCAAGCCTACGTGACAAACCATACCCCGGCTGGGATTGAACCCGCGGTCAGAGAGTCTCAAAACTCCAGCCCGTCGCGTTAGCCACTAGACCAGCTAGCCACAATAAGATTCATCCAACTAGGTATATTTCTACACCATAGGAAGGTTAGCACAACCACCACTGTGACCACAAATGCAATCGTGTCATTACGATTTCGTGAGTCATGTTGACGGCAGTGAGGGGACTTGAGCTAGAGTTCGTCACGGCCACGCTAGCTGGAGATTCGTCTGTAAAAACTTGCATTTGTGGTCACAGTGGTGCCTGTGCTAACCTTCCTATGGTGTAGAAATATACCTAGTTGGATGAATCTTATTGTGGCTAGCTGGTCTAGTGGCTAACGCGACGGGCTGGAGTTTTGAGACTCTCTGACCGCGGGTTCAATCCCGGCCGGGGTATGGTTTGTTGTTACAATCGTGTCATTACGATTTTCGTGAGTCAAGCCTACGTGAGTTGGCATGATGGGAACCTCAGTCACCTGTGCTCAGGTTCAATAAGAAACCTCATTCACCTGAGCCCAGGTTCCGTTTAACCTCATTCACCTATGCACAGGTTCCGTTTAACCCCATTCACCTGTGCCCAGGCTCCGTAAGAAACCTCATTCACCTGTGCCCAGACCTCCAGAAAAACCTATCTGCAAAGGCATAGCCAAATTAGCACCTAATTTTTGCCCTCCCCTGTCGTCTGGGAAGGTAATCATGAAACACTGACGCTGGTTGGAGAAAAACGGGAGGAAGTCATTAATGTTCTCCTTTGAAGTCCAGGAGCTGGAAGCCGGAGTTGCGTCTGGCTGGATGTCAGGAGTATCCGGCCGCAACGGACGACCCTCTTAATGCGACAGACGAGTTCATTTTTACGTCAGTGGGAAGTATTAAGTAGGAATGAGGAGCCTGGGGAAGACCTCTGTGAATTCCATTTCAGAAAATTCCAGCATCGACGTTATGTATGTTAGTGGAGGTAGTGAGTCCTGGTTTTTATGTATGTTAGTGGAGGTAGTGAGTCCTGGTTTTTATGTATGGAGTGGGAGGTTAGTGAGTCCTGGTTTTTATGTATGGTAGTGGAGGTAGTGAGTCCTGGTTTTTATGTATGTTTGTGGAGGTAGTGAGTCCTGGTTTTTATGTATGTTAGTGGAGGTAGTGAGTCCTGGTTTTTATGTATGGTAGTGGAGGTAGTGAGTCCTGGTTTTTATGTATGGTAGTGGAGGTAGTGAGTCCAGGTTTTTATGTGTGGTAGTGGACGGTAGTGAGTCCTGGTTTTTATGTATGGTAGTGGAGGGTAGTGAGTCAGGTTGTTATGTATGTTTGAGGACGGTGAGTGGGTCCTGTTTTTATTATTTAGTTTGTGGGAAGGTGTGAGTCCTGGTTTTTATGTATGGTAGTGGAGGTAGTGAAAGTTCTGGTTTTTTTTTTTATGTATGTTTGTGGGGTAGTGAGTCCTGGTTTTTATGTATGTTTGTGGATGGTAGTGAAGTCATGGTTTTTATGTATGGTAGTTTGGATGGTAGTGAGTCCTGCTTTTTATGTGTGTTTGTGGAGGATAGTGAGTCCTGGTATTTTATGTATAGTTTGTGGAGGATATGAGTCCTGGTTTTTATGTATGTTAGTGGATGTAGTAGTGAGTCTGGTTTTTATGTATGTTAGTGGAGGTAGTGGAGTCTGGTTTTTTATGTATGGTAGCTGGAGGTACGTGAGTCCTGGTTTTTATGTAGGTAGTGGAGGTAGTGAGTCCTGGTTTTTTTTGTAGGTAGTGGAGTAGTTGTGTCCTGGTTTTTATGAGTTGTATGTGGTAGTCGGAGGTAGTGGTCCTGTTTTTATGTTATGTTTGTGGAGGTAGTAGTGAAGTCCTGGTTTTTATGTCCTAATGGTAGTGGAGGTAGTGAGTCCTGCTTTTTAGATGTGTTTGTAGGGGTAGTGAGTCCTGGTTTTTATGTATATAGTGGAGGTAGTGAGTCCTGGTTTTTATGTATGGTAGTGGAGGTAGTGAGTACTGGTTTTTATGTATGGTAGTGGAGGTAGTGAGTCCTGGTTTTTATGTATGGTTAGTGGAAGGTTAGTGGAGTCCTGGTTTTTATGTATGGTAGTGGAGGTAGTGAGTCCTGGTTTGTTATGTATGGTTAGTGGAGGTAGTTGGAGTCCTGGTTTTTATGTATGGTAGTGGAGGTAGTGAGTCCTGGTTTTTATGTATGGTAGTGGAGGTAGTGAGTCCTGGTTTTTATGTATGTTTGTGGAGGTAGTGAGTCCTGGTTTTTATGTATGGTAGTGGAGGTAGTGAGTCCTGGTTTTTATGTATGGTAGTGGAGGTAGTGAGTCCTGGTTTTTATGTGTGGTAGTGGAGGTAGGAAGTCCTGGTTTTAATGGTATGGTAATGGAGGTAGTGGGAGTCCTGTTTTTATGTATGTTTGTGGGAGGTAGTGGGTCCTGGTTTTTATGTATGGTAGTGGAGGTAGTGAGTCCTGGTTTTTTATGTATGTAGTGGAGGTATGTGAGTCTGGTTTTTATGTATGGTAGTGGAGGTAGTGAGTACGGTTTTTCTGTTGGTAGGTGGAGGTAGTGAGTCCTGGTTTTATGGTATGGTAGTGGAGGTAGTGAGTCCAGGTTTTTATGTATGGTAGTGGAGGTAGTGAGTCTTGTTTTTATGTATGTTTGTGGAGGTAGTGAAGTCCGGTTTTTATATGTATGTGTGTGGAGGTAGTGAAGTCCTGGTTTTTGTATGCTATGGAGTGAGAGGTAAGTGAGTCTGGTTTTTATGTATGGTAGTGGAGTAGTGAGTCCTGTTTTTATGTATGGTAGTGGAGGTAGTGAGTCCTGGTTTTTAATGTATGGTAGTGGAGTAGTGAGTCATTGGTTTTTATGTTGTTTGTGGAGGTAGTGAGTCTGGTTTTTTGTATGTTTGTGGAGGTAGTGAGTCCTGGTTTTTATGTATGGTAGTGGGGTAGTGAGTCCTGCCTTTTAGGTATGGTAGTGGAGGTCAGTGAGTCCTGGTTTTGTATGTATGTTTGTGGAGGTAGTTGAGTCCTGGTTTTTTATGTTGTTTGTGGAGGTATGTGAAGGTCCTGGTTTTTTATGTATGGTAGTGGAGGTAGTGAGTCCTGGTTTTTATGTATGGTAGTGGAGGTAGTGAGTCCTGGTTTTTATGTATGTTTGTGGAGGTAGTGAGTCCTGGTTTTTATGTATGTTTGTGGAGGTAGTGAGTCCTGGTTTTTATGTATGTTTGTGGAGGTAGTGAGTCCTGGTTTTTATGTATGTTTTGTGGAGGATAGTAGTCGGGGTTTTCTAGATATTGTTTGTGGAGGTAGTGAGTCCTGGTTTTTATGTGTGGTAGGGAGGTAGTGAGTCCTGGTTTTTATATATGTTTGTGGAGGTAGTGGTCCTGGTTTTTATTTGTTTGATGGAGGTAGTGAGTCGTGGATTTTATGTATGTTGTTGAGATAGTGAGTCTGGTTTTTGTGTGTGTATTGGAGGTAGTGAGTCCTGGTTTTTATATATATTTGTGGAGGTAGTGAGTCGTGGTTTTTATGTATGCTTGTTGAGATAGTGAGTCCTGGTTTTTATGTATGGTAGTGGAGTAAGTGAGTCCTCCTGATTTTCGTTGCTGTATTTCGTATTTCAGTGGAAAGCTCCGACTGACGGGTTTTCAGTTTTATATGTAATGGACAAGAAGAACATTCTTAGTGTTATTAATCTAAGTAATTCAAGAAAGTCAAAAGCAGTGTAGATTGATTGACTGGGGTCATTACCGCCTTTTATTAAGGTTTACCCTAAGACAACAATTTCATAAGAACATAGAAGTTAATAAAAGTGGAAACACTGATTAGCCAGTTGGCCCAAATACTTGGCAGGCCTTGTAGATCAATGCGTTCAGGAACCGATATTGCCAATCAACACTTGGCAGGCCTTTACAAAATCCAACCACTAACGGAAACATTTGCCCAAACCCACTTTCAGTGCTACCCTAAACAATAACTCTGACAAAACTGAAGATTGAGCACAATTATGTGCTATGGGAATCTTTTATTCAGGAAACGTTTCGCCACCACAGTGGCTTCATTAGGGGTCCCCCCCCCCCAATACAAAGAGGAAGGCGAAGGAAAGACGAGTATGTGAGGTTAATCAGTCCTCAACCTGGAGTCGATGTGTTCAGTTCTACAAGGTGATGGACCTGAACACATTCGGACTCCAGGTTGAGGGATGATTACCTCATACTCCTCTCCTTACGGCCTTCCTCATTTGTATTGGACTGATGAAGCCACTGTGTGCGAAAAACGTTTCCCTGAATAAAGAATTCCATTATGCTGCATAAATGTCTTCAATCTCAACTTGTCGGTTTTTCAAACATTGAACTCATCACATCCGGAAACAAATCTATTTTACTTATGTGCAAGTCCCCACTCAAATCCAACCCTTCTCATTCATCCAAACCAAACTTGAAACTCCCAAGTTTTAAGCTTCAATAACCCCAAACCGGAGCTTTATCAAGCCATTACAAACAATCAAGAACGAACGAAAGTTAAAGGGAAATCCCAAAAGGGGTGAGCGGGGAAAGGGGGGCGACCAAGAATATGCTGGAGAGGAGGTTTTATCGTAGGAATAGAGCCGGGCTTAAACCCCCCCAGCGAAGGCGATCGTGGGACAGATATTGAGAAGAGAAATTCAGGCTCTTCTGTTAGGACTCCAGTGGGGTGAGCGAGGAGGAAGGGACATGCGACGTTTAGGGCTTGAGAGGAGTGTAGAACTGGGCCATGTCTTAACCCAAAAGCTGAGACACTCCGCAGGCAACTAGGGGTGATATTCCCTCCCGAAGAGGACCCAGAGATGACTGAAGGTGGTGATCACTGCAAAGTGGTCACTGACAAGGTGAGGATGAGTTTCCCATGTGGCTCCTGCTGCGAGTTGTCTTGACCCGAAGGTAAGGTCGAGGCAGCCACCCAACAGGTGTGTGGGGTCTCCATTGTTTAGCAACTTTACCTCTGGAATATCGTGTAGGAGCATTGCTATGTGTCTGCCAGCAGCATTGGTTGCTGAGTGAGAGTGCAGCATTGGGTGATGTGCGTTGAAATCTCCACCCACAATAATACACTCAGTGCGTGCTAGTGCGAGGAGCTCTGCAATGTCGAGGGTGTGTCTTGGGTTCTTGTAGATGTTATAGATGGTAATGGGCCCCAGGTATGTGCACAAGGATGGCCTGTACCTCGACATCCTCCCCACAGTCCACAGGGTTGGCTATAACCTCGTGAGGTATTGTATTGGATACAATACAGCTGTGCCTCTGCAGTGAATGCCCGGTCATGTGCCGAAAATACCCAGCAAAACCGGTAGTCTTGGGCACATAGTCGGGACAGTCAGAGTTCTTGTAGCAAGACGATGTCAACCCGATCCCGAATTACTGCCTCCAGCAAGAGGTGCTGTTTGCCCCTCAAGCCCTGAATGTTCCATTGTAGGACCTTGAGGGTGTGATTGGTACCGAGGTTATTCCATCGCTGTTTGTTTCCTGAGCTGGAGACGAGTCCTGCCCGCTCTGAGAACCTGCAAATTCATGGCATCCACTGTCTCCTCTTCGGTCAGAAAGCACACTCTCAGGAGAGTACTGACCATCTGCCGGAATGCGCTCTGTTGTTCCGTGGAGTTGATTTTGTTGCAAATAAGATCCGTGAACACCTTGATGAGTGCTACGAGATCCTCCCTGGTGAGGGCCTGCTTTGGAGATGGGTTCGAAACAGTGATATTATCTGGGCTGCTGTGGTCTGTAGGGACTGCTGAGGGTTGGATTTCTTTATTGTATGCACCGTGGTCTGTTGCTGTATACCAGGTTGAGTAGCCGGGATCTGCTGGTGAGGTGCCAGTTGAGTCTGCAAAGCGCCTGTGCCGGGTAAGGAGTGCCTGCGTTGTCGTGCTATGGCCGGTGGGGCTCGTTTAGTGCAGCCTGCTGATCGCATTGACCCGATGCACCCTGTTGACGCCTCCTGTTCCTCTTGTTTCTGTTTCTTCGTTGAGGTAGGGGTGCAGGAGGTTCTTGACCTTGACGCCTGGTTGAGGCTTCTAGGGTTGGAAATTCCTGGGCATTGACTTGGTTTAGCTGCTGAGAGATCTGCGGTATGGCAGGGTTCTCTGCATCCATCGTTTGATGATCCGTCATAGCCTGTTGCCGAGTTTTTTGGCGTCTTCCAGACTTCTTGAATTCTGGCGAGCCTCTCGGGGCATCGAGGATTCCAGGCATGGTGTTTCTGCCTGCAGTTCGGGCATTGTGGAGTGGGTGGCGATGCATTTTTCAGCTTGGTGATGCATTCCTCGGTAGGGTGGTGCTGGCTGCAGACACCGCAGATTACTCTGTTCGGACAGAGTGCACCCAGGTGTCCATAACGCTGACACTTGAAACAGCGAACTGGTTCTGCTGTGAAGGTCCTGACATCGTACCTGCCCCAAGAACCGAGGTGGAAGGAACGCGAGTATTTATAGTCAGGTTCAGAATGCTGAGGTCAGGTGGAGAATGCTGCATCTGATGTACCGAGTGGGGTTATAGAGTCTAAAATCTTGGGTAGCTTGGAAAGGAGATTGGATAAGTTTGTGAGCAGACCTTCTACAGTGTTCTTATGTGGGATAGCGATGAAGAAGTTTATTGGTAAGTGGTTCAGCTATGTTATAGAAGCCACTATTCTGGTTGAAGTTGGACAGAGTGCACCCAGGTGTCCGTAACGCTGGCACTTAAAACAGCGAACTGGTTCTGCCGTGAAGGTCCTGACATCGTACCTGCCCCAAGAACCGAGGTCCAGCTGGGATGGCAGCGGTCCTACATGCTGAATGAGGACCTGCCGGGTTGGTGCGTTGCCTGCTGATTTTGCCTGAGACGCTGAGCTGACACGACACTGGGGTGAGCTGCTACTGCCTCGATGGGCATCATCAGCGGGTATCGCATCACTACACCCTTGGTGACCTTCTGCCGAGAATCCAGTTCCTCCAGGGTGAAGGAGCGGTCTGTCTCCATGACTTTCTTCAAGGTGATATGCATTTCCCTGTTGATAGGAGTCAGTATTGGTTCTCCCCTCAGGTTGAACCATATCTTGAACCTCAGTTTGTGCCGTGTTTCCAGGTGTGTAACCACACCATAGTGGGTTTTGTGTTCCCCATAAGCCTTTACTTTGAATCTGGAAGGTGATTTGAGCTGGTTTACCTGCTCCTTGGAGGGACGGCGTGTCTTACTGTTCACATTGATCCATTCTTCCGTATTCTCTGGCTGCATGGTTAGGCTTGTCAGAACTGGAGACTTTTCCTCCGATGACACGGAGTGGTTTCGCAACTTCTTCGCTAGGATTGCGCCCCACATTTCTAAATCCGAGTCATCCGTCGTGTCCCTGGAACATCGTGACCTCTTCCTTTCGGCAGAAGCCATGTCTGTCCACGTGGTGCTGGACTGGTGCCACTTCAACTCCATATTGTTTCAGACTATGGAACAATGCTCTTCTCCAGACTGAGGGACTGACCACCTCAAAACTTTAAGGGTGATGGACTGATTACATCGTCTTCAAGTCTCTTCTGCTTCTATCAACTTTGCTGTACTCGACTGAAGAAGCCTACTGTGTAGGCGAAACGTTTCGAAATAAAGATACCTAACTGTTGCATATGTGTCTTACCTAACAATCTGGCGGTATTTTATACCAATTTAATGTTCAATCTGTCAGACACTGCAACACAAGGGTATCTTGGTACAGATCTAAAATCAACTTCGACAACCTCTACTAGTGAGAACGGCTGGATTTGAGAGGGACCTAACCTCCCAACATCTGCGTTCTACTAGTGACCTACGTCTCACCTCCTGACGCTATATAAGGCTCCATCCTGCCACTTCAACTTCATATTGTTTCAGACTATGGAACAATGCTCTTCTCCAGACTGAGGGACTGACCACCTCAAAACTTTAAGGGTGATGGACTGATTACATCGTCTTCAAGTCTCTTCTGCTTCTATCAACTTTTCTGTATTCGACTGAAGAAGCCTACTGTGTAGACGAAACGTTTCGAAATAAAGATACCTAACTGTTGCATATGTGTCTTACCTAACAGACTGATTACCTCATTCTTCTCCTGTTCTTCAAGTTTCTCCTACGCATCTTTTCCAATACCTCATTCCAAGTATCTACCTCCACAACCACGACCATCAAGGACATTACCAGTGATAGACAGGACAAGCTTCCACCCTCTGCAGGGGTATACATAATCCCTTGTAATGACTGCAACAAATTATACGTGGGCGAAACATCAAGGGACCTCCAAACACGTATTTCAGAACACCAATACGCAAGCAGGTCTGACGACACAAGGAATGCCTGTGTACAACACCGTAATTCACACAACCACTTGATAAACTACAGAAACTCAAGACTTATCGCCACAGAAGACAACACTCAATACCGAAGAATCCTGGAATCATCACTTATTTCTATATCCGACAACTTCAACCAGAATAGTGGCTTCTATAACATAGCTGAACCACTTGCCAATAAACTTCTTCATCGCTATCCCACATAAGAACACAGGAATGGAAGAGCACTGTAGAAGGTCTGCTCACAAACTTATCCAATCTCTTTTCCAAGCTACCCAAGATTTTAGACTCTATAACCCCACTCGGTACATCATCAGATGCAGCATTCTCCACCTGACCTCAGCATTCTGAACCTGACTATAAATTCTCGCGTCCCTTCCACCCCAGGTGGAAGGGACGCGAGAGCATCAGAGCACTGCTTACTCACGATGCATTACTCTAACAGAGTAAAGATTCAAACCAGCGAGTGGCACAACCAATGAGTCGTCCAAACTAGCACTTGCAGCTGTCGTTAGTGGCAGGCTGCAAGTCAAATGTAATGCGATTTTATCGCTCAAAGAGGCCTTTGTTGTCGTCTGTACAGACGACACAGAGGCTGAGAAACTACTTACCACCACTGCTACTACCACTCTACGAGACCAGGGATTTCTTGTCTTGACTTCCCCAGCACTGAGGGCCAGGAGAACTGTGTTCCTCAAGCGACTCGACAACCTTATCACTGTACAGGCCACTGAAGAAATCAAGTCATCTATCGAAGCAAAGAACCCTTGGGCCAAGGTGGACTTCATTACTAAAATACCCAATGCTTCATCCATGCTGAAGGTCACCTTCAGTGACGTCAACATGGCAGTCAGAGCTCTCGCTGAGGGCCTGGCTATTCACTACTTCCACATCAACCCAGCCTCATCGAAGCAGAGAAATTCCAACATATCTCACAGTGCTATAATTGTTACTCATACTTACACACCACAAATGATTGTCCTACCAAGGACAAGAAGTTCTGCTCCACCTGTGCCGTGAGGGTCATGACTTCAAGAAATTGCACTACTGCTTCACCACCTAAATGCTTGAACTGCAAGAATGACCACCATACTCTTGCTGCCAGGTGCCCTACCAGAAGAGACATACTCAAGAAACAACAACAACAAAAGAAACCCAACCCACAAGCAACCACATATTCTGCTATCGCCAAGCTTCAAGCAGACACTACCAAGATACTACATGCCACGCAAGCTGCTCCCACCACTTCCCTGCCAGCACCTACTGCCGACTCCACCAAGATTCTTTGTTGCATTATGTATGCTCATGTACAGAATGCAGCTGAGCCTGGTTCCTTCAACACCACCATCAATGAACTTTTCAAACTAAATAATATGCCTGGCCTCACATTCCCTGCATCACCACCTTCCACTGAGATCCTAAAATCTACTGCAAATATTACCAGCATCACCGCTGCTCCACCGCTGTCACAACCTCCACTAGACACAGAGATGGACCAATCAGAGACCTCTGAGACGTCGGCAAAACCCACCAATGAGAGTCCACTACCGTTTTCATCCACTGCTAGAGCAACTGACCAGTCGGAAATCTCGCCTTCACCAGTTCAGCCACCAGCCAAGAAAGCAAAAACACAAGACACTGCGGATGCACCTCACGGTGCCACTGTCACTGACACCGCTGCACCACAACAAGTCCGATATCTGAAGGGTGTATACTTCTACACAACCAAGCAGTATAAGAACACAATGCTGTCTTCAGAAATCCATCATCACCTCCAGGACGGAACAGTCAAGTATACCTACGACCAAACTGCTACATACACCACTGCAGACATGACCAGACTACTCACTGCCAACACCCAACACCTTGTGGAAGTCAAGTACACCTCAAAGAGGAAATTCAGGATGCTTCAGAATAGGGACCTTGAAGACGGTACCCTCGTCTAGCACGACTATCCATGACCATTCACCCAGCACTTTGCTGTCCGCTAAAGCTGGGGTGTGGCTCCAATCAACCCTGTAACTGCTGCCTCTGCCCGACTGCGCTTCTCTTTGGGGAAGTCAGCGCAAGATAGAAGAAGACGACATCCTCCAACCGGAGGGCCAAGAAAGAAGAAAGATGATTATCGTCACCCCACACCCGGGGGGCCACTGCCGGGTCACCATCTGGAGAAGACCTGGGCCAGAAGGACCTGCTAATCAACATGAATGAAAATGAACACCAACACACGACACTCCACACAGGAGAGCACAGCGCTAGCACGATCGACACCATGCATTGCCCTTCTAGGGCATGGTTGGTGCCAGAGCCCGAGTTTGTACCTTACAAGATGAGGGGGGTACTTGTGCCTCCTCCCATGGGAGACTTAGGTCTCAGACACTCCCTAGACAGGGAGCCAGTGCCGGGCCACCACTTGGAAGGGCCCGGGCCGGGAAAATACCGGCAAATCTTTAACAACAACAACACCCCAGGTAGCTCTGTTTGTGACTTGAAAAAGCCCACTGTGTGGGCGAAACGTAGTCAATAAAGGATCACATTATACTGCATGTGTTTATATTTCCATTGTGTTGGTATTTTATACCATTTATTTCAATACGGGTTCTTTCTTGGAGGGAGATCCTTATGACTTTATTTATATCCACTTCCACTTATACATTTTGATCAAGTCTCCCCTCATTCTTCGTCTTACTAGTGAATGTAATTTAAGAGCTGGACTGATAACGCGAGAAAGCCAAGTAGAGAAGTTTAACTTCTGACCTAATATGTCTCGTCTGAATTAAACGAGCTGAACGCAATATGCATTGAGCTACATGGCACTGCTTACCGGTACTTAGCATGCGGTTCGAAGTCGCTCTCACGTTTATCCATCCATTAATTACCCACAAACAGCCTCACCCTTATACAGTCTTACCACAGCACACCGGCAGATAATATTGAATGACAGTATCTCTGGCAGACAAATACAGTGTAGAGCTCTGGATAGAGCTTTTTTAAGAGCGAAGCGTGTTTCTGTGCAATACCTGGAGATAACATTGAGTAAAGAGTTAGAGAAAAGCTGAGAGAAAGGAAAGAAAGACCCGACGGCGTTCATTTCGAGTCCACCGCTCGAGGCCCCAGCAGGCAGGTGGCGGCCATTGTGGTGATAACAACAACAATAATAATGCCGGAGGAACAATGCTGGGCTCCAGCAATCTGAGACGCTCGCCCACCTAACACACATATGTCACGACCAATAACACCAGTCCTAGTCGCTTCTGAATCTTCAGTTCTTGCGGATAAGGTAAGAAGAAAGAGAGAGAAGGGAGGAGAGAAGAAGAAGAAACACAACCTTCTTAGTGCTGGAGAGAACACCGCCGCCTTCATGATTATGGGGAAATACTCTGAAGGTCCTCAGAAGGTCTTTAAGGCCTCAGAATTTCCTTCGGAGATCCTCATAAGGTGCTCATAAGTTCTTCAGTAGTGTCCCAGGAGCTCGCGACAAGAGTGCCAGAAATATCCAGGAGAGTGCCTCTGGATTATGACTGCGCACCTGTCTACAAGGTTTACTGGTGCTCAGGTAAGTTTTACTCGGGTTTAAGTGAAGGTTTAATTTAAGAGACGTTTTATGTGACACTGAGCGAGTCTCCCAGACCACGAAGAAAAAGGAGAGACAACTGCCAGCATCCCAGCATCACCAGAGATGAACATGACCCAGAGGATGCTGGGAAATGAGATGGAGTGATTCTGGGAGCTAAAATGATATATAATATTTCTGTGTACATTTTCATTTAATAACAATAAGTTTGAGTGAAAGTGAGTGCTAGGGACAACAAGTGTGAGCGAGTGTGCGAATGTGTGTGTAGCAAATAGGTGAGAAAATTAAATTATTAGTAATCAGACCAACTTTAAAAAATGCCCTAATTATGATATTAAATGAGTTTCAGGTCATCCCAACAGGACTGAGCAGATTAGCTCAGGTCACGGCAGATCAAAGCTGGTCAAAGAACTGCGTCAGATCAGTTAGATCGAGAGGTCGTGCCAGGTTTCGGAAACGGGTTAATTAGGCAAGGAAAATCTAATTACAGTAACCATCAGTAATTAGGTAAAGCAATAGGCTTACAGTTGAGCTTAAATAAAAGGGCACAGGTAATTGTACCGCTGTTAGAACAGCAGGCATGCTGCTAATTAGAGAAGGAGCTAATTCAACGGCAAATAATATTGGCTGCAGGAACAGAAGGACTAATCAAAAGATCAATTAACGCAGGATGTTAATTAGGAAGGAGGAAGTTGCAGGTAGTGAAGGAGGCAAAAAAACCCATGGGGAAAAAAAGAGGAAAACTTTCTTGCCCGGCCTCTG
>NC_069447.1:30442508-30472114 GCF_026875155.1 Cherax quadricarinatus | reverse complement strand
GTAAGAGCTGTTACCTACATCAGTCATTTGAAAGCATTTTTATTGTTATGAGACATAACAAATGGGGAACAGGATGAAGTTGGAGCCATCTGTGGGCCAGCATTTTCATTTGATCAACTGACTTTATCTCGTTGACGTCATTATGCTGTACGAATGTGTTCCATACTCGAGTCATCCTGGGTATATATAAATCTTAGATGGAGTGATGATCTGGAGAAGGGTACAGCCAGAGTGAAGTTGCTGCTTTCTGCCCGTCTTGTGGCATAAAAGCTTGTTTACGCTTCCTCGAAAGTGGATCCAAGTGTGGTATTTTGACAATATTGGCCTTGTAATAACAGTAAGGCCACCCATATCCCTCCTATGTTGAAGGCTCTCCTGAAATGACAGATCTATCCTGGATGGGTCCAGGCGAGAGATGAGACGTCTTGCTCTGTTCTCTACTCTGTCAAGCAGTCGCAGATGAGGGGGGGGGGGTGCAGGCAAACCAAGAAAGTGGAGCATACTCAAGGTGTGAGCGTACTTGTTGCCTCGTACAGGATTTTGCAACCCCTACTGTCAAGCAGATGCGAGATACGGCGAAGTGCTGTAAGCTTCCTGGCTGCCTTGTTTGCAAGATTTACAACATGGTTCTTCATGGTTAGTTTGGAGTCAAATTTCACCCCAAGGATATCAACATTCTTCTCCAGGTGCCAACACCGTCCCATTCATCCTTACTACTGCACCAGCATTACCATCATGGTGCCTAGGGGACGATCATCATTTGCGTTTTTTTTTCAGGTGCTAATGTTACTTCCCATCTATTTCCCCAAGCTGATATAGCTCTGAGCTGGTGATTGATGTAGTTTTAGAGCAGCTGGCATTTCTTCTCTTGGATAAGTGAATGTCAGTGTACAGTCTCTGCATATGCATGGGGATTCTGGGATGAGATGAAGAAGGTCGTTGAAGTAGACATTCCATAACAATGGACCCAGCACGCTTACCTTGTGGAACCTTGCCCCAATAGGATGTCTTGCTGATTCCGTTCCATTGAGAACTACACTTAAAGATCTACCATGAAGGTAATCACTGAGGAGACATAGCGTACAGCCTGCAATTCCCAGTGCTTGAAGTTTTGCTAAGAGGCCCTGGTGCCACACCCGGTCGAAAGCGCCAGCAATGTCCAGTGCTACCACACAGCTGACTTTGGATTCATCCAGTGACTGGTGCCACTTAGTGGAGAGGTTTAACTACAGATCAGGAGCAGAGTAACCTTTCCTGAAGCCATTTTGACGATCACAAAGTAGTGAGTGGTAGTCAAAAAACTCTGTCATTTGTCTTGAGATTATTGTCTCAAGGATCTTACCAGTGATTGACAGGAGTGACACTGGTCTGTAGTCGCTGATTTCTGCTCTGCTCTTCTTTTTGTGAACAGGGACTACATTTGCCTCTTTCCATAGAGAGGGCCATTTACACTGTACTAGGCAGTGGTGAAAGATGCGAGTAGAGGTGCTGCTAGCTGGTCTGCACATCTTCTCAACAATCTTGGGCTCAACTTTTGGGCCCAACCCTTTTCTTGGTCAACGATTTAAGAAGGAAAGCACCTCCTCCTGCCTTTTTGTACCACTACTTTTTGACCGTTCTTGCACTTTCTTGAAGTTTCTTCCTCTCTCTCTCTCTCTCTCTCTCTCTCCTCTCTCTCTTCTCTCTCCCTCACTCTCTCTCTCTCTCTCTCTTCTCTCTCTCTTCTCTCTCCTCTCTCTCTCCCTATATTTTATATATATATATATATTATATGTGTGTTGTGTGTGTGTTTTTGTGTGTTGGGGTTTTTATTGTGGTATGTGTTTGTGTGGGTGTGTGTGTGTGTGTGTGTGTGTGTTGTGTGTGTGTGTGTGTGTTGTGTGTTGGGTGTGTTGTAGCATTAATTACCTACCCCCCGGGTTCCCTCCCTTACTCCCTGTCCCTTCCTGACCCCCGGGTTTTCCCCCCTGACCCCCTGGTTCCCCCTCCCGACTCCCGACGGATCACCCTTGAAAATATATCACCCCCGGATCAATGACTCACCTCCTAAAAAGGTTGGGCCCAAATTTTTCAATCTATTTAATTTTTTTGGAGTTTAACTCTCGATATATTTGCATTTGACGCCCCGCACATCACCAGGGGGGCAGCACATGCTCTGTCCGGGGGCCCTCCTACAAGAAATTGTAAATGACTACTTGAATGACGCTTTACCAGTAAATAAACTGAGGTAAAGAAAACCCCTTAGCTTGTTATGAGCTGTGCAATATTTATATATTTTTTTTATATATTTATATAAATTTTAATATAATATATATTAATATATATATTTATATATATCAATAACAACATGCACTAGCCAAGGACTAACCCATGCTCTTTGGCCTGCTCGGGTGGGAGAAACATGAGCCCTTATCCATGACCATACGATCCTAAAAAGAGGGGATCCAGCGGAACGGATGTGGTACTCCCTACGCAAGGACAACGATGGGGCGGGTGGTGTGTTGTTTTTGATCAAAACACTCGTTCGTGGTCCAAAAATAAAAATACTGCTCTTGAACTGGTACACCAAAAGGGACTAAACGAAATTAGCCTAGGTCATCCACACCATGTGTGTCCTTGCGTAGGGAGTTCCCCGCCCGTCCGCTTGAGCGCTATTTAAGGTCGTATGGTTCAGTGGATAAAGGGCGCAGCGTTCTCGCCCCCCATGAGGCAGGGCCCAAAACGGCAAGGGTTCGAGTCCCCTTGGGTAGGCAGTGTTGTTATTGATAATAATTTATATAAATATGTGTGTGTGTGTGTGTGTGAAAACATAACAAGAGGTGAGGACTTAACCTGAATGAATTATTATTATAATCAAAACTAAGCGCTTAACCTACAAGGGTCATACAGCGCTGCTAAGCTGAATGAAATTCTCACCCGTAATATGACACTTACATCTTCTTAAGTCTGTTTCTTAAGACCAAACATAAATTTCTCAGTGATTCATACAAACTTGCAAATGTTATTTTTCATCAAGTTAGGATGAGTAACGTTAACGTACACAAACATATTTAGACACAGACCTTTCTCTAGGTCTGTTAACGAGGGGGCAGAATACTGGCAGGTAACGTTTACATCTGTACGTTTATGAATGGTGGTTCGAGAACCAGCCAGGATATTGACAGAGTGTACAGGTGAAAAGTTTGGCAATTGTTTGAGGGTCACTGGAGGCATGGTATTGAGGTAGTTACTTTTTGCGGTGCACTTGTGGCTTGAGCCTTCACCTCTCAACGTCAATATTGTGAAACATATTGACCCGTTCTGCTGGTTTAATGGGAGAGAGAGAGAGAGGGAGTGTGTGTGTGTGTGTGTGTGTGTGTGTGCCTGTATGTGTCTCTATTTGTCTATGTATGTGTATGTTTGTGTGTGTGTCTTACACAACGCATCCTATCAGAAGAACCAGCAATGTTTCCAGTCTGACAGGCTTCTGTTTCTTCGGTTCTGTCCTTGAAGACAAACGAGGAGGAATCGAAACTACTTAAAATACAAATATTTACTGAGAACCAGGGACAACTGAGGTTACAGGAATGACAAAATGTTAGGTGCAAGTCCACCCAGAAGTTAACATTATCTTAGCACCAGTAATAACATAATGAGAATAATCTCTGTCTCGTCACACAATATTAACTCTCCAGGACATACTAGCATCCCTAGGACTCTAGGACACTTTATATACTATAACAGTAATCTAGTCATCACATGAAAATGAGGAATACACGCTTGGGAATACACTCACTACAACTAGCAGTGAACCTCATAAATGTTAAACGGATAACCCGCACATAGGTGACAGAAGCTCTCGATGACATTTCAAACCGACTTGGACTATTTATAAGTCTCACTGTGACTTGTGAATGGTCCAAGTCGGACCGAAACGTCGTCATAAGCTTCTCTCTCCCATGTGCGGGTTACTTGTGTATTATTCCAGCCACGGTATTGTGCCTTTTTTGTTCTTCTGTTAAATATTACCAGAAGAGAGTGCACAACATGCTTATATCGCACCACCATTACCATGGCTGTGATCAGTCAGTTAATTCCCGACTGTGATATTGTAAGAGTCCAATGAGGAAACACTGAGCGGTCGAGAATATTACCACTGTATATATCCAGTTTACAATTTACCCATGACTGTGTGTGTAATCACCTATTTGTGGTTGCAAGGGTCGAAGGGTAGTAGCTCCTGGCCCCACCTCTTCGCTGGTTGGTACTAGGTTCACTCTCCCTCCCTGCACCAAGAGCTTTATCGTACCTGTGTGTGTGAGAAGATGAGCAGGTGGTAGGAGACACAGTGGTGGGACCAGCAAGCTTAACAAAGGGCAACTTTATGCTGAGTGTATTAAGACGTACCAACGCATGCTTAAGATAATGTAAATATCATATTAAGATATAATAAACAGAATGAGAGAAAGAGTAGGCGGACCTTACTGACTCTCTCTCTCTCTCTCTCTCTCTCTCTCTCTCTCTCTCTCTCTCTCTCTCTCTCTCTCTCTCTCTCTCCCCTCTCATATAAACCCCTATTAAGCCTGAATGACAATAAGGGGGATGACCCATATAAGCCCAATAACACTTGTGACACTGTACCCAGTGGCACTTATGATATTATACCCAGTAGCACTTGTAACATTGTACCCAGTAGCACTTGTGACACTAGCCAGTGGTACTTGTGATATTGTACCTAGTGGCCCTTGTGACACTACCCAGTGGCACTTGTGACACTAGCCAGTGGCACTTGTGACACTGTACCCAGTAGCACTTGTGACACTAGCCAGTGACACTTGTGACATTGTACCCAGTAGCACTTGTGACACTAGCCAGTGGCACCTGTGACATTATACCCAGTAGCAATTGTGGCACTAGCCAGTGGCACTTGCGACATTGTATCCGGTAGTAATTGCGACACTAACCAGTGGCACTTATGACATTGTACCCAGTAGCACTTGTGACATTAGCCAGTGGCACGTGTGACATTGTACCCAGTAGCACTTGTGACATTAGCCAGTGGCACGTGTGACATTGTACCCAGTAGCACTTGTGACATTAGCCAGTGGCACGTGTGACATTGTACCCAGTAGCACTTGTGACACTAGCAAGTGGCACGTGTGACATTGTACCCAGAAACACTTGTGACACTAGCCAGTGGCACTTGTGACACTAGCCAGTGGCACTTGTGACACTGTACCCAGTAGCACGTGTGACACTAACCAGTGGCACTTGTGACACTAGCCAGTGGCACTTGTGACACTGTACCCAGTAGCACTTGTGACACTAGCCAGTGGCACTTGTGACATTGTACCCAGTGGCACTTGTGACACTAACCAGTGGCACTGTGACATGTACCCAGTAGCACTTGTGACACTAGCCAGTGGCACTTGTGACATTGTACCCAGTGGCACTTGTGACACTAACCAGTGGCACTTGTGACATTGTGCCCAGTAGCACTTGTGACACTAGCCAGTGGCACTTGCGACATTGTATCCGGTAGTAATTGCGACACTAACCAGTGGCACTTATGACATTGTACCCAGTAGCACTTGTGACATTAGCCAGTGGCACGTGTGACATTGTACCCAGTGGCACTTGCGACATTGTATCCGGTAGTAATTGCGACACTAACCAGTGGCACTTGTGACATTGTACCCAGTAGCACTTGTGACACTAGCCAGTGGCACTTGTGACATTGTACCCAGTGGCACTTGTGACACTAACCAGTGGCACTTGTGACATTGTGCCCAGTAGCACTTGTGACATTAGCCAGTGGCACTTGTGACACTGTACCCAGTAGCACTTGTGACACTAGCCAGTGGCACTTGTGACATTAGCCGGTGGCACTTGTGACACTAGCCAGTAGCACCTGTGACACTAGCCAGTGGCACTTGTGACACTAGCCAGTGGCACTTGTGACCCCTAGCTAGTGGCACTTGTGCACTAGCCAGTAGCACTTGTGACACTAGCCAGTGCACTTGTGACACTAGCCAGTGCACTTGTGACACTAGCCAGTAGACTTGTGACATAGCAGTAGCACTTGTGACACTAGCCATTTGCACTTGTGACACTAGCCAGTAGCACTTGTGACACTAGCCAGTAGCACTTGTGACACTAGCTAGTAGCACTTGTGACACTAGCCAGTAGCACTTGTGACACTAGCCAGTAGCACTTGGACACTAGCCAGTGGCACTTGTGGACATTGTCCCAGTGGCACTTGTGACACTAACAGTGGCACTTGTGACATTGTGCCCAGTAGCACTTGTGACATTAGCCAGTGGCACTTGTGACACTGTACCAGTAGCACTTGTGACACTAGCCAGTGGCTACTTGTGAATTAGCCGGTGGCACTTGTGACACTAGCCAGTGGCACTTGTGATACTACTAGTGGCACTTGTGACACTATTGCCCGTATGCACTTGTGACACTAGCCAGTAGCACTTGTGACACTAGCTAGTGGCACTTGTGACACTAGCCAGTAGCACTTGTGACACTAGCCAGTAGCACTTGTGACACTAGCCAGTAGCACTTGTGACACTAGCCAGTAGCACTTGTGACACTAGCCAGTAGCACTTGTGACAGTGAATTCAGTCACAGATATTTTCATATATTTTTTTTAACTATGAACCATTCTCTCTCTCTCTCTCTCTCTCTCTCTCTCTCTCTCTCTCTCTCTCTCTCTCTCTCTCTCTCACCTATGGAGGGTGAAAATGGTTGCTGTTACAAAAGACACAGGACATCCACCCCAACCATCAGTCCTCTAATTGCTCTGGTTAATGACTCGACTAACGAGCGCTAGTTACGTCTGTCCCATCGTTAACCCCCCTAGCAGCGTCACTGTACTGTGTACCACCAGTGTACCGTGCACTGTTTTGTGTACCAAAAGTGTACCATGCACTCTACCGTGTACCACCAGTGTACCGTACACTGTAGCCTACCGTTTGCCACTACTTTACCGTGCACTGTACCGTGTACCACCAGTGTACCGTGCACTATCACTCGTACGCTCCCTCTATCTCTACCTCCTTCTCTCCCTCCCTCCTTCCCTCACCCTCCCTCCCTCCTCCCTCCTCCCTCCCTCCCTCCCTCCCTCCTCCCTCCTTCCCTCACCCTCCCTCCCTCCCTCCCTCCATCTGGGATACTCCATTAAGTCTTCCAATTCACGTCTGCCAAAAAAATGGAAGTTGCATGTTGGTGGAACTTTATTCAGTTCAGAAAGTGAAACAACCATATTGTGTGACCCTGACCTTTATGTGACCTTATAACTATATTGTGTGACCCTGACCTTTATGTGACTCTGACCTTTATGTGACCTTATAACTATATTGTGTGACCCTGACATTTATGTGACCTTATAACTATATTGTGTGACCATGACCTTTATGTGACCTTACAACTATATTGTGTGACTCCTGACCTTTTTGTGACCATTGACATTTCTGTGACCCAACCATATTGTGTGACCCCCTGACCTTTCTGTGACGCAACTATATTTTGTGACCTCTGACTTTCCTGTGACCCAACCATATTGTGTGACCCCCTGACCTTTATGTGACCTAACCACATTGTGTGACTCCCTGACCTTTCTGTGACCCAGCCATATTGTGTGACCCCCTGACCTTTCATGTGACCCAACCATATTGTGTGACCTGACGTTTATGTGACACAATCATCTTGTGTGACCCCCCACGGTCTTAGGTCCAGGTCTCAGGTCAAGGTCTCAGGGAGTAGCACCTGGGTGCTGAAGGCTCTGCTGAAGTGACAGGTCCAGCTGGGTGGTCATCCTCCACCCCTCGAGGATACCAGCTTAGTATCATTGGAGGGTACCACTTTAGTATCATTGGAGGGTACCACTTTAGTATCAGTGGAGGGGTACCACCTTAGTCTCATTGGAGGGGTACTAGCTTAGTATCAGTGGAGGGGTACCAGCTTAGTATCAGTGGAGGGGTACCATCTTAGTATCAGTGGAGGGGTACCAGCTTAGTATCAGTGGAGGGGTACCATCTTAGTATCAGTGGAGGGGTACCAGCTTAGTATTAGTGGAGGGGTAGCAGCTTAGTATCAGTGAAGGGATACCAGCTTAGTATCAATGGAGGGTACTAGCTTAGTATCAGTGGAGGAGTACAGCTTAGTATCAGTGGAGGGATACCAGCTTAGTATCAGTGGAGGGTACTAGCTAAGTATCAGTGGAGGGGTACTAGCTTAGTATCAGTGGAGGAGTACAGCTTAGTATCAGTGGAGGAGTACAGCTTAGTATCAGTGAAGGGGTACTAGCTTAGTATCAGTGAAGGAGTACAGCTTAGTATCAGTGGAGGGTGCCAGTGTAGTATCAGTGGAGGGTACCAACTTAGTATTAGCGCAGGGGTACCAGGTAAGTATCAGTGGAGGGTGCCAGCTTAGTATTAGTGGAAGGTGTCAGCTTAGTATCAGTGGGGGTACCAGCTTAGTATCAGTAGAGGGTGCCAGCTTAGTGTCAGTGGATGGGTACCAGCTCAGTATCAGTGGAGGGTGCCTGCTTAGTGTCAGTGGAGGGGTACCAGCTTAGTATCAGTGGAGGGTGCCAGCATAGTTTCAGTGGAGGGTGCCAGCTTAATATCAGTGGAGGGGTACCAGGTTAGTACCAGTGGAGGGGTACCATCTTAGTATCAGTGGAGGGGTACCAGCTTAGTCTCAATGGAGGGTACCAGCTTAGTGTCAGTGTAGGGTACCAGCTTAGTGTCAGTGGAGGGGTGCCAGCTTAGTATCAGTGGAGGGTACCAGCATAGTATCAGTGGAGGGATGCCAGCTTAGTATCAGTGGAGGGGTACCAGCTTAGTATCAGTGGAGGGATACCAGCTTAGTATCAGTGGAGGGTACCAGCTTAGTATCAGTGGAGCGTGCCAGCTTAGTATCAGTGGAGGGGTACCAGCTTAGTATCAGTGGAGGGGTACCAGCTTAGTATCAGTGGAGGGATACCAACTTAGTATCAGTGGAGGGTACCAGATTAGTATCAGTGGGTGGGTACTAGCTTAGTATCAGTGGAGGAGTACAGCTTAGTATCAGTGGAGGGGTACTAGCTTAGTATCAATGGAGGAGTACAGCTTATTATCAGTGGAGGGTGCCAGCTTAGTATCAGTAGAGGTTGCCAGCTTAGTATCAGTAGAGGTTGCCAGCTTAGTATCAGTAGAGGTTGCCAGCTTAGTATCAGTGGAGGGTACCAGCTTTTTTTCTCCTTCAGCCAGAGATCAGTGTTTGTGTACATTTCGCCTGCTCTTGCGATTCCTTGCATTATTATATATTTATATATATATATATATATATATATATATATATATCTTATATATTTATATATATATATATATATATATATATATATTATATATATATATTTATATATATATTTATATATATATATATATATATATATATATATATATTTTTTATATTTTTTTTTTTATTATCCACAACTGGCGGTTCCCACAAGCAGGGTGGCCCGAAAAAGAAAAACTTTCACCATCATTCACTCCATCACTGTCTTGCCAGAAGGGTGCTTTACACTACAGTTTTCAAACTGCAACATTAACACCCCTCCACACACACGTGTGTGTGTGTGTGTGTGTGTGTGTGTGTGTGTGTGTGTGTGTGTGTGTGTGTGTGTGTGTGTGTGTTGTGTGTACGTATATATTTCTAAAAAAAAATTGTGGATTTCCTGTCAGACTGCTTCAGTCAGGGTAAATTCCCTCTCTCCCTGTGAGTGGCACTGGCAGCGCTGGGCTGCAGTTTGCTATTAACAAACTTCAGCTCTGAGTGAACGCTTGACCATTCAAGCTGACATAGCTTTTGAACACATAGTATCCTTAAGACACCTACTGTCCCTGTTCAGCTAACAGTAAATAGCTCCCTAGACGTTACCCGCTTGGTGTAGGTCGCATCCTGGGTACAAAATTAACCCAAGTTGTCAGAAATGCTCTGCATAACCAGGGCTTTCTGATATAGTATGTCAGTGATGTCAGCTGTGGTCTGTGTAAGTTGTATCATGTACTTGTAGAAATAAAGATTATTATTATTATTATTATTATTTTATTATTATTATTATTATTATTATTATTATTATTATTTTAGCGGAATACTTGACGATATCTTCATTGCTTTACTAAGACTCTCAGCTCAGGGTGTCAAATTTCATTACCCGCTATAAGATAGGCTGTGTGACGGACTCTGACAGGGGAGAACACAGCTGATGCTGGTTCCCACCGAGTAAGTATTACTTTGTTTAAGGTGGGAACACTACTGATGTATGTAGTTTTGGTTAATGTGAAGAGTATCGTTGATTATCTCCCTCCTTCTCTTTCTCTCTTTTCCCTCTCCCGCTATTTTCACTTTCATTTTACCTCTGCTTCTCTCCTTTCCCCTTCATACTCTCTCCCTCACGTTCTTCATTGCTCTCTCTCCCTCCTCTCCCTCCTGCCAAGCGGCCCACAAGTCTGTCTCTCTGCTTGCCTCCCACAAACACCTCCAGTTCCACCAACACATATTTCACACAGCCAGTGTGTGTGTGTGTGTGTGTGTGTGTGTGTGTGTGTGTGTGTGTACGGAAGGAGGAGGATGAAATAAACATATGAGCTAGAAAAGAAAGAATTACTCTCCTACCCACTTCAGCTCTGTCTTCCGTATTGCAAAAACATTTAAGCTGTCGCAATTCGAAAACTAAGTCTCTCTCTTTCACACACACAAAACACAATATATATATATATATATATATATATTTATATATATATATATATATATATTATTATTATCCAGAGGGCTGAGGAGGGGTTGTTGAGGTGTAAAATCTGTGATGGAGGGAAGACAGGGTAGGGGTCGGCCTAGGAAAGGTTGGAGGGAGGGGGTAAAGGAGGTTTTGTGTGCGAGGGGCTTGGACTTCCAGCAAGCATGTGTGAGCGTGTTAGATAGGAACGAATGGAGAAAAAACGGTTTTTAGGACTTGACGTGTTGTTGGAATGTGAGCAAAATAACATTTATGGAGTCAGGGAAACCGGCAGTCCGGACTTGAGTCCTGGAGATGGGAAGTACAGTGTCTGCACTCTGAATGAGGGGTGTTAATGTTGCAGTTTTATAAGTGTAGTCTTAGCGTTCCTCTGGCAAGACAGTGATGGAGTGAATGATGATGAATTTTTTTTCTTTTTCGGGCCACCCTGCCTTGGCGGGAGAAGGCCGATGTGTAAAAAAATGTAAACAAAAAAATATATGTGTAAAACAACCACGGGGGAGTTGAATAACAACTCTAACCGTGGTTGATGATGTGTTGCAATCAACACATCATCAGATGCTTTCGATGTTGCAGAAAAAATAGAGGAATTCAAAGCAAATACGCTTGGACGCAAAGACGCTTCCTCTGAACGTATTTGCTTGGAATTCCTTCTTTTTCAGCAACATTACAAACTGCTGATGTGTTGATTACAACACAAAAGGCCCAGATCTGTCGTTCAGTTCCCCCCCAAGTTGTTTTGGATTTTGCTTTTGTATCGCCTGTTCGCGATTATTGCGTAATATATATATATATATAATATATATATATATATATAATATATATATATATATATATTATATATATTTATATATATATATATATATATTATATGTAAAATTATAGAGGAATAAGTTTACTGAGTATTTCCAGGAAAAGGGGTACGGTGGGTTTTGTTGAAAGGGAAATTGAGGGAAGACAGAATGTAGGATTGCGGTGAGCAAGGAGGTTTCAGAGTGGGTAGGGATGTGTAGATCAAGTGTTTACATTGAGCATATATGTGAACAGTTATTTAGATAAAAGGGAGGGAAGTTTTTATTGCATTTAGGATTTAGAAAAGGCATATGATAGAGTGGATAGGGGAGCAATGTGGTAGATGTTGCAAGTATATGGAATAGGTGGTAAGTTACAAATGCTGTAAAGAGTTTTTATGAGGATAGTGAGGCTCAGGTTAGGGTGTGTAGAAAGGAGGGAGAATACTTCCCCGGGAAAAGTAGGTCTTAGACAGGGATGTGTAATGTCACCATGGTTCTTTAATAATTTATAGATGGGGTTGTAAAAGAAGTAAATGCTAGGGTGTTCAGGAGAGGGGTGGGATTAAATTATGGAGAATCAAATATAAAATGGGAAATTGACACAGTTACTTTTTGCTTGATGATACTGTGCTTATGGGAGATTCTAAAAAAAATTTCAAAGGAGGGATGAGTTTGGGAATGTGTAAAGGGAGAAGTTTAAAGTGAAAATAGAAAAGAGTAAGGTGATGAGGGATAAATGTTTTTGATAAAAAAAATGGGGTATCAAATTGGGGGGGGTAGTATGGAAATGAATGTTTTCTCAAGGGTTGCGTGTGGCGGATGGATTTATGAAGGATGGGTTAATCATAAAATTTGAGGGGGGGGAAAAAGGGGGGTGCGTTGGGGTATTTGTGGGGGAAAAAAAAATGTTGCTATAAAGGGAATGTATGAAGTTAATAGTACCAACACTTTATTGGGGGTGAGTTGGGGGGTAATGCTGACGCAAGGAGGCGGTTTGGGGACTGGAAAATGCCCGTTTAAGGGCAATTTTGGGGTGAATATTATGCGAAAATTCGGGTGTGGAAAAATTTGGAGAAGGTGTGGAGTTAAAAAAAAGTATTTTGTCAGAGGGGGAAAAGGGGTTGTTGAGGTGGTTTGGTCTTTAGGGAATGGATCAAAGTGAATGACATGGAGAGGTATAAATCTGTAGGAGAAGGAGGCGGAGTGGGGTGTCTCGAAAAGGTGGGGGGGGGGGTTAAAAAAAGGTTTGTGGGGGAGGGGCTTGGACTTCCAGCAAAGGTGCTGGCGTGTTCGATAGGAGTGAATGGAGCGAATTTGGTTTTTTTGGGAACCCGACGAGCTGTTGGAGTGTGAGCAGGGTTTTTATTAAGGAAGGGGTTCAGGGGGAAAACGGGTTTTTTTTTATTATACGGCTTGAGTCCCGGAAATGTGAAGTACAATGCCCCCTTTAAAAGGGGGGGGTTGGGATTGGCGTTTGGAGGGATATGTTGTGTATCTTTTACGTATATGTTTAAATGTTGTGTTCTGAGCACCTCTTCAAAAACAGTGTTATGTGTGAGTGTGGTGAAGTGTTGAATGATGTGAAAATATTTCTTTTTGGGGGTTTTCTTTCTTTTTTCTGTCACTCTGCCTCGGTGGGAGACGGCCGACTTGTTGATATATTATATATATATATATATATATATTATATATATATATATATATATATATATATATATTATATATATATATATATATATATGCAGGACAAGCCATTTCCACCCTTCCCTTCCCCGTGACTTGTCTGCATAGTTAAGATCGCCGTCTGCGATTGTTTGCACACACACACACACACACACACACACACACACACACACACACACACACACACATATATATATATATATATATATATATATATATATTATATATATATATATATATATATATATATATATATATATATATATATATATATACATATGGGTGTGAAGCATGGGTGATGAATGTTGCAGCTAGGAGAAGGCTGGAGGCAGTGGAGATGTCATGTCTGAGGGCAATGTGTTGGTGTGAATATAATGCAGAGAATTCGTAGTTTGGGAAGTTAGGAGGAGGTGCGGGATTACCAAAACTGTTGTCCAGAGGGCTGAGGAAGGGTTGTTGAGGTGGTTCGGACATGTAGAGAGAATGGAGCGAAACAGGTGACTTCAAGAGTGTATCAGTCTGTAGTGGAGGGAAGGCGGGGTAGGGGTCGGCCCTAGGAAAGGTTGGAGGGAGGGGGTAAAGGAGGTTTTGTGTGCAAGGGGCTTGGACTTCCAGCAGGCATGAGTGAGCGTGTTTGATAGGAGTGAATGGAGACAAATGGTTTTTAATACTTGACGTGCTGTTGGAGTGTAGAGCAAAGTAACATTTATGAAGGGATTCAGGGAAACCGGCAGGCCGGACTTGAGTCCTGGAGATGGGAAGTACAGTGTCTGCACTCTGAAGGAGGGGTGTTAATGTTGCAGTTTAAAAACTGTAGTGTAGAGCACCTTCTGGCAAGACAGTGATGGAGTGAATGATGGTGAAAGTTTTTCTTTTTCGGGCCACCCTGCCTTGGTGGGAATCGGCCAGTGTGATAATAATATTATATAATATATATATTTATATATATATATATATATATATATATATATATATATATATATATATATATCGCTGTAAGTGCAACTGTTCTGGATGTTACTTTACAATCCACAATGAGACAGAAATAAAGTTGATCTGCAAATTCGACCCCCAACTGGAGGGTTTCTTGTTAAATTCTTACTGGCAGTGTGCGGTGGTCACTGTAATTCTAAACTTACCTTACGTTTTATAATTAGTCCCATGTTCACTCGTTATCGTAGTTTGTTAACTCTGATCATTGTCGATTACACGAGGTTCATTAGTACGCCATCCACGTAGACAATGTCAAGGATTCATTATTCCTAATACCTAGGCATTTAGGTCACCAATATTTCCATTCGTAAACACAGTTAAATGCATATTACTGTTATAATTATTTGGGTTTAATGACGACAGGAACGTGAGCCGTATAGAGCCGTGCCTCCCCGCACCCAAAACTGACCAGAACGAACAAATTAAAGCAATAAGCGATTCTGAAACTGTAGTTGTGAATCACATTCAGTAACTGCATAGGGTTTTATGACGTATTAAACTTATGTTAGTTATTCTGTCTCCCTTCCTCCGTAACCAAGGAAGGGAGAGGGAGGAGCGGGAATAATATGTGCTTGGCGACCCATAACAATCATGTCGACAAGAAAGGGAAGACAAAAGTCCCATATAACTTGCATTTACAAAGAGAAATGTGTATCTCACACTCAGGATACATACACGGAGATATGCCGTGTATATCGCTAGTTTATATACCGCCAAACTTTCATCTAATCCCTTTCTTAGTGATTGAAGTGTAAACGACAAGTGGTGCACAGGTGACATGCAGCCTTATTGACCATCATGTAGTCGATAGGTTTCAAACCTAATAAATCAAGCAACGAAAACACGATAAGCAGATCATGGCACTAGTGTCCAAAGTGCAGTAATACCTCACCAAGACTGCTGACTCACATCAAACACATCTCTTCCTGTATACGCTGATTATTGAGTTTCAAGGTTATTCAGCAGAGGAGGGTCATCAAGGCAGTGTTCTCGTTCACTACCTTCCAATACCTCGTTCCCACGTGTGGGAGTACGGGGATTATGGTTAACTGTTAAGTAAATATATATAACGGAGATATGTAACCCTCCACCTGTATTTGTACATGTTGCTCTCAGTATACACACACATCAAGAGAAATATATATATACAAATATACACAATACGTTGTGTATAAGCTGTCTACTCGTTGTTATTAGTCTGTGTAGTAATGTGTCACATTTTCTTTCATTACAAATTCTTTTACAAATCGAGTGAAGTATATTATTACTTACAATTTATTAATAGAATTATACAAGCTATTACTTTATTTTCTACTTAATTTCCAATAAAACTTTTATAAGACATTTATACCATAAGGCTATATTAAGTTGAATTTAGATAATATACTCTGGTAATTAATTCTATCACTAAAAATAATTTTAAAGTGTAAATTCTAACATTAAAAGTTATCATCGCTGGGATTTATAATATGGCGTAAGTTGTATAGTGTTCTTCGATATTTTATTCTCGTGGATGTTTATTGTTGTGAGAAGTTGTTTATACGCTTTGATGTCGGTCAAGATACGCGATACCTGGAGAGAGTTCTGGGGGTCAACGCCCCCCACGGTCCGGTTTGTGACTAGGTCTCATGGTGGACCAGGGACTGATCAGCCAGGCTGTTACTGCTAGCCGCACGCAGCCCAGCATGCGAACCACAGCCCGGCTAGTCAGGTACTGACTTTAGGTGCCTGTCCAGTGACTGCTTGAGGACAGCCAGGGGTCTATTGGTAATCCCCCTTATGTATGCTGGGAAGCAGATGAACAGTCTTGGGCCCTTGACACTTACTGTGTTCTCTCTTATCGTGCTGGTGGGACCCCTGCCACCAGCACTTTGACGTCACAACTACCCTCCTGTTAGCTCAGGTTACTACGTCATTCAAAACTTTTCCTCGGCTTTCTAACTTCTGTTAGAGAGACCTGTTGATGGATGTTTGGTTGTACCGCAAGGATGTTGTAGTCTGCCCGCGTCCCCTCGAACCTAACATATCCAGGTCCCTTTTATATTGTCACCCCCTTAGTGGTGCTCGTGTGTTGTGTGAGGGGATTGTAGACTCGTGCAAACCTACGATTGAAGAATTAGGCGCAGATGATGCACGTGTCTAATTCTTAATCTTGTCGGTATTGTATATACATTTACAAATCTAAGAATAGTGGAGCGTTGCAGTAGGTTTGCTGGTCCATGGTAGGCAGGTCTGCCTCTCACCCCACCGTGCCCAGCAGTATACTTGTCTAGCCTACCTAGCTAACCAAACCTGAGTCGCGCTGCCTGCTAGTTTCTCAGGTTCCCTCTTTCTCACCGCATGAGAAATATATATTTGTGGTGACAGTTGCGCCTCTCACCACTGAGGTCCGGGAATCGAATCACTGAATTTAAAAGAAAAACAAAGACAGTAGTGAATGGAAATACAAAGAATACATCTCTAACATGACTATCAAGCAGTCCGCACAGATCGTTAAAATACACCAATATGTGGTATATTCACTGTGTATACAAGTGAGTATACCAGACTCTTATATTTTTTTTTATTTAAAATATACAGTATACATGCATATCACACATTGACGTAATCACAATACATGAAACATTTATAAGAAAACATCCTTATAACTAACGGATGACAACCTGCCCCTGAACATACATAATAAAATGGCCACTAGCCAAAAACTGACATTTGTATTCATATCTTGTATGAAACTGAATATATAAACTAATGCTTTGGCCTCTTACTGTACATTGTAATATTAGCATTTTATGTACCTAAACATTCCGTAGCTATTCATCCCCTAATTTTGTATGTTTTATTTAGAGCACAGGTATACAATATACATGTAATTATATATGATTGATTATTATTGATTGATTGATTGCATATAATTAGGCAGGTATAGCGTTTAACTTTTCTCGTCACACTTCTCGGTATTCTGAACACTAATTGGCACTGTACTTGTTACTCTACTTCTTAATACTATACTGTTCTTCTTGCTGCACTTCATGATACCTCACTGCTCTCACTGTTCCAGCTCAGGCGGGTGGGATTCAGTGCAGCATTACTTTCCTCACTTAATGATTTCGTCGTGTGTGTGTGTGTGTGTGTGTGTGTACTCACCTATTTGTACTCGCCTATTTATGGTTGCAGGGGTCGAGTCTTAGCTCCTGGCCCCGCCTCTTCACCGGTTGCTACTGGGTCCTCTCTCTCCCCGCTCCATGAGCTTTATCAAACCTCGTCTTAAAACTGTGTATGGTTCCTGCCTCCACTACGTCATTTTCTAGGCTATTACACTGCCTTACAACTCTATGACTGAAGAAATACTTCCTAATATCTCTCTGACTCAGTTGTGTCTTCAACTTCCAATTGTGGCCTCTTGTTTCTGTGTCCCCTCCCTGGAACATCCTGTCTTTGTCCACCTTGTCTATTCCACGCAGTATTTTATATGTCGTTATCATGTCTCCCCTGACCCTCCTGTCCTTAAGTGTCGTCAGGCCGATTTCCCTTAATCTTTCTTCATAGGACATTCCCCTTAGCTCTGGAACTAACCTTGTCGCAAACCTTTGTACTTTCTCTAGTTTCTTGACGTGCTTTATCAAGTGCGGGTTCCAAACAGGTGCCTGCATACTCCAGCATGGGCCTGACATGACACGGTGTACAGTGTCTTGAATGATTCCTTACTAAGGTGTCGGAATGCTGTTCTCAGGTTTGCCAGGCGCCCATATGTGCAGCAATTATCTGGTTGATGTGTGCTTCCGGAGACATGCTCGGTGTTATACTCGCCCCAAGATCTTTCTCCTTGAGTGAGGTTTGCAGTCTTGGCCACCTAGCCTATACTCGGTCTGTGGTCTTCTGTGCCCTTCCCTATCTTCATGACTTGCATTTGGCAGGATTAAATTCGAGAAGCCATTTGCTGGACCAGGTTTGTCCAGTCTGTCCAGGTCTCTTTGAGTCCTGCCTGGTCCTCATCAGATTTAATTCTCCTCATTAACTTCACATCATCTGCAAACAGGGACACTTCTGAGTCTAACCCTTCCATCATGTCGTTCACACACCAAAAATAGCACTGGTCCTAGGACCGACCCCTGTGGGACCCCGCTCGTCACAGGTGCCCACTGCGATACATCATTACGTACCATGACTCGTTGTTGTCTCCCTGTCAGGTATTCTCTGATCCATTGCAGTGCCCTTCCTGTTATATGCGCCTGATGCTCTAGCTTCTGCACTAATCTCTTGTGAGGAACTGTGTCAAAGGAATTCTTGCAGTCCAAGAAGATGCATATCAACCCACCCTCTCTCTCGTGTCTTACTTCTGTTATTTTATCATAAAACTCCGAAGGTTTGTGACACAGGATTTGCCCTTTTCCTGAATCCGTGCTGGTTGGTTTTTTTCTTTTGTTCCGTTCGGTGCTCCCCCACTCCCCCTCTGATAATCTTTCCATAATTTTGCATACTATCACGTCAATGACAAGGTCTTTAGTTTTTTGCCTCTTTTTGTCTCCTTTTTAAAAATTTGGGAACTACATTTGCCGTTTTCCATCCTCAGGTAGTGCCCAGTTTCGGGGGACGTGTTAAAGATTGTGGAAAAGTGGACGAAAAACATATTGCTCCCTCTCAAAGGACCCCGGGGAGATGTTGTGGTCCATTGCCTTTGAGGAAAAGATTTTTCCCTTAGCATTTTTCTTCACCCCCTCATCTGTATGTTGTCGTCCAACACTTGTTGGTGTTTTTCCTTGTGGGCCCCCATCTGGTTGTTCCCCCCGAGCCCTTCGGGACTCTACTGAAATTTTATTCCTTAAATTTGGGTTTTGAGTCCTCACTACCTTTGATCTTTTCTTGGGGTTTCTCCCTTCTTTCCTCAGCCTTTTCACCTGGTCCTTGACTGTTGTCTTCCCCCTAATGTGGCTTACAGCAGTTTGGGTAGATTTGACTTTCGTGCTATGTCGTTTTATTGCGCTGGGCCCCCCCCTTATCTGTGCATACTCGTTTTGGTTTTACTTTCCCTTGTTTTCGGGGGGTTTCCTATCCTCCCGTACCTTTTCCATTCTCTGTTGCACTTGTTTTTTCTCCCCACACCTTTGGGTAAACCAAGGATCGTTTTGGTCTTCCTATTATTCGTTTCTTGGGAACAAAACTTTCCTTGCCTCCTTTCACTTTTTTGCCACATTTCCATCATCTGTTTACTGATTTCCCACCCTTTTTTTGTCCCCTGAAACCCCCGCGGAAGTTTCTCTACCTGTGTAGTCCCCCTTTTTTAGTTTGGCCTGACCCCCCCAGTTCCTGTTACCTTCTCCCCTTGTAACTCATTTTAATCAAAATAGCACCACTTTATCGTGCTCCAAGGGGCCTCCGTAAGGATGTCTCAATGTCTGAAATGTCAGGGTGAAACAAAATCCGTCTGTGGTCATCCTCCCCTCTCTCTTGGTTGTGTCCCCGCATGTTGGAAAGAGGTTTTCAAGTACCAATCCCTCATTTGGCTCTCCTGTTTCGGGGACCCCCCTGTGGCTCCAGGTTTTCCCCGTCGATCCCTGGTTGAAATCGCCCATTACCAGTAACTTTTTTGCTCGAGTGAGCTCTTCTTGCCACCCCCCAGCCCTGGGGTCCCCCATCCCCTGTTGTTTTCTTTGTCTCCTCTTTGGCCTCCTGCGGGTTCTGTGGTGGGTTATACATCACTCCAATGACTACTTTATGTTCTCGGAGTGAATTGTCCCTAAATGTAGTCTTTCCCCAATCATGTCCATGCCTTCCATTTCCTCAAATCCCCATCGGTGTTTTATGAGCAGTGCAACCCCTCCTCCCCCTCTACTCCTTCTATTTTTCCCTCAGGATCTGATATCCCATTGGGAAGATTGTGTCTGTTATTGTCTCAGCGAGTTTTTGTTTTGGTGATGCTTGATGTCTGGGGATTTTTCACTGATTTTTTCGTTCCATCCTCATGTTTTTTTCGTTATTCCATCCGCGTTTGTGTACCAAACTTTCAGTTTCTTTTCTATCATTGTGGTCATGCAAGAATATTGGGGTTGGGGGAGCGAGGGCCTTGGTGGGGGCCTATATGGGGCTGGGGTTTGTAGGTGGGGTTTGTGAGGGATGGGGGTGGGGTCAGATGCCCATAAGGGACAGCTGTTGGGGTTGAGGTTTGTGATTTGGGGGTTGGTGGCAGAGGGAACAGTGAGTGGGTTGTAGTATAGGTTGCTCAGTTGTTTTGGGAATGTCGTGGTTGGAGTCTTTTGGTGGAAGATTTGTGGGGTGTGTTTGCCCTTCCTCTGTGTCTGGGTCTGCTCTTTCTTGTCATTGCCTCTCGTTCCTCCTTGCGTCTCTGTACCCTCTTTTTCGTGTAGTCCTTTTGTCTTGGTTCTGTCGCGGTCGAGGTATACTTTTTGGTACCCCTGTTTTGCCCCTCAGTCTTGCTTTCTCTTGCAGAATCCTGGTTCAAAACTGATTCTTCCTTGAAAATTACTTTGACAGGCCGATCCTTCCACTCGCAAACCACCCATTCTCTGAAAATTTGTCACCTGGGTCATATCGCCCTCACCTATTGTTTTCATGATGCCTTCAATCATTTTTTTTTCCTCCTGTTTTATTCTTCAAAGTTGTTCCCCATTGGCTTCTTGGTGCCCGTACACAAACTGACCTCGCCCCCCTTCCTTTCCTCCTCCGCCCTCTGAGTTCCTTTTGCATCTTTGAGGCATTTTATTTCCTTCCTTGACATGTTCTTGCCACTTCAGTCCCTGTCATATTTGAAACTTCTATTCTCAGTGAATGTCTTTCCTGACAGCTGTCCCTTTGCTACTGTGTGTTGTGTGTGTGTTGTGTTGTAAATATATATATTATTTATAGATATATATATTATATATATATATATATTATATATATATATATTTTATTTTTATATATATATATGCAATAAAATCACAGTAAAACAGGTGATTTCAAAATATGCAAACAACCACTATGAAAGAATAGAGAGAAATTCAAGTTCCAAGTTCCTTGATAATGTGAGTAGTCACGAACCGCCTTGGAATTTCTTATACTTTCAGAGTGGTTGTTTTGCATATTATATTTATATATATTATATATATTTATATATATATATAGATAATATAATATATATATATATATATTTATATATAATCTCTATATATCTGTTATACTCTTTCAGTTTGATTATAATTTTTATTGTAAGAATTAGCTAGTAATTTGTTTGTTAATCGTTGTTGTCTATCAGCTACAACAGGATCATGCAGACGTCACCTTTTCACTTCCAGTTTAGATTGTTTCTGTTTCCTTATGCGATGTATAACCTTCACTACTTTAGAGCTTTCTCCTGATTATGCAAACACTGTTTCTTTTATAATTATAACAATGTCGACAAATTTTTTTTTTTTCCAAGCAAACAGGAATGGCAGTAACAGCAACGCGAAGGTAGTGATATAAAGCAAGTGGAGGTCACTTCAGGAAGTGCTTTCATTCTGGAGGCTATCACTGCCCTGAAGGAACGCAATGGTTCCACGCGTCGCTGTATCCTTCGGTACCTCAACGAGGCTTACGAACTGAACCACCTGAAAGAGAGGGCGCGCAATACCTGCAGAAGGGCCTTCCAGAAACTGCCATGCTTCTGGGTTATAGAGCAGTGCAAAGGATGATGGAAGCCCGCCAGCTGCTTGTTACAAGATTCAACGCCCAGAAGGCTGCTGTTGAGAGCTCCACTAGAAGGCTGCCTGCTGAGAGCTCCATCGGAAAGGCTGCTGCTTGTGAGCTCCACTCGGCAAGGCTGCTTGACTGAGGAGCTACCACTCGGAAGGTGCTGCTGAGAGCTCACTCGGAAAAGGGCTGCTGCTGAGAGCTCCACTCGGAAGGCTGCTGCTGAGAGCTCCACTCGGAAGGCTGCTGCTGAGAGCTCCACTCGGAAGGCTGCTGCTGAGAGCTCCACTCGGAAGGCTGCTGCTGAGAGCTCCACTCGGAAGGCTCCTGCTGAAAACTCCACTCGGAAGGTTGCTGCTAACAAGGCCTCTACTAGGAAACCTGCCCGAAAGCCCACTGCTGCAAAGGACTCCACCGGGATGCCTGTTGGCGAGGAGGATGGAGCATGGAGGTTTACCCTCAGGAGATCGTCTCTCCGTAGAAAAAATCTTAAAGGAAAGCCAACTGAAAGCCTCCTGTTGCTGAGGGGGGAAAGATACAACCAGGAAGCCTCGCGAGAAGGTAGCCGTCGGCGAGAATCGATCTGAGAATCCCAACGAGGAAGCTGAAGGCAGCACCACCAAGAAGATATGCAACCACCCGTCGTACTCACAGATGATTACTGCCGCCATTAGGTCCCTCGATGAAAGTAAAGGTTCATCACGTCAGGCCATTCTCAAGTACATTCTCTCCACGTTCGCTGTGAACGAGAAAATGGTGAAAATTAATCTGAATGTGGCTCTTAAACGCGATGTCTTGTCTGGAGATCTTGTACAGGTTACGGGCAAAGGAGCCTCAGGTTCTTTCAGACTCAAGCGTTCGAAAACAGAACCTGAGGGTTCAAAAGCCGGGCCTAAGTGTTCGAAAGTAAAGCATGAGAGTTCGAAAACCAAGCCTGAGAGTTCGAAGGACAAGCCCAGGCATTTGAAAAAGTCAGGAAAGTCACGAGGCCTTAATAGCAGTACGCGAGAGCGTACGTCATGTACGTACGTACATTAAATTTTATTTTAGTTTTTAATCTGAGGTCACCATTGGGTTGACCAGTATCAGTGATTTATTTTTATTGATTTTTTTACTGATATTTTATGCTCCCGTTTTAATTCCGGTCAAAAATATTTCTCGTGTGTGTATATATTAACTAATAAAAACAGCTTTGCTTTTTTTAATAAATCCAAGTTGTTTGCATATATGTGAAATGTAAGAGGTCAGTGTGGCTCAAAATCCTGCACGTTTTGCCCATCTGTAGTTACCATCCCCCCCGTCCACCTTCAAGGAGGGTTGGGGAAGAGGTGCCTTCATGGTGGTGAAGGGCTCTTGATCTGAGGAACTGGAGCTGCTATCCCCTTGGATCGAATCTGATTGCCTCCCATTCCCTTCCGTCCCCCCAGGCCCTCGTATGACTCCCCTACGGGTTTAGTGCTTTCCGTATGAGTGGAATGTAGAATTTCTCCATCCTGTCATCCCAGCATCCTGTCATCCCAGCATCCTCTATCCTGTCGTCCCCTCATGGAAGGTTCCTTGACGCTGGTCAGGGGCTCATGATCTAGAGAATTGGATCTGTGCTCCAGTTCCCTGAACTGAGCCTGAATACCTTCCATCTTTCCCCCAACATGCGCTGTATAATCCTATGGGTTTAGCGCTCCCCCATGATTATAATAATCCATCCTATCATCCATTTCTTTCTCATTCTGTCATGTCTTTATTCTTGCCTTTTCCAGCCATTCAACCTCTCGTTCATTTTCGATTTTGAGTGCGTAACCCCCCCCCCCTCAGATTCTCTGCTCTCTCCTCCCTTTAACCCTCTTTCTTTTCTCTCTATTCACAGAAGGTTTAGCGCTTCCCCATGATTATAACAATCTATTCACACAAGTTTTCCTTCTCTGTTTTTCAATCTTCCTCTTCGTTCACATTCTATCGCTAATCTCCCCCTCTCTCCGTCTCCCCTCCTTTCCTCTCCGTCTCCCCTCCTTCCCTCTCCACTCCCTTTTCTCCCTTCTCCACTCCCTTCCTTCTCCACTCCCTTCTCTCCATCCCTCTCCACTCCCTTCTCTCCTTCCCTCTCCACTTCCTTCTCTCCCTTCCCTCCACTTCCTTCTCTCCCTTCCCTCTCCACTTCCTTCTCTCCCTTCCCTCTCCACTTCCTTCTCTCCCTTCCTCCCCTTCTCCCTGGTTCCCTTCCTCCCCTTCTCCCTGGTTCCCTTCCCCTCCCCTGCAGGTCAGCTGAGGCCAATACTCTCAGTCTTGACAAATGTTGACACTGTTAGTTTAAATCTCTTGAGGCTGAGATATTTTTCTCAGCGCCGCCTCCTGAGTGGACACGTTTGTTGTATACAAGATGCCGCCCTTGTTGTATTTATACATTCTTGAAAGCCACTTGTATAATACAATGTTGGAAGCTGCTTTCCCTTGTGTTATAATGCCTGTATTTGCATTATAAATTGTCGACAACTATTGTAATGTATATTGTCGAGAATCTCTCTCTCTCTCTCTCTCTCTCTCTCTCTCTCTCTCTCTCTCTCTCTCTCTCTCTCTCCCCCTCTCCCCCTCGCGCGCGCATACACACACACACACACACACACCGGTGAAGACGCGGGGCCAGGAGCTAAAACTCGACCCCTGCAACCACAAATAGGTGAGTACAAATAGGCGAGTACACACACACACACACACACACACACACACACACACACACACACACACACACATGGGGGTTGACCTAGGGTTTCACATGCAGTAAACTGGAGGTATCCTCTTCCTGGGATCAAACTTGGTTTCCTCCTTACTGTGTGACCCATACGCGTTTGGGGCTTTCTCGCTAGTATGATCCCTTCAGGGGGAGCAACCCGATGCAATTAAATCGCTCATGATCCGAGGGAATGGCGATATCTTCCCCTTCCTTGGCTTAAACCTGATTAGCTCATAGGCGCTATATGACACATACGAATTTAGCGCTTCCCTCTGATTAAATAATAACAGGTTGCCTTGAAGGAGATTATCTGAGAGATGACTCCGGGGGGAGAGACTATCTCACCTCAGTTTCTGACCCCAGATGCTGAGGATGCTGCCTCAGTCTCTTGCAGGAGATTATTATAATAATCCGTAGGGTTATACAGCGCCTGGGGGGGAGGGATGTGGAAGGCATTCAGGCTTAATTCGGGGAACTGGAGCACAGACCCGATTCCCTAAATCAAGAGCCCCTCACCATCATCAAGGAACCCTTGCAGGAGAGGGTATGAGAGATGGCTCGGGTAAGGATGCTCCCGTATCAAGGGGTGGCTCTGCTGCGTATAACTCAGGAGGGAAGGCTGTCTCGCCGCGGTCTCTCACTCGAGATAATCTGGGAGATGAACTCTAGTATAGATCGATAGAGATATGATTAAAGCGCTCTCCCAATATATGTTCTGGAAAGGTTTTTCTTTCACAGCATAAACTCTCGCAAGATTCACGCACTTGTAAGGAAACTGAAAGTTGCGTTTTACTCCCTCCTACATCCTTACCAACTGACTTGACGATGGTCGAAGATTAACCGAAACGTCGCCTAAAGCTTCCTCTTAAGTGTGGGTTATTAGCGAATTGTTCCACTCGTGGTATTGTGTCTGAGTCGTGAATCCTCTCGGTCATGGTATTGTGAACTTGTTGGGAACTAAACATTAAAACACATGGAACTGAACTCTCCTCCAGGTTGAGAGACTGACCACCTCAAATCCTTTTTCTCCAAAGTTGATGGACTGATTGCATCTTTATTTCACTATTATACTTGCTTCCGCTGTATAGCCCTTGTGGCTTAGCGCTTCTTTTTGATTATAATAATAATATACTTGCTTCCTTTATATTTGACTGAAGAAGCCTACCGTGTAGGCGAAAAGTTTCGTCAGTAAAGACATTCAACTGTTGCACATGTGTCTTAATCTTCATCCTGTCCGTATTTTACACCGTTCCCAACAATAGTTCTAAATTGCTGCGCTGGTGGTGTTTTGACTCCTGCTTCTGGCAAGTTGTAATCCATAATGGCTTACCAAGAAGATTACAGAAGCCTCCGCAAAGCCCTGAGAGGAAAGCCAGGGAGAGGACTCAAAGAGGTTAACAGTGCGTTGTTTGGGAGCTTGCTGCTTGGGGAAGATGGGGAGGTAAGATGAAAGAGAGAGATAACTGGCTGTTCACTTTCTCAAGAGAGGGGAGAAAATAATATTCCTCCATGACTTAGAGATTCATTTACCGCTCTCCTGAGGCCAATATAACATTTCATGCTGAGAGAGTCACTTTCCTCACTGCCTCAGAAGATAACCCAGAGATAATGACGTGAATATTCAGGGAAGATCATAATAATCTTCATATAACAAATGAAGTGTTGAAAAAATCAAACTCAGTTTAATAAACAAATGGTTTAAAGTAAGGAACATTAAAGTCCATCACTTTAATTGCTCGGATATCAGGAATAAAAACAAGAGTGGAAGATCATCCTAGCTGAAGCAGAGGTTAGAAAAGAACATCAGTAAATCATTTAGGACTGACTTGGAGGTTCACAGCGACAACACTTTCCTCAGGAGTGTCGAACACGAGTCCGGATCTCCAGGAGTAACAGCTGTACAGCTGGTAGATGAGCAAGACAAGCGTACCAGCTGGGTATCTAATGTCGAAACGTTTATCGCTTGCTCCAGAGGTTTCTTCAGTCGAATGTACTCCTCGAGGGAGGTTCCTTCAGGCTGGTGAGGGGCTCTTCCTAGGGAATTGGATCTGTGCTCCAGTTCCTTGAATTAAGCCTGAATGCCTTCCTCCACCAACAGGCGATGTGTAACCCCTACGGGTTTAGCGCTTCCAATAATAATAATAATAATTCACTCGAATATTTAAATCACCTCTGTATTTGACTGAAGAATCCTGCTAAGCAGGTGAAACGTTACACCAACAAGGATACCCAACTGCTGCACATGTGTTATTCTCGTCTGCTTGTTGATTGTAATAATCGTCTGCTTGTCGGTATTGCATACTATTAATACAACGGCAAAAGTACAGTTGTCAGCCAGAGAGACAAGTGTGGATGACAGGAGACCATCCAGCAGAGTACAAGATGACACCAGCTGAGTGACACTGAGGATCGTGGCAGTAACGAGACGATTGAAACACCGATTGAACATTGGACTCGGGAGCATCGACCCCCCCCCCCCCGCTGCACAGGAGAGTCAAGATGGTGAGTGAGCGAGGGACGTAATCTCGTAGAGAAGTTAATGAATGAAGAATGTGAATGTTTTCCACTCAACCAGTTATATGTTCAGTCAGGAGACAGAGGTTAACATCTAGTTGAGTCGGCAAGAGACTGACCTCAAAATTATGCCAGGTCGACAGTAGATGATGAAGTGAGTTAACTCGCAAGGCGAAGAAGACTGGCTCTTTTTCCTCTCTCGCATAGGTGAAACGGGAATTGCAAACAAGAAAAATATAAGCAATCACGGTAGTGGCCTGGCAGCCCGTTCTCTGCGGCTTATAATAGCTCACCTAATCTTATTCATAAAGACTGAACATAAGAATAGAAGAGTACAATAGCAGACTACTGGCTCACTCTAGGTAGGACCTTCAATCAAGCCCTTCTCTCTCACAGCAAATTCTCACACGGCAAGCTGAAGGCCGGTCAAAGGAATGTCATAAAAATATTACTTTCAGTTACACGAAAAGGCTGAAGAAGAGAGATGCGTTGACGCTAAAATAACTTGAAACCAACAGAATAACACAAAGGGCCGATACTTACCAACACTCGAGGAACTGAGTGGTTGGTCAGTCGGTTTTAAGGCCTCTCGACTACACAGTGGTCATTACGACTGCATTTAACCTGTTCACTATCAGTCAAGAATACTTTAATTCCTAAAATAGAGATCAAAATAGCCTCTCAGCGTGTATAAATACACACTCAAAGAAGCACACGTCTCAGTGTATACTATATCCTGCATGAACCGAGACAACACTGTCTGGCCCACACGATCCTATCATCTCCCAGGATAGTTCTAAGAGGATAGTTCGGGGTGGAAGGCAGGTGGTGCTGAGGTCAACACTGCTCCGCAAATAAACACGGTCACTGGCAAACGACTTACACTTCACTTATTCACATATTGACACTGAAAGTTAAAGGTAAAAGCGAACTTTACCCCTCCGAGTAACATTTCTTGTTGACCGAGAGGCACATTTACCACTAATCTCACTCCTTCACGACAGGACACGCTGAGAGATACATTAATTAACCACTTGTCTCACTCCTTCAGGATCAGACACATTGAGAGACACGTTAACTACTAATCTCATTCCTTCAGGATAAGACACACTGAGAAACACATTATCCACTAGTTTCACTCCTTCAGGACGCCTGAAGGACTGGAGGACGTGTCGAGGTATCCTGAACTCTTCCTTAACTCCTAAATACCCGATCTGATCTCTACAGGACCTAAAGAAGTGGTTGGACTCAACCTGCTGCAGGTCTTCAGGACGGTCGACTAGGTGCTGTTGATGCTGTCTGTTGAATGACTGTTAGTTGACTGTTACACTGTAGGCTGTCAGCTGAGTGTTTACTGGCTGCCTGTTGGTGGTCCGGCTGTTGGCTGTCAGAGAGCCAGCTGCTGTTGCCATGTATTATCCCCCTACATGGAAGCAATCATCGAGGTCCAATAATCCAAGATATGTTGACCACTGCAGTGTCTAGGGGAAATTATTATTTGGGGAAATATATTATTTAGGGATATACTTTATTATTTGGGGAAATATTATATTATTTAGGGGAAATACTTCATTATTTGGGGAAATATTATATTTATTTAGGGATATACTTTATTATTGGGGGAAATACTCTTATATTATTTAGGGATATACTTTATTATTTGGGAATATTTTATTTAGGGGAAATATTATTATTTGGGGAAATTATTATTTTTATTTAGGGATATACTTTATTATTGGGGGAAATATTATATTATTTAGGGATATACTTTATTATTTGCGGAAATATAGTATTTAGGGATATATTTTATTATCTGGGGAAGTATTATATTATTTAGGGATATACTTTATTATTTGGGGAAATACTATGATATTATCTAGGGAAAATACTTTATTATTTGGGAAAATATTATATTATTTAGGGAAATACTTTCTCACTTGGGGAAATATTATATTATTTAGGGATATATTTAATTATTTTGGAAAATATTGTACTATTAAGGGAAATACTTTATTATTTAGGGATATTCTTTATTATTTGGGGAAGAATTTATTATTAATTTAAGACTTTATTATTTAGGTGAAAACTTCATTATTTAGGGAAAAAACCTTTATTATTTAGGGGAAAATCTTTATTACTTAAGAAAAGACTTTATTTTAATGTAAACGGCTTTATTTTTTTAGGCAACACCGAAAATAATAATAAAAATAATGATAATACTAACATTAACACTACTACTACTACTAATAATAATAATTATAATAATAATAATAATAATAATTATAATAACATCGATACCATGCCTAACCCTTCTAGGGTAGGGTAGGTGCCTGAGCCCGCGTCTTTAGCTCATAAGACTGTCATTCCCATTTGCTCCCTTGGGGCGGGGATGGCAGACCAGAGAGGCCTAGCTTATGGCTAGGCCTGGGGACAGTTGGTCCCAAAGATGAGGAGGTAC
>NC_069447.1:30417508-30427508 GCF_026875155.1 Cherax quadricarinatus | reverse complement strand
TCTCTCTCTCTCTCTCTCTCTCTCTGACAGGTGCTAGAAAGGGACAAGAGACGGGCAGATCTCCGTCTCGTAGCGGACTAAACGCTTCTGTAGACAAACAATAGTAGTTCATATATTTTGTGGATGTAGCAGAGGCATCACCCCGGCGAAAGGATTAGGCAGGAGTAGGCACCATAGTGCCAATATTACCCGGGATGGCACCTTGAATAAGGTGTCAAAAGGGACATTGATGGTGCTAAGAGAGGGAGAGGGAGAGAGAGAGAGAGAGAGAGAGAGAGAGAGAGAGAGAGAGAGAGAGAGAGACAGACAGACAGACAGACAGACAGTCTATACGATGTATGTTCCAGAAACGTGTAAGACAGAGTGTAACTTAAGAAACACTCGACAATAAGCCTCATTTGAGAGAGTGAGAGAGAACAGTAAGGGCTTAACCCCTCAACAGGTGCGGTAGGGGGGGGGGTCACCTGAATACAACAGGTGGCAGGAGTCATTATCTGGGTACAACAGGTGTGTGTAAGGGGTCATAAACATTATCACTAACAGTAACAATAACAAAAAAATAATCATAGTCTTGTATTCTCTCTCTCTCTCTCTCTCTCTCTCTCTCTGTTTCTGTTTCTGTCTGTATGTCTGTCTGTCTGCCTCTCTCTTTCTCTCTCTGTTTCTGTCTGTCTGTCTGTCTGTCTGTCTGTCTGTCTGTCTGTCTGTCTCTCTCTCTCTCTTCTCTCTCTTCTCTCTCTCTCTTCTCTCTCTCACCTGGGTTAACAAACTCCTCAATGTACCATTTATCTACCTGCTACTGTTTCTTTAATGGAATGGCTTGCAGCCCCTCACCTCCTCATTTTTTCTCATTATCAGGCAAACGGGTAGCAATGGTGGTGAGGAGACATTGAGGGCAGATGGGGTAAGTTAGGGAAGATGAGGACGCGGGACCACTAGGGACTGGGGTTCTTGGAGGCGGGATGGATGATGTGGTACACACACAGCACACAGAACACAACACACACACACACACACACAGCACGGGTACTCACACACGCAAACACAACACACACACACACGCACACACACACTGTCTCTTACAGTAAATCTGTCGCATCACCCCTCAACCAGCCTCTTGGTTAGCAATGACAACATCAACTAGCCTCTTGGTTGTCAATACAAGTCCCCTCAAACTGCATTTGTTTAGAGCATTAAGAACGGAAGGTCACCATGAAACCGTCTAACTCATATATCTGGTTGCATGACAAAACGTCAACCTGCTCTCATGAGTACAATTGGACGGAAAGCTACCATGACAACCTCAAGCAGCCTCTTGGTTACCATGACCATAGTCTCCGACCAGCTGAAGTTATGCTTACTGTTTTGAGAAGAGGGGACAATAATTTAACGGGGCCAGGAGCCTTATCCCCCTGCACTCCCTGTGTATCATATTTTTACCTACCCATATCTCACTTCTTCATGCCAACTTATCTACCTACACTACTCATACACACACTCCACACAACACACCACCCTCCGTACCCCACACGTCTCTCCCAGGTTCGTGCCTCACCCCTACCAGCCCTGGTTACCATGACAACCATCAACTAGCCTCTTGGTTGCCAATACAACCCCTCAACTTGCCTCTTGTTTACCATTAAGACGGAAGCATCACCATGACAACCCCTCAACCCTTTTTTTGGGTTCCATGCAAAACGCAAACCCCTTTGGTTTTCCATTTGGACGGAATCATCACCATGTCAACCCCTCAACCAGCCTCTTCGTTACCATGACAACCATGTCTCCGACCAGCTGAAGTTATTGCTTACTGTATATGAGAATAAGAGGGGAAATAAATTTTAATCAAGTAGGGAGCCTTATCTTTCCCCCTCTTCTTCCTCCTTTTTATTTTTCTCTTCTCTTCTGTCTCTCCTTTCATTATTCCTCTCTTCTTTTCTTGCTGTACTTTATCTTCTCTTCCTCTTCTGCATATTCTCTCCTCTCTCATCAAGATACCACCCTCCGGTTACCTCCCACGTACGTATCTCCCAGGTACGTGCCTCCCACGTGCGTACCCCCTACGTGCGTACCTCCCACGTACCTCCCACGTACTACCTCTGCAACATCTGGTTGATCAACAATTCAACAATCTTCGTCTCTCGCTCCGTGAAAACGCTGCTAGTCCAGCTATTAAATATTAATTGACACCTTCATGTTTCAACACTGTTGGCCTTGTGTTGTTGAGACTATAATTATATATATTAATTTTATTATATATATAATATATATAATATATATATATATATATATATTATATTTTTTTTTTTCAACAAATCGGCCGTCTCCCACCGAGGCAGGGTGACCCAAAAAAAAAAAGAAAATCCCCAAAAAAAAAATACTTTCATCATCATTCACACTTTCCCACACTAACACATTATCACTGCTTTTGCAGAGGTGCTCAGAATACAACAGTTTAGAAGCATATACGTATAAAGATACACAACATATCCCTCCAAACTGCCAATATCCCAAACCCCTCCTTTAAAGTGCAGGCATTGTACTTCCCATTTCCAGGACTCAAGTCCGACTATATGAAAATAACCGGTTTCCCTGAATCCCTTCACTAAATATTACCCTGCTCACACTCCAACAGATCGTCAGGTCCCAAGTATCATTCGTCTCCATTCACTCCTATCTAACACGCTCATGCTCGCTTGCCTGGAAGTCCAAGCCCCTCGCCCACAAAACCTCCTTTACCCCCTCTTTCCAACCCTTTCGAGGACGACCCCTACCCCTCTTTCCTTCCCCTATAGATTTATATGCTTTCCATTGTCATTCTACTTTGATCCATTCTCTCTAAATGACCAAACCACCTCAACAACCCCTCTTCTGCCCTCTGACTAATACTTTTATTAACTCCACACCTTTCCTAATTTCCACACTCCGAATTTTCTGCATAATATATTACACACACATTGCCCTTAGACAGGACATCTCCACTGCCTCCAACCGTCTCCTCGCTGCTGCATTTACCACCCAAGCTTCACATCCATATAAGAGTGTTGGTACTACTATACTTTCATACATTCCCTTCTTTGCCTCCATAGATAACGTTTTTGACTCCACATATACCTCAACGCACCACTCACCTTTTTTCCCTCATCAATTCTATGATTAACCTCATCCTTCATAAATCCATCCGCCGACACGTCAACTCCCAAGTATCTGAAAACATTCACTTCTTCCATACTCCTCTCCCCAATTTGATATCCATTTTTTCTTTATCTAAATCATTTGATACCCTCATCACCTTACTCTTTTCTATGTTCACTTTCAACTTTCTACCTTTACACACATTCTCAAACTCATCCACTAACCTTTGCAATTTTTCTTTAGAATCTCCCATAAGCACAGTATCATCAGCAAAAAGTAACTGTGTCAATTCCCATTTTGAATTTGATTCCCATAATTTAATCCCACCCCCTCTCCCGAACACCCTAGCATTTACTTCCTTTACAACCCCATCTATAAATATATTAAACAACCATGGTGACATTACACATCCCTGTCTAAGACCTACTTTTACCGGGAAGTATTCTCCCTCTCTTCTACACACCCTAACCTGAGCCTCACTCTCCTCATAAAAGCTCTTTACAGCATTTAGTAACTTACCACCTATTCCATAAACTTGCAACATTTGCCACATTGCTCCTCTATCCACTCTATCATATGCCTTTTCTAAATTCATAAATGCAATAAAAACTTCCCTACCTTTATCTAAATACTGTTCACATATATGCTTCAATGTAAACATTTGATCTACACATCCCCTACCCACTCTGAAGCCTCCTTGCTCATCCGCAATTCTACATTCTGTCTTACCTCTAATTCTTTCAATTATAACTCTACCGATACTTTTCCTGGTATACTCAGTAAACTTATTCCTCTATAATTTTTACAAACTCTTTTGTCCCCTTTCCCTTTATATAAAGGGACTATACAGCTCTCTGCCAATCCCTAGGTACCTTCCCCTCTTTCATACATTTATAACAAAAGTACCAACCACTCCAACACTATATTCCCCCCTGCTTTTCACATTTCTGTCATGATCCCACAGTTCAGCTGCTTTACCCCCTTTCATTCTACGTAACCCCCTCACGACCTCCACCACACTTACATTCTGTCTTCTTCACTCCTAAAAGATGGTATACCTCCCTGACCATGCATGAAATTACCGCCTCCCTTTCTTCCTCAACATTTAAAAGTTCCTCAAAATATTCTCGCCATCTACCTAATACCTCTCTCTCCCCATCTACTAATTTCCCCTACTCTGTTTTTAACTGACAAATCCATACTTTCCTAGGCTTCTTGACTTGTTTAATCACCTCCAAAATTTTTTCTTATTTTCATTAAAATTTCTTGACAGTGCCTCTCCCACTTTTTTCATCTGCTCTCCTTTTGCCCCTCTCTCACCACTCTCTTCACCTTTCTTTTACTCTCCATATACTCTGCTCTTCTTAAAAACACTTCTGCTTTGTAAAAACCTCTCGTAAGCTACCTTTTTTCTTTTATCACACCCTTTATTCATCATTCCACCAATCACTCCTCTTTCCTCCTCCCCCCACCCTCCTATAACCCAAACTTCTGCCCCATTCTAATACTGCATTTTTAAAACTATTCCAACCCTCTTCAACCCCCCACTACTCATCCTTGCACTAGCCCACCTTTCTGCCAATAGTCGCTTTTTATCTCGCCCGAACTTCCTCCTCCCTTAGTTTATACACTTTCACCTCCCTCTTACTTTTTGGGTTCCCACCTTCCTCTTTTCCCATCTACCTCTTACTCTAACTGTAGCTACAACTAAATAATGATCTGATATATCAGTTGCCCCTCTATAAAACATGTACATCCTGGAGCCTACCCATCAACCTTTTATCCACCAATACATAATCTAACAAACTACTTTCATTACTGTTTACTCATACCTTGTATTTTTAAATTATCCTCTTTTCATAAAATATGTATTACTTATTACCAAATTTCTTTCTACACATAGCTCAATTAAAGGCTCCCCATTTACATTTACCCCTGGCACCCAAATTTACCTACTACCTCCATAACATTTTTTACCCACTTTTGCATTGAAATCCCCAACCACCTTTACTCTCACACTTGATTCAAAACTCCCCACGCATTCACCCCAACATTTCCCAGAATCTCTCTCTCTCCTCTACACTTCTTTTTTTCTCCAGGTGCTACACGCTTATTATAACCCACTTTCACATCCAATCTTAAATTTTTACTCCACATAATCCTTAAATTTTATCATTTTAGCCCCTTTTTCCTGCCATAGCTTATCCTTCAACATTATTGCTACTCCTTCTTTAGCTCTAACTCTATTTGAAACCCCTGACCTAATCCCATTTATTCCTCTCCATTGAAACTCTCCCACCACCTTCAGCTTTGTTTCACTTAAAGCCAGGACATCCAGCTTCTTCTCATTCGTAACATCCACAATCATCTCTTTCTTATCATTTGCACAACATCCACGCACATTCAGACTTCCCACTTTGATAATTTTATATATATACATATACTTTTTTACAACGTAATATTAATGTATCTTAATCAGATGAACTTTTGCCTTTCAATATCTTTTTAGAAAATATACCCATAAATGAAAAAAAAAAGTGCGAAAACAAGTAACTTGAATACATATTGCATGTAATATTAATAAGAAATAAAACAGGTTACAGCATCATTGTATACATGTTTGTACATATATTACTACTTACTGCTTAGAATAAACCGAAGTTGCAGTTTGTTTTTGTTTCTGCAGGCAGTATACAGTTCCTGCATAACTTTGATTGCACGTTTAGCACACTGATTACTTCTTGGTATACTGAGTGTGGACGGTTCCTGCTTCCAGTGATTTTTCAATGAGTTCAGTGTTTTTTGTAAGGGTCCAATATTTCTGACAAATTCTTGAAGTTATTTTCATGGTACATCTGATCAGTAAACCAATAATCTGTCCAGGTGTATGAAATAAATCTTCATATCTTCTACAAAGTCTTCCATCTTGTAGGTATAATAATAAATGCAAGAATACATAGAATGGCTCTTGGATTCCACATCGCATTGCTGATGTTTGGTATTTTCTGAAAGTAAATCAAAGGAAAGGGCATTTTCTCTTCAAAGAATCTAAATACTCGTGTTAAATAGTAGAAAATCTTCGTATCTCTCCATCCTCATTTATGGAGGATCTCTTCTGTTCCATTAACAAACTGTGCCTTTAGTTCCTCATAATTCTTCTTCACCAGTTGGGACACAAATTTATACTCGATATTTGGAACAACTGTGAAATACATTGCAATAATGATAACAACAATACTAGACGCCAGTTTGTAATTTTCTGAGTTGCTACTTTTATGAGTAGTAACGCTGATGTATGGTGATTCATAGTTTTTATTTAAGGTTGACCTTTTCTGAAAACTGAGAGGAATTACCGACTTTTCATTGTTTAACAAAAGTTCATCGATTTATGACACAGATGTTTTATTTGGAAGAAAAGTAGCAAGTTATAACCCTAAATATAAACATGCAATCACATCACAATAAACTGATGATATCACAATATGCCCAAAAAGACATATATATTATATATATATATATATATATATATATATATATATATATAATATATATTATTATATATATATATATATATATATATATATATATATTTATATATATATATATATTAAAAATTTTAATAATATTTTAACAAAAGGCAAGGAAAGAAAATTTAAGGATAACATTTTTGGAAAAAGGGGATATAAATATATAATTAAATTATTTATAAAATAATTTATTAAAATTTATATAACTTATATACTAAAAAAATATAAGAAAAAAAATTTTAATTTTATTATTATTTTAATAATTATATAATTTTATTTAATAAATTAAAATTTATAGGGGGTTAGGAAAAGCAGGAAAATAAAGCCAATTAAAGTTGAAAGGAATAAGCTATTTAGAAAAAGATATAAAATTATTATCAAGGATTAAAGTTGAGTAAAAATAAAGTTTGGATGTGAAAAGGGGGTTATAGTAAGCGTATTTGCACCTGGGAAAAGAGAGAAGTGTAGAGGAGAGAGAGAGAGGGGTTTTGGGGGAAAATTTTTGAGTGAATGCGGGGGGGTTTTTGAATAAAGGTGTGAGAGAAATGGTGGTTGGGGATTTCAAGCAAAAGGGGTAAAAAAGTTAGGGGGGAGAAAGTTTGGAAAAATTTTGGGGGTGCCGGGGGTAAAGGGTAATGGGGGGGAAACCCCCTTTAATTGAGGCTATGTTTTTGGAAAGAGATTTGGTAATAAGTAATACTTTTTTAGGGAAAAAAGAGGATAAATAAATATAAAAGGGTTATGATTTTGCACGTAATGAAAGTGGGTTTGTTAGTTTTAAATGTATTGGGGGGAAAAAAAAGGGGGTTGATGGATAGGCTCCAGGATGTACTTTGTTTATAGGGGGAAACTGATATATCGGTTCATTATTTGTTGAAAGGCTACTTTTTGAGTAAGAGGTAGGGGGAAAAAGGGGAAAAGGGTGGCAACAAAAATTTAGAGAGAGGTGAAAGTGTAAAAACTAAGGGGGAGGGAAGTTGGGGGGAGATTAAGCGACTTTTGGCGGGAAAGGTGGGTAGTGCAAAGTTTGAGAAAATGGGGGGGTTTTGAAGGGGTTTGGGGAAATTAGTTTTAAAAATGCGTATTTAGAATGGGGGGCAAATTTTGGGGGTTTTTTGGGGGGGTTGGGGGAGGTTGGAAAGGGGGAAGTGTTTGGGTGGGGAATGATAAAGAAAAGGGTGTGATAAAGAAAAAAAGTTAGTTTAAAAGAGAGGTTTTTCCCAAAGCAAAAGTGTTAAAAGAAAAGCAGAGTATTTTGGAGATTTAAAAAAGGGAAAGGGAAAAAGAGGTGGTGAGAGAGTGAAAAAGGAGCGAGATGATAAAATGGGAGAGGCACTGTCAAAAAATTTTAAATTTGAAATAAAAAAAAAAAATTTGGAGGGGGATTTTTAAACAATTTAAAAAAACCCTTTGGGAAAGTATGGATTTGTCATTTAAAAAATTTGGAGTGGGGGAGTTAGTGGGGGGAATTTTGGGGGGAAGAGGGAGGTATTAGGTAGATGGGGGGAGAATTTTTGGGGAAAATTTTTAAATTTTGGGAGGAAGAAAGGGAGGTGGTAATTTCTTTGACTGGTCAGGGAGGTATCCCATTTTTTGGGGAGTGAAGAAAAAGCGGAATTTTAAGGTTTGGGGGGAGGTAGGGCGAGGAATTAGTAGAATAAAAGGGGGTAAAAACCCGCGGGAAAACTGATGGGATCATGACAGAAAAAAAATGTTAAAAGCGGGGGGGGGATATGGGTTTTGGAGGGGGTTTGGGTACTTTTGTTTAATAAATGTATGAAAGGGGGGAAAAGGTACTGGGGATTGGCAAAAGGGGCATGTTTTAGTTTTATAAAAGGGAAAAAGGGGCCAAAAGAGATTTTTTAAAAAATTAAGGGGAAAAAGTTTTTTGGGAGTTATACCAGGAAAAGTTTTATGGTAGGGGTTTTAATTGAAAAAATTTTAGAGGAAAGGGACGGGAGGTAGGATTGCGGAGGGGGGGAGCAAGGGGGTTTCAGATTTGGGGTAGGGGGGATGTGTGATCAAGTGTTTACATTAAAAGCATATTTTGTGAACAGTATTTAGAAAAAGGTGGGGGAAGTTTTTTTTTTGGCTTTTTTTTGGTTTTAGAAAAGGCATATGATAGAGTGGATGGGGGGGAAGCAATGGGGCAGATGTTGCAAGTATAGGGAAAATAGGTGGTAAGTTTTTAAATGTTTGTAAAGAGTTTTTTTTGGGGGATGTAAAAGGCTAGGTTGGGGTGTGTAAAAAGAGAGGGAGACTATTTCCCCGGGTAAAAGTAGGTTTTAGACAGGGATGGTAATGTCCCCAAGGGTTTTGTTTAATATTTATAGATGGGGTTGAAAAAAGAAGTAAAGCTGGGTTCCGGGAGAGGGGGGGGTTTAAATTATGGGGAATCAAATTAAAATTTGGGGAATTTAACCAGTTTTTTTTGCTGATGGATACTGTGTTAGGGGAGATTCAAAAGGGAAAAAATGAAAAGGGTTTAGGGGAAAGAGTTTGGGAATGTGTAAGGTAGAAATTTGAAAGTGAACATAGAAAAGATTTGGGTTTGAAGAGGGTATCAAATGTTTTAGTTTAAAGAAAAATTGGGAAAAAAAATTTGGGGGAAAGGAGGGTATGGAAGAAGGGGAATTTTTTAGAAACTTGGGAGTTGAGTGTGGCGGAGGGTTTTTTGGGAAGGGTGGGGTTTAAATTCTAAAATTTGATGGGGGGGAAAAAGGTGAGTGGTGCATTGGGGTATAGTGGGTAAAAAAAAACGTTATCTATGGAGGCAAAAAAGGGGAAATGTATAAAAAGTATAGTAGTCCCAAAACACTCTTATAGGGGTTTGTAAAAGGGTTGGGTGGTAAATGCAGCAGGGAGGAGGGGGGGAGGCAGTGGAGAGTCCTGTCTAAGGGCAATGTGTGGTTTTAAATATTATGCAAAAAAAATTCGGGATTTGGGGAAAAATTGGGAAAAAGGGGTGTGGGAGTTAATAAAAGTATTAGTCAGAGGGTAGAAGGGGGGTTTGTTGAGGGTGGTTTGGTCATTTAGAGAGATGGATCAAGTGGGAATGACAGGGAAAAAGCTTTAAAAATTTCTATAGGGACAGGAAGGCGAGGTAGGGGTCTTTCCTCGAAAGGGGTTGGGGGTGGGGGTTAAAGGGGGTTTTTTGTGGGAAAGGGGTTTGGGAAACTTCCAGCAAGCGTTGCGTGAGCGTGTTAGATGGGAAAGTGAATGGAGCCCGAATGGTACTTGGGACCTGACGATCTTTTGGAGGGGGTGAGCAGGGTAATTTTATAGGGGAAGGGAAATTTCAGGGAAACCGGTAATTTTAATATGGTGGGGACTTGAGC
>NC_069447.1:30395008-30412508 GCF_026875155.1 Cherax quadricarinatus | reverse complement strand
CTCTTACTCTCTCCTGGGTCCCCTTACTCTCTCCTGGGTTATCTTACTCTCTCCTGGGCCCTCTTACTCTCTCCTGGGCCCTCTTACTCTCTCCTGGGCCCTCTTACTCTCTCCTGGGCCCTCTTACTCTCTCCTGGGCCCTCTTACTCTCTCCTGGGTCCTCTTACTCTCTCCTGGGTCCTCTTACTTTCACCTGGGTCATCTTTCTCTCTCCTGGGTCCTCTTACTCTCTCCTGGGTCCTCTTCCCTCATGGGTCCTTTTACTCTCTCCTGGGTCCTCTTACTCTCTCCTGGGTCCTTTTACTCTCTCCTGGGTCATCTTTCTCTCTCCTGGGTCCTCTTACTCTCTCCTGGGTCCTCTTCCCTCATGGGTCCTTTTACTCTCTCCTGGGTCCTCTTACTCTCTCCTGGGTCCTCTTACTCTCTCCTGGGTCCTCTTACTCTCTCCTGGGCCCTCTTACTCTCTCCTGGGTCCTCTTACTCTCTCCTGGGTCCCTTACTCTCTCCTGGGTTCTCTTACTCTCTTCTGGGTCCTCTTACTCTCTCCTGGGTCCTCTTCCTCTCTTCTGGGTCCTGTTACTCTCTCCTGTGTTCTCTTACTCTCTCCTGGGTTCTCTTACTCTCTTCTGGTTCTCTTACTCTCTCCTGAATTCCCTTTCTCTCTCCTGGGTCCTCTTACTGTCTACTGGGTTCTCTTACTCTCTCCTGGGTCCTCTTACTCTCTCCTGGGTCCTCTTACTCTCTCCTGGGTTCTCTTGCTCTCTCTTGGGTTCTCTTACTCTCTCATGGGTCCCCTTACTCTCTCCTGGGTCCCCTTACTCTCCCCTGGGTTCTCTTACTCTCTCCTGGTTCCTCTTACTGTCGCCTGGGTCCTCTTACTGTCTCCTGGGTCCCTTTACTCTCTCCTGGGTTCTCTTACTCTCTCCTGGGTCCCCTTATTCTCTCCTGGGTCCTCTTACTCTCTCCTGGATCCTCTTACTCTCTCCTGGGTTCTCTTACTCTCTCCTGGATCCTCTTACTGTCTCCTGGGTTCTCTTACTCTCTCCTGGGTCCCCTTACTCTCTCCTGGGTTATCTTACTCTCTCCTGGGTCCTCTTACTGTCTCCTGGGTTCTCTACTTACCTGTCTCTCCTGGGTCCTCTTACTCTCTCCTGGGTCCTCTTACTGTCTCCTGGGCCTCTTACTGTCTCCTGGGTCTCTTACTCTCTCCTGGAGTCCTCTTACTGTTCCTGGGTTCTTTCTCTCTCCTGGGTTCTTACCTGTCTCCTGGTATCTACTTCTCCTGGGTCTCTTACGTCTCCTGGGTCCTTTTACTCTCTCCTGGGTCTCTTACTGTCTCCTGGGTCTTCTTACGTCTCCTGGGTCTCTTACTGTCTCCTGGGTTCTCTTACTGTCTCCTGGGTCCTCTTACCCTCTGGGTTCATTTACTGTCTCCTGGGTCTCTTACTCTTCCTGGGTCCTCTTACTGTCTCCTGGGTTTCTTACTTCTCCTGGACCCTACTTATCTTTGGGTCTCTTACTTCTCCTGGGTCCTTACTCTCTCTGGGTTCTCTTACTCTCTTCTGGGTCCTCTTCTTCTCCTGGGTCTCTTACTTCTTCTGGTCTTTACTTCTCCTGTGTTCTCTTACTTCTCCTGGGTTCTCTTACTCCTTGGCTCTACGTTCCTCCCTTACTCTCTCCTGAATTCCTCTCATGTTCTACTCTCTGGGTCTCTTACTGTCTACCGGCTTCTCTACTCTCTCCTGGAGTCCTTACTCTCTCCTGGGTTCTCTACTACTCATCTCCTGGGTTCTCTTACTCTCTCCTGGGTTCTCTTACGTCTTCATGGGTTCCCTTACTATCTCCTGGGTCCCTTACTTCTCCAGGGTCCTCTTACTCTCTCCTGGTTCTCTTACTGTCTCCTGGGTCCTCTTACTGTCTCCTGGGTTCTCTTTACTCTCTCCTGGGTTCTCTTACTCTCTCCTGGGTCCCCTTATTCTCTCCTGGGTCACTCTTACTCTCTCATGGCTTCTCTTACTCTCTCCTGGTTCTCTTACTTCTCCTGGCATCCTCTTACTGTCTCCTGGGTTCTCTTACTCTCTCCTGGGTCTCTTACTCTCTCCTGGGTTTATCTTCGTCTCTACTGTCTCTGGGTCCTCTTACTGTCTCCTGGGTTCTCTTACTGTTCCTGGTCCTCTTACTACTCCTGGGTTCTCTTACTGTCTCCTGGGTTCTCTTACTGTCTCCTGGCTTTCTTACTGTCTCCTGGGTCCTCTTACTGTCTCCTGGTTCTCTTACTGTCTCCTGGGTTCTCTTACTGTCTCCTGGGTTCTCTTACTGTCTCCTGGGTTCTCTTACTGTCTCCTGGGTTCTCTTACTGTCTCCTGGGTTCTCTTACTGTCTCCTGGTTCTCTTACTGTCTCCTGGGTTCTCTTACTGTCTCCTGGGTTCTCTTACTGTCTTCTGGGTTCTCTTACTGTCTCCTGGGTCCTCTTACTGTCTCTTGGGTTATCTTACTGTCTCCTGGGTTCTCTTACTGTCTCCTGGAGTTCCTTACTGTCTCCTGGGTCCTCTACTGTCTCCTGGTTCCTTACTGTCTCCTTGGGTTCTCTTACTGTCTCCTGGGTTCTCTTACTGTCTCTGGGTTCTCTTACTGTCTCCTGGGTTCCTCTTCTGTCTCCTGGGTCCTCTTACTGTCTCCTGGGTTCTCTTACTGTCTCCTGGGTTCTCTTACTGTCTCCTGGGTTCTCTTACTGTCTTTGGGTTCTCTTACTGTCTCCTGGGTCCTCTTACTCGTCTCCTGGGTTCCTCTTACTGTCTCATGGGTTCTCTTATGTTCCTGGGTCCTCTTACTGTTCCGGGCTTCTCTTACTGTCTCCTGGTTCTTTACTGTCTCCTGGGTTTCTTACTGTCTCCTGGGTCCTCTTACTGTCTCCTGGTTCTCTTACTGTCTCCTGGGTTTCTTTACTGTCTCTGGGTTCTCTTACTACTCCTGGGTTCTCTTACTGTCTCCGGGTCCTCTTACTGTCTCCTGGGTTTCTTACTGTCTCCTGGGTTCTCTTACTGTCTCCTGGGTTCTCTTACTTGTCTCCTGGTTTCTCTTACTGCCTCCTGGGTCTCTTACTCGTCTCCTGGTCTCTCTTTCTGTCTCTGGTTCTCTTACTGTCTCCTGGTTCTCTTACTGTCTCCTGGTTCTCTTACTGTCTCCTGGTTCTCTTACTGTCTCCTGGGTTCTCTTACTGTCTCCTGGGTCCTTTTACTGTCTCCTGGGTACTCTTACTGTTCCTGGGTCCTCATTATGTCCTGGGTATCTTTACTTTCAGGGTCCTTTTACTGTATCCGCCGGGTTCATCTTACTGTTCTGCCGGCTTCTCTTTCTGTTCCTGGTTTCTTTATTATCTGCGTCCTCTTATTATGCTGCGTCCTCTTTATTATCCTGGTTCTCTTTACTTATGCTGCGTCTCTTTATTATGTCTCTGGCGTCCTCTTTATTATGCTGCGTCTTTTATGCTCGTCTCTTATATGCTGCGTCTCTTTATTTGCTGCGTCCTCTTATGTTAGCTGGGTCCCTTATTATGCTGGTCTCCTGGTTATCTGCGTCTCTTTGTTTGCTGGGTCCTCTTTATTATGCTGCGTCCTTCTTTATTTGCTGCGTCCTCTTTGCTAAGTTGTCTCCTCTTTATGTCTGCTGGTCCTCTTATTATGCTGACGTTCCTCTTTATTATGCTGGTCCTCTTTGTATGCTGCGTCCTTTTTTATGCTTGCGTCCTCTTTATTATGCTGCGTCTCTTATTGATGCTTGCGTTCCTCTTTATTATGCTGCGTCCTCTTTATGTATCTGGCGTCCTCTTTGTTATCTGCGTCTCTTACTGTACTGCTGGTCCTCTTTATTATGCTGCGGTCCTCTTTATCTGCGTCCTCTTTGTTAGTGGTCTCTTTAATGTCTCTGGTCCTCTTTGCTAGTTGTCTCCTCTTTATTGCGGTCCTCTTTACTGTACTCTGCGTTTCTCTTATTATTATGCTGGCGTCCTCTTTATTATCTGCGTCTCTTACTGTATGCTGCGTCCTCTTTGTTATGCTGCGTCCTCTTTATTATCTGGTCCTCTTTATTATGCTGCGTCCTCTTTATTATCTGCGTCCTCTCTTATTATGCTGGGTCCTCTTCTGTTGCTGCGTCTCTTTATTATCTGCTCCTGCTTTTTATGCTGTCTCTCTTTGCTAATTGTCTCCTCTTTATTATGCTTGGTTCCTCTTATGTATCTGCGTCCTCTTTATTATGCTGGTCCTCTTTGTATGCTGGTCCTCTTTTACTGCTCCTGGTCCTCTTTATTATGCTGGTCTCTTTTATGCTGCGTCCTGGCTTTATTATGCTGCTCCTGCTTTTTAGCTGCTCCTCTTGGTAAGTTGTCTCTCTTTATTATGCTGGTCTCTTTATTATGCTGGGTCCTCTTTGTTATGCTGGTTCCAAACTTAATGTTCCTGCGGTCCTCTTTATTATGCTGGTCCCTTTGCTAAGCTTGTCACTATTGTATTTATTAAGCGTCACTGTTATTATGCGCGTCTCTTTATTTTGGCTGCGTCCTCTTATTATGCGCGGTCCTTCTTTATTATGCTGGTCTCTTTGTTATGCTGCGTCCTCTTTATTATGCTGCGTCCTCTTTATTATGCTGTGTCTCTTTATTATGCTGCGTCCTCTTTATTATGCTGCGTCCTCTTTGTTATGCTGCGTCCTCTTTATTATGCTGCGTCCTCTTTATTATGCTGCGTCCTCTTTATTATGCTGCGTCCTCTTTATTATGCTGCGTCCTTTCTAATTGTCTTTTTTATGCTGTGTCCTCTTTATTATGCTGCGTCCTCTTTGCTAAGTTGTCTCCTCTTTATTATGCTGCGTCCTCTTTATTATGCTGCGTCCTCTTTATTATGCTGCGTCCTCTTTGCTAAGTTGTCTCCTCTTTATTATGCTGCGTCCTCTTTATTATGCTGCGTCCTCTTTATTATGCTGCGTCCTCTTTATTATGCTGCGTCCTCTTTGTTATGCTGCGTCCTCTTTATTATGCTGCGTCCTCTTTATTATGCTGCGTTCCTTTTTTATGCTTGCTCCTCTTTATTATGCTGCGTCTTGCTATTGTTATGCAATGCGTGTCCTCTTTATTATGCTGCGTCCTCTTTCTAAGTTCGTCCTCTTTATTATGCTGCGTCCTCTTTATTATGCTGCGTCCTCTTTATTATGCTGCGTCCTCTTTGCTAAGTTGTCTCCTCTTTATTATGCTGCGTCCTCTTTATTATGCTGCGTCCTCTTTATTATGCTGCGTCCTCTTTATTATGCTGGTCCTCTTTTTATGCTGGTCCTCTTTTTATGCTGGTCCTCTTTATTTGCTCCTGTTCCTATCTTTATTATGCTGGTCCTCTTTATTATGCTGCGTCCTCTTTATTATGCTGGTCCTCTTTGATTATGCTGGTCCTCTTTATTATGCTAGTCTCCTCTTTATTATGCTGGTCCTCTGTGTAGATGTGTCTCCTTGGTTATAGCTGAGTCATCTTTATTATGCTGGTCCTCTCTTTATTGTTCCTGGTACACTATTATTTTATTAGCTGGTCCTCTTTATTATGCTGTCTCCTCTTTATTATGCTGGTCCTCTTGTTAGCTGGTCTCCTTTTACATATGTCACTCTTTATTATGCTGGTCCTCTTTGTATGTGTCTCCTCTTTTATTATGCTGGTCCTCTGTGTATATGTGCGTCCTTGGTTACCAGTCTCTTTATTATGCTGGTCCTCTTTATTATGCTGCGTCCTCTTTGTAAGTGTTCCTCTTATTATGCTGGTCTCTTGTTATTATGCTCACTCTTTATTATGCTGGTCCTCTTTATACTGCCGTCTCTTTAACTTATGCTCATCTCTTTATTATGCTGGCGTCATCTTTATTATCTCTCTATTATCTACTGCTGGTCCTTTAAATCAATTAAACATGCTGACGACTTTCTATAGCGCAGTCCTATGTTTTATCCGCAGACAGTTACTCCTTCCTTTTTATCTCTCTCTTTTTCATCTCGTCCTCCCTTCCTACTTCTCCTCTTCTATGCCCCCTCCCTTCCCTAAGCCTTTCCTCCTCCTATCCACTCTTCCCTTTATTTGCTGCGTCCCTTTGCATCAGTTGTCACTTTTTCTAATCTCCCTTATTTGCAGCTCTCTTTATTGTCACCTCTGCCTTACTGCCTGACGCTCTTATGAGGCGTCTTAATATGCGCGACAGTATAGAGCGGACATATAGACGCGCACAATGTAATAAGGTGGAGCGAAACATTGATAGCGACGCCTTGATTAGGCGAACGATCCATCTATATCTAAATTTATCATATATATATATATCTCATCCTCTATGTAAGTATGTTCATTATTATTATGCTTTCATATATATATATGTGTATATATTGTAAGTATGTCTCTTATATTATGATGGTCTTTATATATGTGCGTACGTCTTTATGATGGTGGAGGATCAGCTTATATATGCGTACCTATATTATGGGTCTTTATATGGGCCTATTAGTGTGGCCAAGCGGTGTTATATGGGCAATTTTAACAGAGTCATGTGAAGTGCAAACCATGGACAGCAGTCAATTTTGATTATGCCTGTTCTCATTATGCAGGCCCTATCTAGCGAAGACAACACTTTATCAATGCGTAGCCCTTTATATGCGCCCCACATTAGCTCCACAGACACACACATACACTAACATCATAAACATCCTCACACGTCACCTTTTCACACACATACGCACCATTCATTACTGCCTCATTACTTGCCACTTTAACACCACAACACACATCAATGCCTCATTACTCCCACATAGGTCCACAACACTTCTCCACACACATCATTACTTCCTCTTTAATGCTGTCCACTCATATCTAACCACGGTAACCCCTACACACACACTTATATCAACACTGTTACACACACACACACATCATTACTGTACTCGTCATACATTTACATTACACGATTAAGACAACACACATGCAAAACACTTCAACACACACACCACCAGCACTAGTACTCCTCCTCTTTACCTCACTACATCCACACTCCCACCTTCCCCTCCCTCTTCCCTACCCCCACCTCACTCCTCCCACCCCACCTCACACACACACACCACTTGTGGGATCAGTTAGGAGAGCTTCTAAACCATTGGAGAATGAGCTCTCTGTGTTTGGAGAGGGTTTGGGAGGGAGAATTTGGGGGAAAGTGAATGAGTAGAAAAAAGAGGTAGAAGTTGAGTAAAAGGAGAGGAGAGAGGGGAGTGGAGGAGAGACAGATGAAGTGGAGGAGAAGGAGAGAGGAGAGAATATGAGATATATTATATATATATATATAGATCATAGATAATATAGAATATTATATATTATATATATATATATTATAATATATATATATATATATTTATATAATATATATATATATATTTGGTGGTATGGTCTTCATGAGTGGGTGGAGGATCAGCTATAATGGGAACAATTATGGGTCAGTGAGGAGAGGTGGCAGGGGGGAAAAGGCAGATTTCAAAGAGATGGAAGGTAGCAAAACAATGGAGGAATGTTTTTTAAAATAAAAACAAAACAAAAAAACCCCAACACACAAAAAACAAACACACACACACACCCCACACAACACACACCACAAAACAACACCCACACACACACCACAACACCACACAACACACACCACAAAAACACACACACACACACACACACACAAAACACCCAAAACACACACACACACACACACACACACACACACCACACACACACACACAAACCCCACCACACAACCACCAAAACACACCACACACCAACACACAACACACACCACACACACACACACACACACACACACATAAAACACACGCCCACACACACACACACACACAACACAACACACACACACACACACAAAACACACACACACACACACATACCACACACGCAAAACACAAACCCCCAAAACAACACAATACAACCAAAAGCACACACCCCACCACACACAACACACTACACACACACAACCAAAAAGGGGAAAAAAATTAGGAGAGTTTTGAAAAAATGGAGAAAGAGCTCTTGTGAAATTGGGAAAAAAGGTTGGAGAAGGAGCAAAAAATTGGGGGGCACAAGTCGAAACGCAGTAGCCAAGATAAGGGTCCTAGAAATTGAGATAAATAGGCTGAAGCGAGTTACAGGGGCAGTGACCAGAGAAGACACAGCATATGAAGCTGCGAGGCCGAACAGGAAGGAAGGAATTATGAATTATGCTAAGGTCATATCAACATGCCAAAAAGAGCCAAGGAGTGGAAGGGAAGAACAGCTGGTTGCAGACGTAGAGGGCGATAGGTCGAATGCTGAGGCACAACCATGCTATCAAGAGCCACTGGAAAAATCAAGGGAGAAACTGACCACATACAGGCAGGATCCAGAGTCACAGAGGGTGAGGCAATGGGAGGAGGAAAGGGCAAAATCAGTGTTTATCCATGGGCTTCAGGAGAGAGAGGAAAGGACACACACTGAAAGGCAGCAGGAAGAAAGAAAGGAGATTGAGAAAATCATCACGGAAATAGGTGAAGAGATTGACGAGATTGTAAATTTTCAGAGAATAGGGGGGTACTCGAAGGGGAGAAACCGACCAATCAAGCTGATTCTCAGGACGGAAACAGTGCGGAACAGGATCCTCCAAGAGAAACCACGATTGAAATACTCGGAAGAGTACAAGAGGGTGTTCCTAGACAGAGACAGAACAAAATCAGAACGACAGCAGCTGAGGGAGAGGACAAAAAAGCGAAAGGAGCTAGGAAAAGAGACAAGGATTGAACCAGCAGAGGTCAGTCAGAGCAGAACAGAACAGCAAGGGCAAGCACACACACAACTATTCTCAGAACCATACAACCTATCACACCATCCCAACACACACTACAATCCATACCCACAGCCTTCACCCAACACCGAGCTATAGAATCCCACAGTATGCCACCAGGTCTCCCACCCTCACAGGCCCCACAAACCACAGTGTTGGAAAGGAAACTGAAGGTATGGTACACAAACGCTGATGGTATAACAAATAAGTGGGAGGAGTGGCATGAAAGAGTCAAAGAGGCATCACCCTACATTATAGCTCTCACAGAAACCAAGCTTACAGGTATGATAACGGATGCCATCTTTCCAATGGGATACCAAATCCTGAGAAAGACAGAGGGAACAGGGGGGTGAGGAGTGGCATTGCTGATCAAAAATCGCTGGAATTTTGATGAGCTGGAGAGAGGAGACAGCGGAGAAGAAAGTGATTACATAGCGGGAACGCTTCACTCTGGAGGTCCCAAGGTGGTAATAGCAGTGATGTATAACCCACCACAGAACAGCAGGAGGCCAAGGCAAGAGTACGACGAGAGCAATAGAGCGATGGTTGACACACTGGCTAGAGTGGCCAGAAGAGCTCATGCATGCAGGGCAAAGCTCCTGATCATGGGTGACTTTAACCACAAGGAGATCGATTGGGAGAACTTGGACCCGCATGGGGGCCAAGATACATGGAAGGCTAAGATGATGGAGGTGGTACTGGAAAACTTCATGTACCAACACGTAAGGGACACTACAAAGAGAGAGGGAGAGGATGAACCAGCAAGGCTAGACTTAGTATTCACCTTGAGTAGTGCAGATATTGAGGACATCACATATGAAAGACCCCATGGAGCCAGTGACCATGTGGTTTTAAGCTTCGAATACACAGTAGAGATACAAGTGGAGGGAGAGAAGCAGGAAGGCCAGGACGAATTAAGCCAAACTACAAGAAAGGGACTACACAGGAATGAGGAACTTCCTGAACGGGGTTCAGTGGGACAGAGAACTGGCAGGGAAGCCAGTTAACGAGATGATGGAATATGTAGCAACAAAATGCAAGGAGGCTGAGGAGAGGTTTGTACCCAAGGGTAACAGGAATAATGAAAAAGCTAGGATGAGCCCATGGTTCACCCAAAGATGCAAGGAGGCAAAAACCAAGTGTGCTAGGGAATGGAAGAAATATAGAAGGCAAAGGACCCAGGAGAATAAGGAGAGCAGTCCGTAGAGCCAGAAACGAATATGCACAGATAAGAAGGGAGGCCCAAAGACAATATGAAAATGACATAGCAGCGAAAGCCAAATCTGACCCGAAACTGTTGTACAGCCACATCAGGAGGAAAACAACAGTCAAGGACCAGGTAATCAGGCTAAGGAAGGAAGGAGGAGAGACAACAAGAAATGACCGTGAAGTATGTGAGGAACTCAACAAGAGATTCAAAGAAGTGTTCACAGAGGAGACAGAAGGGGCTCCAGAAAGACGGAGAGGTGGGGCACACCACCAAGTCCTGGACACAGTGCACACAACCGAGGAAGAAGTGAAGAGGCTTCTGAGTGAGCTAGATACCTCAAAGGCAATGGGGGCCAGATAACATCTCCCCATGGGTATTGAGAGAGGGAGCAGAGGCGCTATGTGTACCCCTAACAACAATATTCAATACATCTATCGAAACAGGGAGATTGCCTGAGGCATGGAAGACAGCGAATGTAGTCCCAATCTTTAAAGAAAGGAGACAGACATGAAGCATTAAACTACAGACCAGTGTCACTGACATGTATAGTATGCAAAATCATGGAGAAGATTATCAGAAGAGTGGTGGAACACCTAGAAAGGAATGATCTCATCAACAGCAGCCAACATGGTTTCAAGGACGGGAAATCCTGTGTCACAAACCTACTGGAGTTCTGTGACATGGTGACAGCAGTAAGACAAGAGAGAGAGGGGTGGGTGGATTGCATATTCTTGGACTGCAAGAAGGCGTTTGACACAGTTCCACACAAGAGATTGGTGCAAAAACTGGAGGACCAAGCAGGGATAACAGGGAAGGCACTACAATGGATCAGGGAATACTTATCAGGAAGACAGCAGCGAGTCATGGTACGTGGCGAGGTGTCAGAGTGGGCACCTGTGACCAGCGGGTCCCGCAGGGGTTCAGTCCTAGGACTAGTGCTGTTTCTGGTATTTGTGAACGACATGACGGAAGGAATAGACTCTGAGGTGTCCCTGTTTGCAGATGACGTGAAGTTGATGAGAAGAATTCACTCGATCGAAGACCAGGCAGAACTACAAAGGGATCTGGACAGGCTGCAGACCTGGTCCAGCAATTGGCTCCTGGAGTTCAATCCCACCAAGTGCAAAGTCATGAAGATTGGGGAAGGGCAAAGAAGATCGCAGACGGAGTACAGTCTAGGGGGCCAGAGACTACAAACCTCACTCAAGGAAAAAGATCTTGGGGTGAGTATAACACCAGGCACATCTCCTGAAGCGCACATCAATCAAATAACTGCTGCAGCATATGGGCGCCTAGCAAACCTCAGAACAGCATTCCGACAACTTAATAAGGAATCGTTCAGGACCCTGTACACCGTGTATGTTAGGCCCATAGTGGAGTATGCGGCACCAGTTTGGAACCCACACCTAGCCAAGCACGTAAAGAAACTAGAGAAAGTGCTAAGGTTTGCAACAAGACTAGTCCCAGAGCTAAGAGGTATGTCCTACGAGGAGAGCTTAAGGGAAATCAACCTGACGACACTGGAGGACAGGAGAGATAGGGGGGACATGATAACGACTTACAAAATACTGAAAGGAATTGACAAGGTGGACAAAGACAGGATGTTCCAGAGACTGGACACAGCAACACGGGGACACAGTTGGAAGCTGAAGACACAGATGAATCAAAGGGATGTTAGGAAGTATTTCTTCAGCCACAGAATAGTCAGGAAGTGGAATAGTTTGGGAAGCGATGTAGTGGAGGCAGGATCCATACATAGCTTTAAGCAGAGGTACGATAAAGCTCATGGTTCAGGGAGAGTGACCTAGTAGCGACCAGTGAAGAGGCGGGGCCAGGAGCTTGGACTCGACCCCTGCAACCTCAACTAGGTGAAAACTAGGTGAGTACACACACACACACACACACACACACACACACACACACACACACACACACACACACACACACACACACACACACACACACACACGGTCAAAGGGTTTCCGCCACGTATTTACCTGGTCTCAGGTAAAGTTTAATTAGGTTCTCTACCCAAAGGGAAACCTTCTCAAAGCTCTACATAATCACCATCTATTAACACCGCTTCTTCAGATACCTTCCCCTAAACTCTTCAAACATTCTGAAGAAAAAAAAAGAAAATCAAAAAGAAATTCCATTTGGTATCGCATAATCAGATTTCAGCAGCGGTGAAGTACCAATCAGAAGTCTTCTAAAACTTTTGAAGAGCCAATCAGGAAACGTCACCCAGTTTTGAAGTGTCAATCAGGAAGGTCCTTGTTCCATTATTACACCAATCACAGTGTCTTCATATTCAACCTAAAGATGCATATAAATTATAATATATAAATATATATATATATATATATATATATATATATATATATATATATATATATATATATATATATATATATATATATATATATATATATATATATATATATATATATATAATATATATATATATATAAGAACTTATTTAAAATTAAGACCTTTCTAAAATTTTCTCTTATACGTTTAAAGATATATTTTTTCCATTGATGTTAATGTAAAAATTAATGATTTTCTACCAAAAGGACCTTAGAAAACTTACCTAACCTTATTAAAACAAGTACAGTTTAATTAAGCCTAATCCAACTAAATATATTTAAGATAAGTTTTCAATAATTTACTAATAAATAAACACAATGAGATATTTCTTAGTGCAAAAGCTGGAGACCTGAGGCGCACATCAACCAAATAACTGCTGCACCGTATGGGCGCCTAGCAAGCCTCAGTAAGGAATTGTTCGATACCCTGTACACTGTACGTCAGGCCCATATTGTAGCATGCTACACCAGTTTGGAACCCACACCTGGCCAAGCACGTCAGGAAATTAGAGAAAGTGCAAACGTCTGCAACGAGACTAGTCTCGGAGCTCTGGGGCATTTCCTATGAGGAGAGGTTAAGTGAAATTGACCTGACGACACTGGAGGACAGGAGAGACGGGGGTAACATGATAACGACATATAAAATACTGAGGGGAATCGGCAGGGTGGACAGGGACAGGATGTTCCAGAGATAGGACACAGCACAAAGAGTCACAGTTGAAAGTTAAAGACTCAGATGAGTCACGGGGATGTTAGGACGTATTTCGTCAGTCACAGAGTTGTCAGGAAGTGGAATAGTCTGGAAAGTGATGTAGTGGAGGCAGTAACCATATATAGTTTTAAGAAGAGGTGTGATAAAGCTCATGGAGCAGGGATAGTGACATAGTTGCGACCAGTGAAGAGGAGGGGCCAGGAGCTGTGGATTGACCCCTGCAACCACACTTAGGTGAGTACCCCTGCAACCACACTTAAGTGAGTACACACACACAGTAAAATTTCAATTTCATCCTAAATCATTCTGAGAACTCTTACCAATTCCCCCTCATCCTTCATCCTCGCCATAGCCGCTATCCCCCATCCCTCATCCTCCCATCTTCTTCAAGAACTGATAAGACATAACACAAGATACACTAATTAATAAGACGCTTCTTCACCTCGTTCCAGGACGTGGAACTCTGAACACTTGTGCTGACTGGAGAGTAAAAGTCCAGGAAGTTCCAGCACTCCTAGATGTTGCTGGCAGGAAGACCAGGAAACTCTGGAAAGATGAGAGTGTCTTCTGGAAAGGTAACAGTGTTATCTGAGAGGGTCCTCTTGGAGGGTAGCAGAGACCTTTAAAAGAAAATTGAGAACAACTGGAGAGCATCAAAACAATTGAAGGGGTACTGGAACCTTTAGAAGGGTATTGGAACATTTAGAAGGGTATTTGAACCTTTGGAAGGGTACTGAAACATTTGGAAGTGTATAGAAACCTTCAGAAGGTCATTCAAGTCTTTGGAAGGGTATCAGAGACCTCCGGGAGAGTATCAAAACAACTGGAAAATGTGAGAGAAAACATATGGAATGGGAATAAGAGAGGTGAAGGCCGGAAAAATACACACTGGCCTGGAAGAGGAGGAGGAGGAGGAGGAGAGGGGGATAGTCTGTTTAAACAGAAGTCATCTGTGTTAATAGCATGGTCGCTCCAACATGATTATTACCCCAGTTAATAACTGGAAAGGAGAAGGAGGGGGAAGGGGGAGAAAGAGGAGGGGGAACGTTTTTTTTGGAAAGGAGGGTGGGGGGTGAAGGAATGGGGCAGCAACACAGGCGGGAGTTAAAAAAAGAAAAAAAGGGTGGGCAAGGGGGGTAAAGACCCGGGAAAGTAAGGAAGGGGGGGGGAGATGAGGGGAAGAAGAAAAAGAAGAATGTAGAAGAATGAGAAAAAAATGAAAAAAAAAAAAAGGGAAGGGGAAAATAAATTAAAAAAAGGGAAAGAGTAACCAAACATCATTTTTCGGGATGCTGTGGGCCTCGTTTCCCCGGGAATGAAAAAAATAGCACCGGAAGTAGTGGGCAATTTTCCAGCGGGTGAATTAAAGTGCTGAGGATCTGGCGGGAGCTGGGTGAAGCAAGCTTTTGGGGCCCCCCCGAGAAGAGGTGATTCACTCACGGGAAGAGTTCCTTCTTTATCTTCTTCTTCTTCTTCTTTTTTCTTCTTCTTTTCTTTTCTTTTTTCTTTTTTTCTTCTTCTTCTTCTTCTTCTTTTTCTTTTTCTTCCTAATTTTTTAATTATTTTGTTGTTGTTGTTGTTGTTGTTGTTGTTTTTGGGTTGTTGTTGTTGTTTTTTTTTGTTGTTGTTGTTGTTTTTTCGTTGTTTTTGTACTATTTTTAAAATATTATTATTATTATTATTTTTTATTTTTAAAAAAATTTTTATTTTTTATTTTATTTTTATTATTATTTATTTTTTATTAATTTTTATTATTATTATCATCGTTATTTTTAAAAGGGAAGGTTAAACCCTAGAATCATGAGAATGAGATAAGCAAATATGACCCAAGAAAAAAGGGGCACTTCACTTCCTTAGATCGAAGACCTCACAGCCTTTGTCCAAGAAAGCGAAAACAATCTTGAGATTTTTGTGGTGTTTTTTGCAAGTTTCCTGGCCACAGTAGCCTCTTCTGTCTGTATGCCCGGTTTCTGTCTAAAAACCACGCTCTCTTGTGGTTGAAACGGCGGAAAGACATAGAAAGACACCTGCTTCGTAGAAAAAAACCCCGGGGAAATTAAAGCTAGTCGACTAAAAAGGGGGTCATTAAGGCTGTATGTCCCCTTTTCATCCCCAGTCAAGAACATTTCTTACTTAAAATAGGGATTAAATATCTCCAGTGTATACAAAATATTTATGAGATGTACAGCTTGGGTGATAACTCGGAAACATAGGGAGACCACCCTTGGGAGACGGGGAACTTCCTTTATAAGATGCGGAGGCCATCCTGTGGAAGATGGGGAACCACCTTGGGGAAAAAAAAAATCCATTAGCGAGATTAGAGGTTTTTTCAAGAGTCCAATCATTTTCCGGGGTTTTTTGAGGGATTCCCGAGGGATTTTTGCCAGACTCGGGGATGGCATCACAAAAAAGCGTTGAAATTGAAGTAAAAAATTCAGATATTCTTGGCAAGACCTCGTCTCTTGAATGTCAGGAGGGGCATAACCTTTTCACCTCTTGTGTGGGTAAACTCTTACAGGGTTTTTCCGAGCGCCTCTTGCTGGGTTTGGGCTGCCCCTTTTCTAGTGTTGGGCTGCCCTTGGGGTGCTGGACTGCCTCACGCTGGATCACTTTTCCTCTTTTGGTAGGGTGCCTCAGCTGGGTCTACTTGCTCTTCCCTGGGTTCTGGGCTGCCCTGCTGGGGGCTAGCTTTCCTCTTCCTGGGGCTGGCGCTCATGCTGGGGGCTACTTGCCTCTTTCTGGGGACTGGGGTGTCTCAGCTGGGGGTTGCTTCCTTTTTTTGGTGCTGATGCCTCACCTGGGGGGCAGCTGCCTCTTTCGGGACTGGGCTGCCTCATCTGGGGGGCAGCTTTTCCTCTTCCGGGGATGGGCTGCCTCTCTGGGGCACTTGCCTCTTTCCCGGTGTCGGGTGCCTCCCTGGTGCTACTTGCCTTTTCTGGGGGCTGGGCTGCCCCACGCTGGGTCTACTTGCCTCTTCCCGGTGATGGCTGCCCACCTGAATGCTAGCTTGCCTTTTTTTTGGGGACTGGGGTGCCTCATGCTGGGGAGCTTGCCTTTCCCGGGGGTGGGCGCCTCAGCTGGGAGGGACGAATTCCCCTGTTTTTGGGGTGGAAAGGATAGAGATTGGGGGGTCTAGCAACACCTTGAAAGGGAAAGACGGATTTTTCATAAGGAAAAATCCATGTTCTTTCACAGAAAAAATTAGTGGGAAAAACCCAAGGGGAAAAAAGGGGTGATATTTTTGTATAACCCAAATCCATTAACAGAAGGGAAAAAAATTTTTGTTTTAGGGTATCTTGGCCCAGATGGAAGGGCGGGCGGGTGGGGGGGGGGTGACGGGGGGGGGTGGGGGAGAGCTGAGGTTCCGAGGGGGAAAATATGGGCGAGGGGAGAGAAGAGAAAAGAGAGAAGAGTGGAAAAGATTAAGGAGGAGTGGATGATGGGGAGGAAAGGACCGATGGAAATGGACGAGATTTAAAGTACTAATGGAAATCATCGATTTTTTATTTTTCCTCTCTCCCTCCCCTCTCTCTCTCTCTCTCTCTCTCTCTCTCTCCCCCTTTGATACATAATAAGTCCAGCACCTGAGAGGGGGGGTAAAGAATGGAAAGACGGGAAGTGAAAATAGCGTAAAGGCAGTGAAAGGGGAAAGTTGTGAAGGGGTGGAAGGGTAAAAAAAAAGAGAAAATGAAAAGAAGCGGGGGAATGTGGTGAAGAAGGAAATAAGTAGGGGGGGGAAAGATAAGATTGAAAGGGGAAAAAGAACAAGGATTTAAACAGAGAGAAAAGGGAAATAAAAAATGAACAAAAAGGGGAAGCAATCACGCTGATCCGGGGAAAACGGGAAAACTCCCATTCCTAGGGAAGATGATGCGAGTGCTTTGGGTCAAAAGCCCCCACCAGCGCAAAGGGTTGCCCCTTCAGAGAGGAAACCAGAGTGTGTCTAAATTTTGATATTTTTAAAGTGATTATCTAAAAGTTTTGTCAAAGAACATTAGGGCAACATGTTTTCCGTGTTCTCTGAGCAAGGAAAAAACTGAAGGGCTAATTGATGCAGGATAGTTAAAACAAAAAAAAAAATTTAAAAAAAAATTTTTCCCTTTTTTATATATCTCCTGCCACGGAGTTTAACTTAACGTCGTGCTCGAAAATATCCTTTCCCCACCTCCCCCCCCCAAGAATTTTTTTTTTTTTTTACAAAATAAAAATGTTTTTTTTGCCAAAGATAAAAACGCAATGACTAGAAAAAAAAAATGACTAGAAAACAAAATAAAAAAAACACAATGGCTAAAAAACAAAACTAGAAAACACAATGCTAAAAAAAAAAA
>NC_069447.1:30366216-30394508 GCF_026875155.1 Cherax quadricarinatus | reverse complement strand
AAAAAGTCAGAAAATAACTTATCGAGCTCATTAACCCTTGCCATTTGAAAAGCAGTTGTTCAAATTGCAACTGACTCTGCATCTGTTGGTGGGGATTTCATCTCTTATTTCCATAGACTGTCTTGTGATATAAAGTTACCAATTTCAAATTGTGGTAGGTTATCAGTGACCACGTTCTCACTCTTTATGATCTTGTTCCTCATGGTGTAACCTTTCAAGACTTTCTTATCTTGTGTTTGAAGGGATATACTAGGTTTAGTCATCATAGCTTGTTCCTTTTTTTTACAATATTTGTGTTTTTTTTTTAACAAGTTGGCCATCTCCCACCGAGGCAGGGTGACCCAAAAGGAAAGAAAATCCCCAAAAAGAAAATACTTTCCTCATCATTCAGCACTTTCATCTCACTTATACATAATCACTGTTTTTGTAGAGGTGCCCAGAACACAACAGTTTAGAAGCATATGCATATAAAGATACACAACATATCCCTCCAAACTGCCAATATCTCAAACCCTTCCTTTAAAGTGCAGGCATCGTACTTCCCATTTCCAGTACTCAAGTCCCGCTATATAAACATAACTGGTTTCCCTGAATCCCCTCACTAAATATTACCCTGTTCACACTCCAACAGCTCGTCAGGTCCCAAATACCATTCGTCTCCATTCACTCCTATCTAACATACTCACACATGCTTGCTGGAAGTCCAAGCCCTTCATTCACAAAACCTCCTTTACCCCCCCTCCCCCCAGCCTTCCTTCCCCTACAGATTTATACGCTCTCCATGTCATTCTACTTTGATCCATTCTCTCTAAATGACCAAACTACCTCAACAGCCCCTCTTCAGCCCTCTGACTTATACTTCTATTAACTCCACACCTTCTCCTAATTTCCACACTGAATTCTCTGCACAATATTTACACCACACATTGCCCTTAGACAGGACATCTCAACCACCTCCAACTGCCTCCTCACTGCAGCATTTACAATCCAAGCTTCACACCCATATAAGAGTGTTGGTACCACTATACTTTCATACATTCCCTTCTTTGCCTCCATAGGTAATGTCTTTTGTCTCCACATATACCTCAATGCACCACTCACCTTTTTTCCTTCGTCAATTCTGTGGTTAACCTCGTCCTTCATATATCCATCCGCTGACACGTCAACTCTCAAATATCTGAAAACATTCACTTCTTCCATACTCCTCCTCTCTATTTTTCTATATCTAAATATTTTTGATAACCTCCAATCACACTTACTCTTTTCTATGTTTCGCTTTCAACTTTCTTCCTTTTCACACTCTTCCAAATCATAACTAACCTTGCACTTTTCTTTGGATCCTCCATTAGCACAGTATCTCAACACAAAAAAAGTATACTGTGTCAATTCCATTTTTTAATTGATTCACAATAATTTAATCCACACTCTACCGAACTCTTATTTTACAACACCCTACCTGAGCATCACTATCTCATAAAAACTCAGCAGCATTTAGTAACTTACTACCTATTCCAAGTACTGACAAAATCTGACCACATTGCTCCCCTTATTCCCACTCTATCATATGCCTTTTTCTAAATCCATAATGCAATGAAAACTTCCTACCTTGATATAAATACTGTTCACATGTATGCCTCAATTGTAACATTGATCTACACATCTCTACCACTCTAAAAACTCCTTGCTCATCTGCAATCATACATCTATCTTGCCATCTAATTCTTTCAATAATAGCCCTACCATAAAGTTTTCCTGGTATACTCAGTAAATTATTCTCTATAATTTTACAAACTCTCTATCCCCTTCCTTATATAAGGAATCCCCACCTTATCAAACTCTCTGCCAATACCTAGGTGCCTTCCCTCTTCTCTTACATTTATTATGGCTCAAAAAACAGCAACACTCCAAAATATAATCCTTCCTGCTTTTAGCATTTCTGTCATGATCCCGTCAGTTTCCAGTGCTATACACCTTTTTATTCTACGTAATGCTCGCGCACCTCCTCCACACTCTACATCCTTGCTCTTCTTCACAACTAAAAGTGGTATACCTATGGCCTGTGCATGAAATTAACGCCTCACTTCTCTTAGTTGACATTTAAAAGTTCTGAAAATATTCCCCGATCTACCAAATACCACCATCTACCACATCTACTAAAGTCCCATAATATGTTTTAACTGACAAATCCATTAGTTCCCTGGGCTTCTTAACTTGTTTATATCACTCCCAAATTTTTTTTCTTATTTTCATAAAAATTTCTTGACAGTGACATCTCCCACTTTTTCATCTGCTCTCTTTTACACTTTCACCAACTCTCTTTAATCCTTTCTTTTACTCTCCATATACTCTGCCTCTTCTTATAAACACTTCTGCTTTGTAAAACCTCTCATAAGCTACCTTTTTTCTCTTTTTATCACACCTTTTAATTCATTCACCAATCACTACTTCTTGCCTCTGAACATCACCCTCCTAAAGACACAAACTTCTGCCCCACATTCTAATTACTGCATTTTTAAAACTATTCCAACCCTCTTAACCCCCCCCACCCCCAACTACTCATACTTGACACTAGCCCCACCTTTCTGCCATTAGTTGCTTATATCTTCACCAGAACTTCTTCCTCCCTTGATTTATACACTTTAACCTTTCTCTTTCTTGTTGACCATCTTCTTTTGTAACATCTGCCTTTATCTCTAACTCTTAGTACAACTAAAGTATGATCTTGATATATCAGTTGCCCTCTTTAACATGTACATCCTGAAGCCTTCCCATCAACCTTTTTTTTTTACTTTTTTTTTTTATTATCACACTGGCGATTCCCACCAAGGCTGGGTGGCCCACGAAAATGAAAATCTTTCACCATTAATTCACTCCATCAATGTCTGGCCCACGAAAGGGTGATTTACACTACAGTTTTGAAACTGCAAACCATTAAAACCCCTCCTTCAGAGTGAGGCACTGTACTTCCCTCTCCAGGACTCTCGAAGTCCGGCCTGCCGGTTTCCTGAACCCCTTCACTAAATGTTTCTTTGCTCACACCCCAAAAAAATCAACCACTGCACGTAAAGTATTTAAAAACCATTTGTCTCCATACTACTATCAAACACGCTCTGCATACCTGCTGGAAGTCAAGCCCCTCGCACAACCATTATCTCCTTTACCCCCTCTATCCAACCTTTCCTAGGCCGACACCCTACCCGCCTTCCTCTCCTCTACAGACTGATACAATTTGAAGTCATTCTGTTTCGCTCCATTCTCTATACATGAACGAACCACATCAACTTACCCTTCCTCAGCTCTGGACACGTTTTGGTAATCCCGCACCTCCTCCTAACTTCAAACTACGAATTCTCTGCATTATATTTAACACCACACATTGCCCTCAGACATGGACATCTCCCACTGCCTCCAGACATTCTCCTCGCTGCAAACATTAATAACCCATTGCTTTCACACAATATAAGCAGCGTTGGTAAAAATATACTCTCATAAATCCATTCTTTGCCTCCAAGGACATAGTTTCTTTGTCTCCACTCGACTCTAAGTTGCACCACTCACTCTTTTTCCTCTCATTTCTATGATTCCTCCTCATCTTTCATAGACCCATCTGCTGACACGTCCACTCCCAAATATCTGAATACATTCACCTCCTCCATACTCTCCTCCCTCCAATCTGATATCTATCTTTCATAACCTTAATCTTTTTGTTTATCCTCATAACCTTACATTTTTTTTTTTTTTTTTTTTATCAACGGCGATTCCCATCCAAGGCAGGGTGGCCGAAAAAGAAAAACTTTCACACATCTTTCACCTCCATCCACTGTCTTGCCGAAGGGTGATTTTACACTACAGGTTTTTAAACTCGCTACATTATGTCACCCTCATTCAGAGTGCAGGCACTGTATTACCATCTCCAGGACCTCAGTACGGCTGACGGTTTTCCCTGAATAACATAATAAAATGTTACTTTGTCACACTCCAACAGCACGTCAAGTATTAAAAACCATTTGTCTCCATGCACTCATTTCTAAACACGCTCAAGCATGCCTGCTGGAAAGTCAAGCCCCTCGCAAACAAAAACTCCGTTACCCCATCCTCCATCCTTCCTAGGCCGAACCCCTACCCCGACTTATTCCATACAGGATGATACCACTCTTGAAGTCATTCTGTTTCGCTCCATTCTCTCTACATGTCCGATCTCAACCTCAATCAACCCTTCCTCAGCCCTCTGGACAACAGTGTTTGTTTACGAAAGCTCCTAAATTCAAAAACTACGTATTCTATGCTTTCTATTTTCACAACACACATTGCCCTCAGACATGACATCTCACTCCATCCAGCCTTCTCACTCGCTGCCAACATTCATCACCCTCAAGCTTCACCCAATTAAGAGCGTTGGAAAAACTATTAATCTTTACATTCCCCTCTTTGCTCCAAGGACATAGTTCTTTGTCTCCACAGACTCATAAGTGCACCACTCAATCTTTTTCCTCATCAAATTCTATGATTCACCTCATCTTTATAGACCCATCCGATGTACAGTCCACTACCACAAATATCTGACTCGTTCACCTCCTCCATACTCTCTCCCTACCAATTGATATTCAATCTTTCATCACTATCTTTTTGTTATCCTTCATAACCTTACTCTGTTTTTCCTTTTTGGTTATTCACCCTTTAATTTTCTTTCTTTTGCACCTACCAAATTCATCCACCAATCTCTGCAACTTCTCTCTCAGAATCTCCCGAGCAAAGTGTCATCAGCAAAGAGCAGCTGTGACAACTCCCACTTTGTGTGTGATTTCTATATCTTTTTAAAACTCACGCCTCTTGCCAGATCCCTCGGCAATTACTTCTCTTACAACCCCCACTCTATAAATATATTAAACAACCACGGTGACACATCACAACATCCTTGTCTAAGGCCTACTTTTACTGGGAAAAAAATTTCCTCTTTCCTACATACTTAACTTGAGCCTCACTATCCTACATAAAAACTCTTCATCTGCTTTCAGAACCCTACTCCCACACCATACACTTGCAACATCTGCCACATTGCCCCCCTATCCACCCTGTCTTACGCCTTTTCAAATACAATAAATGCCAAAAAGAATTCTTTACGCCTCTATCTAAATACCTGTTCACTTATATGTTTCACTTGTAAACCACCTGGTCCACAGAACCCCTACATTTCATAAAGCTCATTGTTCATCTGCTATCCTATTCTCGGATTACTCTTAATTCTTTCAAATTATATACTCTACCATTGCACTTTACCTGGTACCACTCAACAGTCTTATCCCCCCTCATAATTTTGCACTCTCTTTTCATACCCTTTGCCTCTTATACAAAGGATCTATGCTTGTCTCTGCCAAATTCCCTAGGTACCTTACCCTCTTCATACATTTATTAAATATTGCACCAACCACTCCAATCAAACTATATCCACCTACTTTTACATTTCTATCTTTATCCCATCATCCGGGTGCACTTACCCACTTTCATTTTACCTACTGCCTCACGAACTTCCCACAATCAACAACTGGCTCCTTCCTCACTCATAAAAGATGTTATTCCTCTTGCCCTATACACGAAATCACAGTTCCCTTCTTCCATCAACTTTAACAATTCCTCAAAATATTCCTTCATCTTTCCCCAATACCTCTAACTCTCCACTATAATAACTATCCTTCCTATTTTTAAACTGACAAATCCATTTGTACCTCTAGGATTTCTTTACCTTGTTTAATCTCACCTCCAAAACTTTTTCTTATTTTACAACAAAATTTGTTGATAAACATCTCACCCACTCTCTAATTTTGCTCTCTTTTTTACATGGCTTCTACACTTCTTAACTTCTCTCTTTTTCTCCTATACTCTTCATCCTTGCAGTCACTTCTACTTTGGTATAAAAATTCTCAATTTGCACTACTTTTTCTCCCTACTACTCTCTTTACATCATCATTCAACCATTCGCTCTATTACCTCCTGCACCACTTTCCATGTAACCACAAACTTCTGACTGAAACTCTCTATCATACATTTTTAAACCTACCCCATACCTCTTGACCCCATTGCTTTGCTCTCATTAGCCCATCTATCACTCCTATAGCTGCTGTGTTATATCTTACCCTAACTGGACCTTCCTCTTTATAGTTATGAACCTTCACCTCTATCTCCCGATGCTTCTATTCTACTTGTATCCCCATCTAACTTTTACTATCAGTGTAGCTACAACTAGAAAGTGATATGATATTTCTGTGGCACTCTCATAAACATGTACATCCTGAAGTCTACTCAATAACGTCTTTTATCTACAATAAATAATCCAACAAAACTACTGTCATTTGCCCTACTTCATATCGTGTATACTTATTATCCTCTTTTTATTCAAAACTATTATGTATTATCCTAAACTAAACCCCTTTTTCTATACAAAGTTCAATCAAAGGCCCAATTATTCATTTTACACCTGGCACCCCAAACTTACCTTCAACACCCTATCTAAAAGTTTCTCCTTCTTTAGCACTTCTGATCCCCCACCACAATTACTTCTCTCTTGCGTTCAAAGGCTCCTTATAAATTACTTAACATCTCCCAAAATCTCTCTCTATCCTCGCATTCCTCTCTTTCCAGGTGCATACACGATTATATGCACCCACTCTCACGCATACAATCATATACTTTAATCCACATAATTCTGAAATTTTACACATTTCATATTCACTTTTCTCCTTCCATTACTGATCTATTTTAACATTACGCTACCCGTTCATTTGCTCTAACCTCTCCTTTAAGATACTACCAGATTTATCCCTTTTATTTACCCCAACTGAAACTCTCCTACCCCTTCAGCTTTGTTTCGCTTTAGGGCCAGGGTAATCCATCTACTTTTCATTCAATTACTTCACCATTCAATTGTTTCTTGTCATCCGCACTGCATCCACAGCACATTTATGCAACCCAGTTTTATAAAGTTTTTCTTCTTCTCTTTTTTAGTACTTGTATACAGGAGAAGGGGTTACTAGCCATTGCTCACGGCATTTTAGTCGCCTCATACGAACCGCAATGGGATTAAGGAGGAAAGTTTCTTTTCCACTCCCAATGGACAATAGGAGAAATAAAAAGAACACAGAGTATTTAGAAAAAGGAGAAATCCCTAGATGTATGTTATATATATTTGATGTGCGTGTCTGTGAGTGTGACAAAGTGTAAGTAGGGAGTAGGCAAGATATCCCTGTTATCTTTGCGTGTTTATTGAGAAGAAAAAGAAAACCAGCAATCCTACCATCATGCAAAACAGTTACAGGTTTTTGTTTCACAGTCATCTGGCAGGACGGTAGTACTTCCCTGGGTGGTTGCTGTCTACCAACCTACTACCTGTATTCACCTTTAATTTTCTTCTTTTGCCCACCCTACCAAATTCATCCACCAATCTCTGCAAATTCTCTTCAGAATCTCCCAAGAGCACAGTGTCATCAGCCTTTTATCCACCAATATATAATCTAATAAACTACTTTTATTATGTGCTGTATTATACCTAGTATGTATATTTATTTATCCTCTTTTTTATAAAATATGTATTACTTATTACCAAACCTCTTTCTACACATAGCTCAATTAAAGGCTCCCCATTTTCATTTACCCCTGGCACCCCAGATTTACCTACTACTCCCTCTATAACATTTTTACTCACTTTAGCATTGAAATCCCCAACCACAAGTTCTCTAACAATTGGTTCATAAACTCACCACTCACTCACCCAATAATTACCCCAATACTCAATCTATATCTACTCTTCTTCTCTCTTCTCCCAGGTGCTATTATGATTACTATAACCCACTTTTTCCATCCCAACCTTTATTTTAACTCCACATTATCCTTGATTTATTACTTTATACTTTCTCTTTTCTGCCAAGCTTTTACTTCAACATGATTTGCTACTCCTACTTTAGCTCTAACTCTATTGATAACCTGACCTAATCCCATTTACTTCTCTCACACTGGAAAAAACTTCCTACCCCCTTTGCTTTGTTTCACTTAAAGCCAGGTCATCCAGCTTCTTCCTCATTCAATAGCATCCACAATCTTCTCTTTCTTATCATTTGCTAACATCCATGCACATTCAGACATCCCATTTTGACAATTTTTCTTCTTCTTCTTTTTAGTAATCTGTACAGGAAAAAGGGGTTATTAGCACATTTTCCCGGCATTTTATTGACTTTTTACATCACGCATGGCTTACGGATGGAAAGATTTCTTATTCCAATTACCCATGGTTATAAAAGGAAAAGTAATAAGAACAAGAACTATTAAGATAAAATCAAAGAAAAATCAGATGAGTGCTGTATAAATAATCGTGTACATGTATGTGTAGATGGGACATAAGTGTAAGTAGAAGTAGCATGACATACCTATATATCTTGCATATTATGAGACAACAAAAATCACGCAAATCCTAAGTCATGTAAAACAATTACATGCTATCATTTTACACTCACTTGGCAGGACGGTAGTACCTCCTTGGTGGTTGCTGTCTACATACCTACTGCCTACATATATATTTATATCTATTTTTTTTTTTTTTTTTTTTACACAGGGTTGGACAAGGTTAAGGATCCCTAGCTTTTTATTGACAAGCTATTTACAGGGGTTAAGGATTCATAACTTTATTGCAATCAAATATCTTATACCAACATCATTCATTTTAAAGCAATTTATTTTTATTATACATACAATTTTTAACTGCTTAATAATTCTCAAATATTTCCTCCAAAACCAAATTCACCCCATCCAAACACACTAATCCACCAACATCATAACTCCATATAACCCACACTCTACAATTTACATACATCACACCTCATAAAAAAAAAAACAAAAACAAAAAAAAAAAAAAACAAACCACAACCCACCACCCCAACCCCCCCCCCCAAAAAAAACCCCAAAAAAACCCCCCCCCCCCCCCCAACCCCCAAAAAAAAAAAAAAAAACAAAAAAAACCCCCCCCACACCCCAAACAACCCCCCCCCCCCAAAAAAAAAAAAAAAACAAAAAAAACACCAAAAAACCAAAAAAAAAAAAAAAAACACCCCCCAAAAAACAAAAAAAAAAAAAAAACCTAAAAAAAAAAAAAAAAATAAAACCCCCCATTAATTTGTGTTTTTAAATTTTTTTATTTTTTACACTTTTTTTCATTCTTTTTTTTCTTTTTCCCCCCATGAGTGATGTTCTGGGAAGGGTACAAGCCGAGTGTAGTTGCGCTTTTGCCCCGTCTTATGGCAATAAAAGCTTGTTTCACTCGCTGTCCTCGAAGTGGATCCAGCACCCGCTGTAGGAGTCTTTGACAATTATTGGCCCCTTATACATACAGTTAGGGCAACCCAATCCCTCCTATGTTGAAGGCTATGCTGAAATGTAGTGCATCAAGGATGGGTCCAGTGATGAGATGAGACATCTTTGCTCTGTTCTCTACTCTGTCATGCAGCGCAGATGAGTGGGGGGGAAGGAACCCAAGAAAGTGGTGCTTATCAGGTGTGAGCTTATTGTTGCCTCGTACGGATCTTGCAACTTCTGTCAAGCAGATGCGAGATACGGCGAAGTGCTGTAAGCTTCCTGGAATGCCTTGTTTGCTAGATTTAACAATATGGATTTCTTCCAGGGTTTAGTTTGGAGTCTAATTTCACCCAAGGATATCAACTTCTTCTCCAGGTGCCAACACCCTCACCATACTTCAGATGCATCATGAAAGGTTTGATGTAGAGTTCAATTATTTTTTTTATGTTGCTCACAGTTGCTGCTTATGGTTTTTTTTGTTGTCTCTCCTTCTTGATTGTTGAGTTGTATCTTTATTTTGTAAACATAAGTTTCATAGAAGGTTGGTTATATGCAGATGGAGTCTGGAATGAAGTGGATGGTAAGGCTGATTTTAGTATGAGTAAGTTTGAGTCAATTGTTGGTTAGAAGGGAGTAAATGGTTCTAATTGATTTAAATGGCAACGAAATAGATGTGTGGTGGAATGGCGAGGAGGTTTGAAGTAAATTGGGAAGTGAGAGTGATAAAACTAGGGGTTTGATAGGGGAATTAGAGAGTATTTAGAGGGGTCTATGGGTGATGCAGTTATGTTCGTTTCTGTCTTCCCCTTATTTTTACGCTTGCTTTCTTTTAGAAAACCAGTACTTACCTTTGTCCTTTCTATAATTAATTTTATCCAACCTTAACATCCATTTTCATGGTTCTTACCTGGTTCGACACCTCAGTACTTTATTATTGTCTACCCTTGTTTATGCCCGTCATCCACTTATACACTTCAATGATATTCCCTCATTCTAAGCATATCCAGGAGAGTGGAGATTTAAGGCTTTAAGTCTTCTTCATACGGGAGGTTCCTTACACAGTAAATCATTTTAGTCATTTTCTCTGTATGTTCTCTAAGGAGTCTATGTCCATCTTAGTAAGGGGACCAAAAATGTGCAGCATAATCTAAATGAGGCCTCACTAGTTGATGCATAGAGCTGTAAATTAACTTTTGGACTTCTGTTACTTATTCTTCTTGAGATAAATCCAAGTAATCTGTTGGCCTTGTTGCGCACACTAAGGCACTGCTGTCTTGGCTTATAGATTTTTGCTTACATGACTCCAAGTCTTTTTCACATTCTGCTATGGACCAAGTCTACTTCACCTAGTTTATAGCTTCGAGGGTTATTTTAAATTACCAAGGGCAGTACCTTACACTTATTCCACATTAAACTTCATCTGCCAATTTTTCAGACCATGACATTATTTTCTTCAAGTCGTCTGGAGTTCATTGATTTCCTCCTCCAGTGTGAATTTACGGCTATCTTTGTATCATCAGCAAACTTATATGGTCACTAGTAATCACCTTCTTCAAGCTCATTAGTGTAACATTGCTGAACAGGTGAGGGCCTAAAACTGATCTTGTGGAATGCCACAAGTGACTAATCCCCATTCAGATTTCACTCATTAATTGTAATATACTTGCGTTTTATTGGTAAGCCATGCCCATTCCATGCTAGAATTTACCTTCCTATCACCATGAGCTATGCCACTTTTATTATTGAGTATATTGTGAGGTGTTACTCTGTCGACAGGCTTTTAACCTAAATCCAATAAAAATACATATTCCTTTTCACTGTCAACTGCCTCAAATGTTCTATTGAAGAACGTACAGCAAGTTTTGTAGGCAGGAACGACCTCTCGTGCAATCAATGCTGAGTATTATATATCAAGTTATGCTCTTCATGGTTGTCTTATGATAATCGTCAGCTATCAATTGATTCTAATAAATTGCCCACTATAGATGTCTGGCTTATTGGACGGTAATTTGAAGGAGTGGATTTCCCTGATTTGAATATGGAACCTACATTAGACAAATTACCACTACTCTGCAAATCACTGGTATGGATGGGACGCATTGTATACACTGTTAATGAGCTGACTAAGCTCCATCTTGCATTCCTAAGTACCTGAAAACAAACTAAATAGGGTCCCGGGGTACTTATTTTGTTTCAAGTTTGTCTATCTGTTTAATAACCATGTCCCTTGTGACAGTAATATTAGTTACTTAAATTATCAGGACACTAATTAATTGTTAATTATCTGGAATCTGCATTTACAGCTTCCTGTGTAAAAAAACTGACAAAATTAGTATTAAATAAAGGAAAATCACATTTTCCAGTTAATTAATTCCGTCAGCTGTCCATTCCAGTTTTCAGAGGTCCTACTTATTACTTCACCTTCGGTCCTATACTCTTGAAAGAAACCCCTTTTGGTGTTAGTCTTTGATTCTTTAGCATTCTAATTTCTTAGTCACGTTTAGCCTTTCCTAATCGCCTTCTTTACTTATCTTTTAAGCTGAAAACATATTGGTCAGTAAGGTTAGCCTATCTTTCTGATGTGCATTTAACTTCCCTTTTCCCCCTAAGAGATGCTTTAGCCTCCTGTTAACCCATTTGGGATCGTTATTTTAGACCTAATTATCGCTGGGGATGTATATACTCTGGGCTCTGTGTACCATTATTAAGAAAAACAATCAAAAAAAGCAGATCCCTTCAAAGTCATAACGTATGATTATCGTCCATATAATCATTAGTAGATAACCCCAATCAAGATTAGACAGATGTTCCTAAGTCCTTTATAATCGGCAAGAACGAAAAATCAGGGATTTTTACTTGTATTATCATATTCTTGCATCCCAATAATGCTAAATGTGAGGGATTTGTTGATTCACTTGCACCAGCTCTTCAGTGATCTCCAGATATTCACGAGTGTTTCCTTATTTTGTCAAGGGCACTAGGTCTAGCAATTATTTCCCCCTGGTCGGCTCAGTTACGCCTATGTTTCTGAAAACAGTCCTGAAACTGTTTCCTAAAGTAACTGGGACTTAGTTTACCTGTCAAAAATTTCCAGTCATTTTGACTAAAGTTAAAAGTCCCCTACTATGACTATGTTACTGTGTCCCAGAAATGCCAACAATTACGTCCCAATGAAGTCGCCCTCTATCGTGATCCAAGACTGGAGGTCGCGTATATTACACCTAGATTTAATTTTTTTTCTTGACCCTCCACGAAACTCTAACCAAAAACAGACTTGTTACTGCTTCCATCTATTTTTATACCTCTTTTTTATGCAAACCAATTAATATTTCTCGAACATTTCAATGCAACTACTACCACCTTCCATTAGACTAATACATCATTGAACAACTTAAATCCCTGAATATTACACTCAGCAGTCATCATTCCGACTCTTTAAATCATACCCTCGTTTCAGTTAATGCAATGTTTTCAATGTTCCCAGCAAATGCTACCTAAAAGGTAGTTCCTTTTTAATTTTATTTCTTGACTTCGGTGTTAGTATAAAATACCATAATATGTTTTTTCTTTTGCACATTTTTTCTATTCATCTTTGTTTTTACACAAATTTCTGAAATTATCATTACCTCTATTATTGGCAGCTATTCATTGTGCCTCCAATCGTCATCCATATGAGTCAATGTGGACAGCTTTAACTCTTTCTGATTAATGAGATATTTTAACTACTTAACTTAATCCAATCTTAGTCTACAAAATTTCTTATCTCAGTGTTTCCAGAGGTAAGGCTGACCATAATATTCAATTTTATTATTTTCTGCCATATTCTTGAAATGGTTTCTCTTGTCTAACTTTTGTTTCAATATCATGGGAAAATGCTTTTTGTATCTTCTTTGTTTAAAAACTGAACGCTGCAACTAAATTGGAAGAAACAAAGGCTTGATTACCCCTTCTCTTTAATTTTAGTAACTGTTGTGCTTTATGTTTTAGAATATTTTATGTAATATTTAACATTTTCTTTTTAGATTTGCCCTGACACGTCGCAATTTCTCCCTTTAGTCGAACACTAACATTCATCGACAAGTTGGACTAAGCTGGCACTCAGCCCATTGTGGACAGCAACACTCAATGTCTTATGGCATTCCTTCGATCTCACTGATCAAGCTATGTCGAAAAAACCTCAACCTTCCAGTTTTATTCTTGATGTTGCAGAAGACGGAACTTCACATAAATGCCCGGCCTCACAGGACAGGGTTGTGCAAGTACACAGTCACTAATGTTATTTGTTGAAAATTAAATGTATATAATACCGACTCTAAGGAAACATAAAAAACACTTAATGCAGTTTAATGTGATCACTTTATTGACAATGTTTTTTCCCCGGCCCTCACAGTTGTGGCTTTTTCAAGTCACAAACAATCTACCTGGGTTGGAAGGTAAGTGAGTATTTATCAGGTCTGGTTCAGAATGTTGAGGTAAGGTGGAGAATGCTGATCTAGATGATCTAAGGGTGGGAGTTATAGAGTTTATAATCTCTGGGTGGCTTGGCAGGGGTTATTGGACAAGTTGTGAGCAGACCTTTTGCGTGTTCTATGTTTTTATGTGCGGTTGCAGATGATAGAAGTTCTTGCGTAAGTGGTTCAGATATGTTATTGAAGCCATTGTTCTGGTTGATATGTTGGCTTATAGACGATAAGCGATGATTCCAGGAATTCTTCGGCATATGAGTGTTGTTTCTGTGGCCAATATAGTATTGAGTTTCTGTAGTTAATAAATGGTTGCTGTGAATTGCGATGTTGTACAAGCATTCCTTGTATCGTCAGTCATGCTTGCGTATTGGTGTTTGAAAAGTGTTTGAGGTCTCTTGATGTTTTTGACCAACGTATAATTTGTTGCTGTCATTACAAGGGTTTTTGTATTCCCCTGACAGAGGATGAGATGATTGTCCTGTTAACTATGGTGATGTCTTGAAGGTCGTGGTCGTGGAGGTAGATAACTTGGAATGATGTTTGGAAATAGATGTTGGAAACATGTTTGGAATTGGAGTTGGTGGGGAGGGACTATGCTATCCATCTTCTCAGGCCTGTGTTTTCTCTGGGTGTGTTGTTGATGTTTAATGACCGCCGTCTGCAGTCTCTGATGAGTGATGAGGATAGTGGAGTTTAGAAAATACTTGTTTCAATTATAGTGCTTCTTCCTCAAGTACTCACATTGCTCGCAGTTCTGAGCTGCGTGCTGAAGAAGCCCTTTAATTACACCACGTTTAGTTTTGGTGTCGTGGTGAGTGTACGAAGTGGAGAAGATACGCTTTTTGGTTGGTAGGTTTTCGATAGACTTTAATAATAAAACGAAGTTCTGGTACGTTGTGCAGAGGAAGTAAACAGGAATACTTTCGTTTTTATAGGTCTTTCGAAAACCATCCAACACATAACGCATCTTCGCATCTTCTTCTCTCACAAACGAACCATAAAACTAATGAGTGTAATTATCTTAGGCTTATTTCTGCGTGCACTAAGAATTTGCAGCAATGAGTTTCCTTGAGGAGAATGCACTTAATTGAAACATAGTTTTTCTATACTTCCACTATCATCGTCAATCATAAGAGGACTGCCAGACGGCGGGCTTTTTAAACATTTCATAACACCCATGAGAAAACACTGCCGTGTTGAAGTTACATTGTCCTCCCAACCAACTCCATTGCTATCATGTTTCCAACATCTTTTAATATACATCTTTCCAGAGTATCTACCTCCAGACCTGTCACTTCAAGGACACATCCACCAGTGTAGTGTTGTAGTCAGGACAAGATTCCCAAAATCCTCTGCAGGGGTATTCATATTACCATCTTGTATTGACTGCTCAAAAATTTTAAGTGGGACATAACATCAAGAGACCCTCCTAACACGTATGTTCAGATACCAACAATACAGAAAGAAGGTATGTCGAAATTTGGAATGACTGTGTGAAATATTACGCTTTTCAAACTTCACTTGTTATGAAATTCAGTTAACTCTTGTATGTGTGATAATGAAGGAAAACACTACTATACCGAAGATTCCCTGAAATCATCGCTTTATTTCTATAACCAACAGTTTCAACATGATTCAATGGCTTCTATAACATAGATGAGACATTTACCAAGAACTTCTTCATCGCTCTGTCCCATCTTATGAAAATAGAACTCGCTGCTCAAAGGTCTGCTCACACTTGTCTCCAATACCCCTGCCATGCCACCCAGATTTGAACCTCGTATAACCCCACCCCGGTAGATACATAAGATGCAGCACTTCTCCATCTGACCTCAACATTCTGAACTGACTATTCAATACTCACATACCTTCACCCAGCGTAGCTCTGTTTGTGCACTTGAAAAAGCCCACTGTGTGGGCGAAACATTGTTAAATAAAGGATCACATTTAAACTGCCTTGTGTTTATGTTTCCAATGTATATTTGTTACGTTTTGGTTTTTCTTTTGTAGTCAGCTATATATTAGGTTATGATGTTTCTTTAGTTATATAATCTATATCTTCATTATCCTTGTTTATTTATTTTTTGCACACCAGCCATCTTTCAACAAACCGGCTGTATCCACCCACCGAGGCAAGGTGTCCCCAAAAAGAAAAACAAAAGTTTCTCTTTTTAAAATTTAGTAATCTGCAGGAGAAAAGGGCACACACACAACACAGGTTTCTTGCTCTTGCTTCCTGGCAATTTTAATCTCTTCTTATCAGATGCATGGTTTTCAAGTTTTTTGATACTAAATACAAGTAAGTTTGATTTGTGAATAGTGATTTTTTTTACATGTATTTGGTATTTCTGCTCAAGCAGATTATATATTAACCATCTTTCATTTCATTTTTTAGATGCAAGAAAGTTTTTATGAAATACATGAGTTTTCTTTTTTTGACCACTTCAATGACTGGGAAGTCAAGCTTTTCCAGTTTCACTGTGCCACTTCATAAATGTTACCTTTTTTACACATCAATCAGAACGGCCAAATCTCTAAAACCTACTTGTATCCATATTCCTGATCTAAAATTCTCAGTCATTGCAGCTGGTGCTTTCAGGCCTCCAAGCTGGAATGTACTGGCTTCTCCAGCCAACACTTCCTGGGTTGACCCTGTCCATTCTTCCTTACACGTCATGAGTTATTAACCTCTTGTTCTTCCAATCGTCCTATTATTTTTTTTATTTTTGTAGCTTATGGGGCCATCTCACCACCAAGGTAGGTTGACCAATAAAGAAGAATCATTTCACACCATTGCTCACCTCTATCGCTTTTTTGCATGTGGCATTGCTGACTTTAGAATCAGGTGCCTCACCAAAACTCGCAAATTTACCATCCCTCCTCAGTGTTCAGACAATGTAGTAGCATCTCATATTTTTATTTACAGATACATGGGGTTTGGTGTACATGGATTTCTCCAAGTCACTTGATGGAAGACAAGGTCACGGCAAATACAGCTAACCTGTTGTTGCATTGCCATCATTTTTCCTTGCTTACACCTCTCCAAACCCAGTGACTCTGGCAGAATGCACTCGATGTGTCAGTACAGCTGGAGAAAAGGGGTTTGAAACATAACATATTTTGGATAGCAAGTTTTGTCATTGATCTCACACTGTTGTGATTGATAGTTCATGATTTAATCTCTTAACATTTTGCTGTTTAGGTGCTCTGTATGATGGATAAAATTGTTATGCATCTGTTCTGAGAGAAAATGTAGGAGTTTACTATTCATTTGAGCTTTGAATATAATCATGATAAATTTTTTTCATATGCTACATTTGTGATGTTTATGTATCTAGTTAGTGAAATATATGCTCCAGTTTTAGTGATAAAGAATGTACTACCTGTTTGTGTAATTCCATATTTTTTGATTCAGTAGAATTTGCAAAAGTTTTATATAATAAATTGTGCAGTCTGTGTAAACGTATGTTGCTGGGATGTTTTATAGGAGTTCTATACATGGTCAGTTTCAGTTGTATACTGAATACAGATTCAGTAATTCTCCCCTTTACTAGTGCGACCCTCGCACCCCCATTTAGAGTGTTGGTACCACTATACTTTCATACATTACGTCTTTGCCTCCATAGGTAATGTCTTTATGTCTCACCAACATATACCTCAATGCGACCACTCACCTTTTTTTACCTTCGTCAATTCTGTGGTTAACCTCGACCTGAATATATCCATCCGCTGGACACGTCAACTATCAAATAATCTGAAAACCATTCACTTCTTCCTTAACTACCTCCTCTCTATTTTTCTATATCTAAATATTTTTGATAACCTCCAATCACACTTACTCTTTTCTATGTTTCGCTTTCAACTTTCTTCCTTTTCACACTCTTCCAAATCATAACTAACCTTGCACTTTTCTTTGGATCCTCCATTAGCACAGTATCTCAACACAAAAAAAGTATACTGTGTCAATTCCATTTTTTAATTGATTCACAATAATTTAATCCACACTCTACCGAACTCTTATTTTACAACACCCTACCTGAGCATCACTATCTCATAAAAACTCAGCAGCATTTAGTAACTTACTACCTATTCCAAGTACTGACAAAATCTGACCACATTGCTCCCCTTATTCCCACTCTATCATATGCCTTTTTCTAAATCCATAATGCAATGAAAACTTCCTACCTTGATATAAATACTGTTCACATGTATGCCTCAATTGTAACATTGATCTACACATCTCTACCACTCTAAAAACTCCTTGCTCATCTGCAATCATACATCTATCTTGCCATCTAATTCTTTCAATAATAGCCCTACCATAAAGTTTTCCTGGTATACTCAGTAAATTATTCTCTATAATTTTACAAACTCTCTATCCCCTTCCTTATATAAGGAATCCCCACCTTATCAAACTCTCTGCCAATACCTAGGTGCCTTCCCTCTTCTCTTACATTTATTATGGCTCAAAAAACAGCAACACTCCAAAATATAATCCTTCCTGCTTTTAGCATTTCTGTCATGATCCCGTCAGTTTCCAGTGCTATACACCTTTTTATTCTACGTAATGCTCGCGCACCTCCTCCACACTCTACATCCTTGCTCTTCTTCACAACTAAAAGTGGTATACCTATGGCCTGTGCATGAAATTAACGCCTCACTTCTCTTAGTTGACATTTAAAAGTTCTGAAAATATTCCCCGATCTACCAAATACCACCATCTACCACATCTACTAAAGTCCCATAATATGTTTTAACTGACAAATCCATTAGTTCCCTGGGCTTCTTAACTTGTTTATATCACTCCCAAATTTTTTTTCTTATTTTCATAAAAATTTCTTGACAGTGACATCTCCCACTTTTTCATCTGCTCTCTTTTACACTTTCACCAACTCTCTTTAATCCTTTCTTTTACTCTCCATATACTCTGCCTCTTCTTATAAACACTTCTGCTTTGTAAAACCTCTCATAAGCTACCTTTTTTCTCTTTTTATCACACCTTTTAATTCATTCACCAATCACTACTTCTTGCCTCTGAACATCACCCTCCTAAAGACACAAACTTCTGCCCCACATTCTAATTACTGCATTTTTAAAACTATTCCAACCCTCTTAACCCCCCCCACCCCCAACTACTCATACTTGACACTAGCCCCACCTTTCTGCCATTAGTTGCTTATATCTTCACCAGAACTTCTTCCTCCCTTGATTTATACACTTTAACCTTTCTCTTTCTTGTTGACCATCTTCTTTTGTAACATCTGCCTTTATCTCTAACTCTTAGTACAACTAAAGTATGATCTTGATATATCAGTTGCCCTCTTTAACATGTACATCCTGAAGCCTTCCCATCAACCTTTTTTTTTTACTTTTTTTTTTTATTATCACACTGGCGATTCCCACCAAGGCTGGGTGGCCCACGAAAATGAAAATCTTTCACCATTAATTCACTCCATCAATGTCTGGCCCACGAAAGGGTGATTTACACTACAGTTTTGAAACTGCAAACCATTAAAACCCCTCCTTCAGAGTGAGGCACTGTACTTCCCTCTCCAGGACTCTCGAAGTCCGGCCTGCCGGTTTCCTGAACCCCTTCACTAAATGTTTCTTTGCTCACACCCCAAAAAAATCAACCACTGCACGTAAAGTATTTAAAAACCATTTGTCTCCATACTACTATCAAACACGCTCTGCATACCTGCTGGAAGTCAAGCCCCTCGCACAACCATTATCTCCTTTACCCCCTCTATCCAACCTTTCCTAGGCCGACACCCTACCCGCCTTCCTCTCCTCTACAGACTGATACAATTTGAAGTCATTCTGTTTCGCTCCATTCTCTATACATGAACGAACCACATCAACTTACCCTTCCTCAGCTCTGGACACGTTTTGGTAATCCCGCACCTCCTCCTAACTTCAAACTACGAATTCTCTGCATTATATTTAACACCACACATTGCCCTCAGACATGGACATCTCCCACTGCCTCCAGACATTCTCCTCGCTGCAAACATTAATAACCCATTGCTTTCACACAATATAAGCAGCGTTGGTAAAAATATACTCTCATAAATCCATTCTTTGCCTCCAAGGACATAGTTTCTTTGTCTCCACTCGACTCTAAGTTGCACCACTCACTCTTTTTCCTCTCATTTCTATGATTCCTCCTCATCTTTCATAGACCCATCTGCTGACACGTCCACTCCCAAATATCTGAATACATTCACCTCCTCCATACTCTCCTCCCTCCAATCTGATATCTATCTTTCATAACCTTAATCTTTTTGTTTATCCTCATAACCTTACATTTTTTTTTTTTTTTTTTTTATCAACGGCGATTCCCATCCAAGGCAGGGTGGCCGAAAAAGAAAAACTTTCACACATCTTTCACCTCCATCCACTGTCTTGCCGAAGGGTGATTTTACACTACAGGTTTTTAAACTCGCTACATTATGTCACCCTCATTCAGAGTGCAGGCACTGTATTACCATCTCCAGGACCTCAGTACGGCTGACGGTTTTCCCTGAATAACATAATAAAATGTTACTTTGTCACACTCCAACAGCACGTCAAGTATTAAAAACCATTTGTCTCCATGCACTCATTTCTAAACACGCTCAAGCATGCCTGCTGGAAAGTCAAGCCCCTCGCAAACAAAAACTCCGTTACCCCATCCTCCATCCTTCCTAGGCCGAACCCCTACCCCGACTTATTCCATACAGGATGATACCACTCTTGAAGTCATTCTGTTTCGCTCCATTCTCTCTACATGTCCGATCTCAACCTCAATCAACCCTTCCTCAGCCCTCTGGACAACAGTGTTTGTTTACGAAAGCTCCTAAATTCAAAAACTACGTATTCTATGCTTTCTATTTTCACAACACACATTGCCCTCAGACATGACATCTCACTCCATCCAGCCTTCTCACTCGCTGCCAACATTCATCACCCTCAAGCTTCACCCAATTAAGAGCGTTGGAAAAACTATTAATCTTTACATTCCCCTCTTTGCTCCAAGGACATAGTTCTTTGTCTCCACAGACTCATAAGTGCACCACTCAATCTTTTTCCTCATCAAATTCTATGATTCACCTCATCTTTATAGACCCATCCGATGTACAGTCCACTACCACAAATATCTGACTCGTTCACCTCCTCCATACTCTCTCCCTACCAATTGATATTCAATCTTTCATCACTATCTTTTTGTTATCCTTCATAACCTTACTCTGTTTTTCCTTTTTGGTTATTCACCCTTTAATTTTCTTTCTTTTGCACCTACCAAATTCATCCACCAATCTCTGCAACTTCTCTCTCAGAATCTCCCGAGCAAAGTGTCATCAGCAAAGAGCAGCTGTGACAACTCCCACTTTGTGTGTGATTTCTATATCTTTTTAAAACTCACGCCTCTTGCCAGATCCCTCGGCAATTACTTCTCTTACAACCCCCACTCTATAAATATATTAAACAACCACGGTGACACATCACAACATCCTTGTCTAAGGCCTACTTTTACTGGGAAAAAAATTTCCTCTTTCCTACATACTTAACTTGAGCCTCACTATCCTACATAAAAACTCTTCATCTGCTTTCAGAACCCTACTCCCACACCATACACTTGCAACATCTGCCACATTGCCCCCCTATCCACCCTGTCTTACGCCTTTTCAAATACAATAAATGCCAAAAAGAATTCTTTACGCCTCTATCTAAATACCTGTTCACTTATATGTTTCACTTGTAAACCACCTGGTCCACAGAACCCCTACATTTCATAAAGCTCATTGTTCATCTGCTATCCTATTCTCGGATTACTCTTAATTCTTTCAAATTATATACTCTACCATTGCACTTTACCTGGTACCACTCAACAGTCTTATCCCCCCTCATAATTTTGCACTCTCTTTTCATACCCTTTGCCTCTTATACAAAGGATCTATGCTTGTCTCTGCCAAATTCCCTAGGTACCTTACCCTCTTCATACATTTATTAAATATTGCACCAACCACTCCAATCAAACTATATCCACCTACTTTTACATTTCTATCTTTATCCCATCATCCGGGTGCACTTACCCACTTTCATTTTACCTACTGCCTCACGAACTTCCCACAATCAACAACTGGCTCCTTCCTCACTCATAAAAGATGTTATTCCTCTTGCCCTATACACGAAATCACAGTTCCCTTCTTCCATCAACTTTAACAATTCCTCAAAATATTCCTTCATCTTTCCCCAATACCTCTAACTCTCCACTATAATAACTATCCTTCCTATTTTTAAACTGACAAATCCATTTGTACCTCTAGGATTTCTTTACCTTGTTTAATCTCACCTCCAAAACTTTTTCTTATTTTACAACAAAATTTGTTGATAAACATCTCACCCACTCTCTAATTTTGCTCTCTTTTTTACATGGCTTCTACACTTCTTAACTTCTCTCTTTTTCTCCTATACTCTTCATCCTTGCAGTCACTTCTACTTTGGTATAAAAATTCTCAATTTGCACTACTTTTTCTCCCTACTACTCTCTTTACATCATCATTCAACCATTCGCTCTATTACCTCCTGCACCACTTTCCATGTAACCACAAACTTCTGACTGAAACTCTCTATCATACATTTTTAAACCTACCCCATACCTCTTGACCCCATTGCTTTGCTCTCATTAGCCCATCTATCACTCCTATAGCTGCTGTGTTATATCTTACCCTAACTGGACCTTCCTCTTTATAGTTATGAACCTTCACCTCTATCTCCCGATGCTTCTATTCTACTTGTATCCCCATCTAACTTTTACTATCAGTGTAGCTACAACTAGAAAGTGATATGATATTTCTGTGGCACTCTCATAAACATGTACATCCTGAAGTCTACTCAATAACGTCTTTTATCTACAATAAATAATCCAACAAAACTACTGTCATTTGCCCTACTTCATATCGTGTATACTTATTATCCTCTTTTTATTCAAAACTATTATGTATTATCCTAAACTAAACCCCTTTTTCTATACAAAGTTCAATCAAAGGCCCAATTATTCATTTTACACCTGGCACCCCAAACTTACCTTCAACACCCTATCTAAAAGTTTCTCCTTCTTTAGCACTTCTGATCCCCCACCACAATTACTTCTCTCTTGCGTTCAAAGGCTCCTTATAAATTACTTAACATCTCCCAAAATCTCTCTCTATCCTCGCATTCCTCTCTTTCCAGGTGCATACACGATTATATGCACCCACTCTCACGCATACAATCATATACTTTAATCCACATAATTCTGAAATTTTACACATTTCATATTCACTTTTCTCCTTCCATTACTGATCTATTTTAACATTACGCTACCCGTTCATTTGCTCTAACCTCTCCTTTAAGATACTACCAGATTTATCCCTTTTATTTACCCCAACTGAAACTCTCCTACCCCTTCAGCTTTGTTTCGCTTTAGGGCCAGACCCTAGGGGTTTTAGTCTTCTCCATAGGATTTTTTAATTAATTTTATTTATTGGATAGAGTCAGCATTCACTCCACTGTTTAATGGACATTTAATATTTTTGTAAGTGTATTATAAATAAAACATAACCAATAGTGTCTAATTGTATTTCATTTAATTGCTTTGAATTCTTAACTTGATATGATTAAACTACAGAAAAAACATCATGATTAATGGTCAAAAAATTTTCGACAAATTTAGTATTTAGTGAAATCGGACAGAAATATACTTTTATTTTTACAAAAGATGGCAAGTATGATACTGTACTAATGATTTAATCAAAACTAAATGCTAAACCCACAACTAATGTACAGTGTTGTGTCAACCTTGACTTTTCTCTTTAGCACATGAACCTCCCTTTTCCTTCACACTTCTCACCCATGTCATCACTCCTCTGCCATGTAGTGCTGAATGACCTGCAGTTTTTTTGTGACAATCACTGGTTAGCCAGTGCTCCTGGAGGTAGGAAGGGCAGCCTGCACTCTGATAGGGGCTGTTGCAGTTAGAGGGTCATCTAAATTATGATATCAGTTCACTTCTGGGAAGACTGAGTGAATGTATGATGGTGAGTGTTTCCTTCTTTGAGTTACCCTTCCTTGGTGAGAGATGGCCAGTAAGTTAAAAAAAAAATTAAAAATGATGATACAATTCAAGAAATTAACCTTGAAAATACAGATAAATATTGCAATTCCCTTGATATCAAAATACTGTATTTGGTTTTATTTCATGTTTATTTTTAAATAGTTTATTATGGGATTTGCATGTGTGACAATACACTTTTTATAACCGAGTTTCTATAATAAGTTGGGTGTGGGAGGGAAGAGGTGTGACTGGTGGAGTGACGAGGTAAAGAGTGGTAAGGGAGAAAAGGTTAACATGAGGAGTACAAGAAAAGTTTAGTCATGATGGAGTGTAAAAGGAGAGTAAATGAAAGAGTTGGGAAGTTTTATTGAGAAATTTTGCTGAGAATAAAAAAAAAAGTTCTGGAATGAGATGAATATGGTGAGGAAGCCTAGGGAACAAATGGCTTTAACTGTTAAAAACAAAAGAGGGGGAGTTATTAGCTGGGAAAGTGGAAGTATTGGGAAGATGGTGGGACTCTTCTGAGGAGCTGTTAAATGTTGATAGAGAAAGGAAAGCAGGAGTTTCATGTACTGGGCAGGGAGGTACAATATCTTTTAGGAGTGAGGAAGCCAGATGTGAATGTGGGAGAGGTGTGTGAGGCACTGGTTAAATGAAAGGGGGTAAAGGTTAAAGGAGACGAGATAGATGGGATCAAGACAAATGTTAAAAGCAGGTGGGGATATAGTCTTGGAGTCTTTCCTCCGTAAGCCATGCGTGTTGTAAAAGTCAACTAAAATGCCGGGAACAATGGGCTAGTAACCCCTTTTCCTGTAAAGATTACTAAAAGAATAAGAAGAGAAAATTGTCAAAGTGGGAAGTCTGAATGTGCGTGGATGTTGTGCAGATGATAAGAAAGAGATGATTGTGGATGTTATGAATGAGAAGAAGCTGGATGTCCTGGCTTTAAGTGAAACAAAGCTGAAGGGGGTGGGAGAGTTTCAGTGGAGAGGAATAAATGGATTAGGTCAGGGGTTTCAAATAGAGTTAGAGCTAAAGAAGGAGTAGCAATAATGTTGAAGGATAAGCTATGGCAGGAAAAGAGGACTATAAATGTATTAATCAAGGATTATGTGGAGTAAAATAAAGATTGGATGTGAAAAGTGGGTTATAATAAGCGTGTATGCACCTGGAGAAGAGAGAAGTGTAGAGGAGAGAGAGAGATTTTGGGAAATGTTGAGTGAATGCGTGGGGAGATTTTGAATCAAGTGTGAGAGTAATGGTGGTTGGGGATTTTAATGCTAAAGTGGGTAAAAATGTTATGGAGGGAGTAGTAGGTAAATTTGGGGTGCCAGGGGTAAATGTAAATGGGGAGCCTTTAATTGAGCTATGTGTAGAAAGAAATTTGGTAATAAGTAATACATATTTTATGAAAAAGAGGATAAATAAATATACAAGGTATGATGTAGCACGTAATGAAAGTAGTTTATTAGATTATGTATTGGTGGATAAAAGGTTGATGGGTAGGCTCCAGGATGTACATGTTTAATAGAGGGGGCAACTGATATATCGGATCATTATTTAGTTGTAGCTACAGTTAGAGTAAGAGGTAGATGGGAAAAGAGGAAGGTGGCAACAACAAGTAAGAGGGAGGTGAAAGTGTATAAACTAAGGGAGGAGAAGTTCGGGTGAGATATAAGCGACTATTGGCAGAAAGGTGGGCTAGTGCAAAGATAGTAGTGGGGGGTTGAAGAGGGTTGGAATAGTTTTAAAAATGCAGTAGTAGAATGTGGAGCAGATAGTTTGTGGTTATAGGAGGGTGGGGCAGGAGGAAGAGGAGTGATTGGTGGAATGATGAAGTAAAGGGTGTGATAAAAGAGAAAAAGGTAGCTTATGAGAGGTTTTTACAAAGCAGAAGTGTTATAAGAAGAGCAGAGTTATATGGAGAGTAAAAGAAAGGTAAAGAGAGTGGTGAGAGAGTGCAGAAGGAGAGCAGATGATAGAGTGGGAGAGGCACTGTCAAGAAAATTTAATGAAAATAAGAAAAAATTTTGGAGTGAGTTAAACAAGTTAAGAAAGCCTAGGGAAAATATGGATTTTGTCCGTTTAAAAACAGAGTAGGGGAGTTAGTAGATGGGAGATGGAGGTATTGGGTAGATGGCGAGAATATTTGAGGAACTTTTATATGTTAAGGAAGAAACAGAGGCAGTAATTTCATGCACTGGTCAGGGAGGTATACCATCTTTTAGGAGTGAAGAAGAGCAGAATGTAAGTGTGGGGAGGTACGTGAGGCATTACGTAAAATGAAAGGCCGTAAAGCAGCTGGAACTGATGGGATCATGACAGAAATGTTAAAGCAGGGGGGGATATAGTGTTGGAGTGGTTGGTACTTTTGTTTAATAATGTATGAAAGAGGGGAAGGTACCTAGGGATTGGCAGAGAGCATGTATAGTCCCTTTATATAAAGGGAAAGGGGACAAAAGAGACTGTAAAAATTATAGAGGAATAAGCTTACTGAGTATACCAGGAAAAGTGTACGGTAGGGTTATAATTGAAAGAATTAGAGGTAAGACAGAATGTAGGATTGCGGATGAGCAAGGAGGTTTTAGAGTGGGTAGGGGATGTGTAGATCAGGTGTTTACATTGAAGCATATATGTGAACAGTATTTAGATAAAGATAGGGAAGTTTTTATTGCATTTATGGATTTAGAAAAGGCATATGATAGAGTGGATAGAGGAGCAATGTGGCAGATGTTGCAAGTATATGGAATAGGTGGTAAGTTATTAAATGCTGTAAAGAGTTTTTATGAGGATAGTGAGGCTCAGGTTAGGGTGTGTAGAAGAGAGGGAGACTACTTCCCGGTAAAAGTAGGTCTTAGACAGGGATGTGTAATGTCACCATGGTTGTTTAATATATTTATAGATGGGGTTGTAAAGGAAGTAAATGCTAGGGTGTTTGGGAGAGGGGTGGGATTAAATTATGGGGAATCAAATTCAAAATGGGAATTGACACAGTTTACTTTTTGCTGATGATACTGTGCTTATGGGAGATTCTAAAGAAAAATTGCAAAGGTTAGTGGATGAGTTTGGGAATGTGTGTAAAGGTAGAAAGTGAAAGTGAACATAGAAAAGAGTAAGGTGATGAGGGTGTCAAATGATTTAGATAAAGAAAAATTGGATATCAAATTGGGGAGGAGGAGTATGGAAGAAGTGAATGTTTTCAGATACTTGGGAGTTGACGTGTCGGCGGATGGATTATGAAGGATGAGGTTAATCATAGAATTGATGAGGGAAAAAAGGTGAGTGGTGCGTGAGGTATATGTGGAGTCAAAAAACGTTATCTATGGAGGCAAAGAAGGGAATGTATGAAAGTATAGTAGTACCAACACTCTTATATGGGTGTGAAGCTTGGGTGGTAAATGCAGCAGCGAGGAGACGGTTGGAGGCAGCGGAGATGTCCTGTTTAAGGGCAATGTGTGGTGTAAATATTATGCAGAAAATTCGGAGTGTGGAAATTAGGAGAAGGTGTGGAGTTAATAAAAGTATTAGTCAGAGAGCAGAAAGGGGTTGTTGAGGTGGTTTGGTCATTTAGAGAGAATGGATCACAGTAGAATGACATGGAAAGCATATAAATCTATAGGGGAAGGAAGGCGGGGTAGGGGTCGTCCTCGAAAGGGTTGGAGAGTGGGGGTAAAGGAGGTTTTGTGGGTAAGGGGCTTGGACTTCCAGCAAGCGTGCGTGAGCGTGTTAGATAGGAGTGAATGGAGACGAATGGTACTTGGGACCTGACGATCTGTTGGAGTGTGAGCAGGGTAATATTTAGTGAAGGGATTCAGGGAAACCGGTTATTTTCATATAGTCGGACTTGAGTCCTGGAAATGGGAAGTACAATGCCTGCACTTTAAAGGAGGGGTTTGGGATATTGGCAGTTTGGAGGGATATGTTGTGTATCTTTATATGTGTATGCTTCTAGACTGTTGTATTCTGAGCACCTCTGCAAAAACAGTGATAATGTGCGAGTGTGGTGAAAGTGTGAATGATGATGAAAGTATTTTCTTTTTGGGGATTTTTTTCTTTTTTGGGTCACCCTGCCTCGGTGGGAGACGGCGACTTGTTGAAAAAAAAAAAAAAAAAAAAAAAAAAAAAAAATGTATGAGAGGGAAAATAGTAACCCATGCTTGACAGAGAGTGTCATAGTTCCTTTGTATAAGGGGAAAAAGCGGAAAAAACAATTTAAGAATTAAAAAAAACCCCCGGTAACCCAATAAAGGGGGGTTTTTTTTAATGAAAGAATTTTGGATTAAAAAAGAAAAAATTACAGATAAAAAGGAGGTTTAGGGGGGGGTTTGGGATGTTTGAAAAGTTTACATTTCATTTAAATACAAACTTAAAAATTTTTAAAAGGTTTTTTTTTTAAATTTTTAATTTTAAAA
>NC_069447.1:30314593-30365716 GCF_026875155.1 Cherax quadricarinatus | reverse complement strand
TTTTAAAAAACCTTGTAATGAAATGCAAGACAGGGCAAAGTGAGATGACAATGAGTATTGAAAACCATGACAGTGATTGATTATACACAAAACTGCGTTTGGGTTGAAAAAATTGACTTTCAATGCTCAATGCATTAAAATGTACAAATAAAGACTGGCAACAGCCACCTTTTGGAAATTTTTTTTTTCTGTTGCAACAACTATAATGAATTTACCGGGTTTACAACACTGTTTACAACACGGTCCCAAAATTCCTCAGGAAAACCCCCAAGCGTTTGGGGGGGGAAGGTGATCATTTATAAACAACTTCCTCAACCAGAAGAAAATTTGCTCAGAAGAGATCATCGTCGTGCACAAACAAAAAGCGGCAACAAAGACGCAAGACCCCGGGTTTTTATGGGGAGGAATGTAAGGTCCCCTCTGTGCAGGGTGCCTTTTTAAAGGAGTTCCAAAACCCTCCAGCAGTTCAAAACCATGTCGTGATTGTAAATTGTAAAAATGATGGGAAATTAGTTTTTATAAAAATTTTGGCATTTTTAATTGTAATAACAAAGGGTAAACAAAAAAGAAACTTTATGCGGTTTTTGTGTTCAATACGTGGTTTTATATATAAAAATTTATAAAATTTTGGTCTCTCAGGCCCCCAAAATGTTAGTAGGAAGAAAAAAATTGGAAAAAAAAAAGAAAAAAAAACAAAAAAACCGCAAAATAATTTAATGCGCGTTGTAAAAATTTCGTTGTGTTGCCGCCCCCACATCTTTTTGGCCAAATTCTTGGACTGTATTCGGTAAGTTGATCGAATTTTTTTTTTTGTCTTTTTACCTTAAAAAAATTGCTCTTTAATTCCGTAAGAAAAAATAATTTTTTTTTTTTTCAAAATTTTTGGACATGGAGCACCACCCCAATTTTGGCCTTGGACCCTAAAGGGGTTAAATACCACGCCTCAACTGTTGCCTTACCATTGCCTCAACCCTCCCAAACCCCTGTCTCCCAGTGCCCAACCACGCCTCCCCCAAACCCCTAAAACCACTGCCTCACCCACCCCCTCAACCAGCCTAAACCCATTGTTTCCCCCACTCCCTAACCCTGCTCATGCACTGTTTTCCCATTCCCCTCAACCACTGCCTCCCACTGCCCCCACCCACTCCTCACCCCCCCTCCCCCACTCCCTAAACCACTCCCCTCAAACCATGCCTCTACCTTTGCCTAAATGCTGCCTCCCCCAAATCCCCAAACCGCTTCCCCAACCACTCCCTCTCCCACTCCGTCGCATCAATCTACAAGCACCAAACACAATAAAATTTTGTGAAATTTTTGGAAGAGCCGGAGACTAATGCTCACTTCAGCATAAACAAACCAATTATGATGTGCCAACCACTCCTTCGTATTTTTTACAATTTCCTTTTCAATTTATCGTATTTATTTTATTATAATTTATTTTTATTTTATTATTTTTATTAGTTTTATTATACTCTATTCTTTTTTATTATTAGCATTGAGAATGTTTGATTCTTTGCTGTGTTCAAGAGTCAACACATGATTTTTACCGCCAATCCCTGTCCGAATTAGTCTTCCAATATGCAGTCATGAATGGGTTTAAATTTATTTTACTGTAGTTTAATAGTAATAATGAACAAACAAAGCACTCACCACACTAGTAGGAGGGCTGGCTCCCAGTTGGGGGGGGGGAGGGGGGGTTGTGGGGGACTCGCAGGGGGTCGAGGAAGGGAGGCAGGGGTAAAGGCAGTGGTTTTTAAAAACCCAACCTGTTATTAAACCTAACTTATGTTTTAGTACAAATTTACGACTTTTTCATGTTTTTATGTTTTTCATGGTTCAAAAAGTTAAGGAAGAAGTATTGTATTATATTTCCCTACAATTTATTCGGGCACCAAACATTCGCGATTTTTCAACATTCGCGAGGCTCTTGATCCCCTAACCCTCGCGAATGTTGAGGGAGACCTGTATAATAGTTTTTCATATAGTACTGTAAAAGTTATAATGTACTTATTCACTTATACAGCCATGTCTGAAACCCTTAATCATAAAAAAAGATGTACTTATATGAAGTTCAAGATGAACATTATATATTGAATATGGAAGAATAAAATAAAGTTGTGAGGCAGCAAAGTGTTTTGAAGCAGTGATGTAAGCTGTAGGAAATTTTTTATTTTAATCAAAAAGTACAGTAGTTATTGTTTTCTTAAATGCACAGGATTCCAAAGTTTGACATTCCCGGTGATTGATATTTCCGTCGGAAAACAATGGGGATTTAGCCATATACATGATATGGAAGGTCAGACCCCCTTTTTCAAGAGGTTTGTTGAAGTTTGCCATCAGACAAATAAGTATGTTTGTAAATTTTACAGTGATTTCTTTTTATTTGAATTTTATTTTTTGTGATTTTTTTATTTTTTCTTAATGTTTTTTTCTCTCTCTGGGGCTTTAAAACATTTGTAATGATCTTTTATTTTCATATATACTCTTTTGTCTTTTAGGAAATTTATTTGGGAGTATTTTACAGCTGAGTCTACTGTAAACAGTATCTTTTTTTTTGTTTTTATTACAAAATGCAAAGCGTTAGGAAAACTTAAATTAAACTTTTTTTTTAGTAAAAATATTGAATAAAAATTATGTAGCCAATAATGCTTAATGGTATTTAATTAAAATTTTTTAGACAGGCTAAAGCAACTGAAAACTCATTTAAAAAAGTAATTTATGTTTTTTTTCTTTTGGGTTTGAATTCTTAGAGAAGCCTTTTCCAAAAGTAATGGTCTCGAAAGCCAGTGTATCTTTTACACTTTCCGGAGTGAGACAGTGGGATTGGTTTCCCGTGTATTTTGGGGGAACTCTGAAGACTAACGCGAATTTGGCGCATTTATGGAATGGATTTAAATGGAAAAAGTTCTGTTTTTTTTCTATTTCTAATAATTTTTTTTTTAAATAAAAGGTCTTGACACTTTAAACCTGTTAGTTTTCTGTATTCAAAAATTGTGAAAAGGGGGAAAAATTGATGGATTTATAAAGAACTAATCTCTGTAGCCTCTTGTTTGGGGTAGGTGGAAAAGCTAACCTAGATCATATGCAAGTGAGATTATACTCGTCACTATCTTTCTTGCATAAAAATAATTTTAAGACATTCCATGGAAACTGAGCATTAAGGGAAGATTTTTTGGAAAGACCCCGAAACAGGCTTACTTTTAAAAATAAGGATGTTAACTTTGAACCCTTAAAAAGAATAATCTGTATGGAAAACCAGCAAATTTTGTGAATAAGTCCTTATTGACAGGGGTTTTTCTCAAATGAGTGAACTATGTAAAAAAGGGCCCGCTCATGTAATTGTTTTGGTTTTTCCCTACTTTTTAGCATTTCACCCTTTTAAGCACTAATTATTATAAAAAAAACACCTTCATGGTTGTGTTAGTTTATGGATGAAGTGCCCCCAGGTTTCCAATTATTGGACAAGTAGGACGAAGGGTTTTGAGTTTGGGTGTCTTACTTTGCTAACCAAGAAGAAAAAAGAATGAGGCCTATTACTATGAGAGCTATGCTAGGTTAAAATACCCCTATTAATTTTATTGTTTAAGTTAGTATTGAAATTTTATGTTTTGCAAAATATTGATTAATTTTTTTTTTTTAAATTTTAGCTGGTCTATTTAAAAATTTTTTTTCGTTTTTTAAAAATAACCCCTTCAAGAGATGTGCATTTTTGGATCTCAGTCTGTTCCCTTGTAATCTGAATCTACATAAAAGCTTTTAAAAAAAAGGCCCAAAATCATAATGGCAGAGGGTAAAATCAAAAAAATGCCATAGGTTTCAGATGGGTGAACTAGAGCGTGGGGATCTTGTGATTTCAATAATAATAATAATAATAATAATAATAATAAAAATAAAAATAATAATATCTTTATTTCTACAATACATGTACAAGGTATATAGGGCCCAAAAGGGCATGAAGACATACTACTTAGGAGCCACTTGTTTTGTAGAGCATTTTGGGGGAAATTAGGTCAGTTTTTTCCCGGGTGAACCCACTCCCGTGAAAAAATACCCCAGGGCCCCTTTTTTCTGATGAGTGAATATGGACAGCTGGGTAAAAAACACTCCATGTTTCCACGCTTTTCAGAATCGAACCCGGACCCCTTCACATTGTGAAGTGAGAGGTTTGGCCCTATCCACAAGGAAAATATCAGTGTCAGCCACTCTGTAACAAAGGATACAAAAAGGGTGTACTCTAGACTAAAAATAATCTTGTATATCAGTGAACTGTGCTGTATGTACGGATATTTACACTATTGAATTCGTTTCTCTGCAGGGTTTGGTTTGAAGGGAAATCCTTTCTGATGGTTTTCAATGGCAAGACAGTGTCTCTTTGCCCATAGCCATTATTTGGCTGAAGTCACCATTACTGATAGCTTCAAACCTTCGCCTCATTCCTCATCCGTTAATTATCCCACCGAATTGAATCCATGTCTGAACCTGTAAGGCATTATGTGTAAAATAAGGTTACTTAGGTAGGACTGCGTTTACTTCCGGCCACCTGCAAAAAATTCGTATATACTATGTGATTCAAAAGGGTAAGTGAAGTGATGTAATTATCAATCTTTATGAGGAATTCAATGAACTTGAATTTGGAGTAATAATTACTGACATATTAAACTTAATTACCAGGATTTAGGACTCGTGTTAAAGTTTGAACCTTGTCCCAAACCTGTTCACAAAGTTCAGTTCTTAGGCAGCCAGCCTTTGGCAGAGCTCAGTACATGATAAGAAAAACTGTAATCAGTATTATACAGTCGATAAAGACCAGATATTCATATAAATGCTCCCTTTGTATTAGATTGCTAGTAAAAACGCTAAACGGTTGCAGAAATAAAACATATCGAGTGTTGGGTTGCAGTCATTAACCCGCGTGCCATTTTGATTTGAAGCAGTTGTTCAATTGCAACTGAATCTCATCTGTGTTGGTGAGGAATTTTCATTCTCTTACATTTCCATAGACAGTCTTGTGATCATAAACGTTCCAATGCTTCAAATGTGGTAGTTAATATCAGTTGACCACGTTCTCACGTGCTTGTATGAGATCTTGTTACCTCCAGGGTGTAACCTTTCAAACTTTCTTATCGATGTGTTTGAAGTGAGGGATGGATACTATGTTTAGTCATCATACCTTGTTCTTCCTTTTTTTCTCACAATTATTTGTGTTTTTTTTTTTACACAAGTTCTGGCCAACTCCCACCGAGGCAGGTGACCCAACAAAGAGAAAATCCCCAAAAAGAAAATTACTATCTCCTCATACCATTCAGCACTTTCAATCTCACTTATACAAAATCACTGTTTTTGTAAGAAGGAGCCCATGAACACACCACATTTAGAAGAATATTGCATATAAAGATACTTCTACAACCATACATCACCATCACAAACTGCCAATAGTCTCACACCCTGCCTAAGTTAAATGGCAGGCATCGTAACTTCCGCATATTCTCAGTACTCAAGAGTCCCGCTATATAAACAAAAACAGGGTTTCCCGCCTGATCCCCTCACTAAATAATTTCCCTGTTCACAACTCCAACAGCTCGTCAAGGTCCCAAATACCATTCGTCTCCATTCACTCCTATCTAACATAACTCACACAGCTTGCTGGAATCCAAGCCCCTCATTCACAAAACCTCCTTTACCCCCCCCTCCCCCCAGCCTTTTCAGGGATGACCCTACCACCGACCTTCCTGTCCCCTACAGATTTATAAAACGCTCTCCATTGGTCATCAAACTTTGATCCAATTCTCTATCTAAATGACCAAACAAAACCTCACACTACCCCTCTTCTCAGCCTCTGAATTATACTTCTAGTAACTCCACACCTTCTCCTAATTTCCACACTGAGAATTCTCTGCACATTATTTACCACCACACATTGCCCTTAGACAAGACATATCCAACCACCTCCAACGGCCTCCACACTGCACATTTACAATCCAAGCTTAGCACACCCATATAAGCAGGTGTTAGGTAGCCGACTATACGGTTCATATCATCTTCCCTTCTTCTGCCTCACATAGGAGTCAAGTCTTTTGTCTCAATATACCTCAACCTCAATGCACCAACATCACCTTTTTCCTCGTCAATTCTGTGTTAACCCGCCTCATATATCCATCCGCTGACACGGTCAACTCTCAAATATCAGAAAACATCACTTCTTTTCATACTCCTCCTCTCCAATATTTTATTCTTTATCTTAAATCATTTGATACCCTCAAGATCACCTAACTCTTTTCTATGTTCGCTTTCCAACTTTCTAACCTTTACACACGCATCCAAACTCGTCCCCTAACTTTGCAACTTTTCTTTGGAATTTCCCATAAGCCCCAGTATCATCAGCTAAAAAGTAACTGTGTCAATTCCCTTTTATAATGATTCCCCATAATTTAATCCCACACCTCACCCGAACACTCTCCTTTTACAACACCCTAACCTTGAGCCTCACTATCCTTCATAAAAACTCGACAAGCATTTAGTAACTTACACTCTATTCCATGTACTTCAACATCAGCACATAGCTCCCCTAACCCACTCTATCATACGGCCTTTCTAAATCCATACAATTGCAATGAAAAAACTTCCCTACCTTGATCTAAATACTGTTCACATGAGCTAAGTCCTACAATGTAAACACTTGATCTACACATCTTTTTTCTCCCACTCAAAACCTCCTTGCTCATTTCTATGCAACCTTACATCTATCTTGCCTCTAATTCTTTCAATAATAGCCCTACCAACATTTTCCTGTATAAGCTCTATAAACTTATTTCCTCTATAATTATTATACCAAACACTCTTATGCCCCTTCCTTTATATAAAGGAATATACTAAAATCACTGCCAACCCTAGTGCCATCACCCAACTTTCATACATTTCATTAAGCAAAAACAGCAACCACTCCAACCCTATATCCTCCCATGCTTTTAGCATTTCGTCATGATGCCGCGATCAGTTTCTCAGCTGCTTTAACCCCCTTTTTTATTCCTACGTAATCGTCTCCGAGCAAACCGACCTCCACACTCAACCATCTCTTGCTCTCTTCACTTCCTAAAAAGATGGTATACGCCTTCCTGTGCCATTATCATGAAATTACCGCCTTTCCCTTTCATTCGTAGACATTTAAAAGTTCCTGAACATATTTCCCGCCAGTCTACCAACATACCTCCATCTCCCCACTCTACCTAATGTCCCCTACTATGTTTTTTAAACTGGACAAACATCCATTCGATTCCCTGGGCTTTTCTCTTAACTTGTTTTTTCTTCAACTCCAAATTTTTTTTCTTATTTCAAAAAAATTTCAATGGACAAGTGCAGTCTCCCACTCTAGTCATCTGCTCTCCTTTTACACTTTCACCACTCAACTTTTACCGTTCTTTTATCTCTCCCATATACTCTTGCTCTTCGTAAACACGTTCTGCTTTGTAAAAAACCTCTCCGAAAGCTACGATAGCCTTTTTCTTCTTATGTACACACCCAGTTTCACTTCATTCCACCAATCACGTTTCCTCTTTCCCTCCTGAAGCCCACCCTCCATAAAGACGACAGAACTTCTGCCCCACATTCTAATAATGCATTTTTTAAAACTATTCCAACCCAGCTTCAACAAGCCCCCCCCCCCACACTACGCATACTTGCACTTACCCCCTTTCTTGCCAATAAAGAAGCTTGATATCTCACCCGAACATCTTCCTCCCTTGATTTATACACTTTAAACCCTTTCTCTTACTTGTTGCCTATTTTCTCTTTTGAGGTTCCATCTACCTCTTACGTCTAACTCTACTATCAACTAAATAAGTGAATCTGATTATACATCTGAGTTAGCCCCTTCTATAAACATGTAACATCCTAAGCCTACCCTATAGCAACCCCGAGAGAGAGTCTTTTTTTAGGTTTTTTTTATTATCACCTGACCCGATTCCCAACAAGGCAGGGGGGTGGAGCCGCGAAAAAGGAAAAACTTCGTCCAATCAAACTCCCTAGTTCTCGTAACTGTTATTGGGCCTGAAGGGGCAGTTACACTTACAGGTGTGAAACTGAGCAACATTAACACCCTCCTTCGATAGGTGCAGGCACTGTACTTCCCATCGACGCAGTGACTCAAGTGCCCCATGCCGGTTTTCCCCTAAACCCTTCATAAATGTTACTTGGGTTCTCACTCACTCCAACAGCACGTCAAAGTAGTAAAAAAACCTAGATGTGTATGCGTGGGCCATTCACGTCCTATCAAACTATCTCGCTCATGCATACGCGCTGAATCCAAGACCCCCTTCGTCACGATAGGTCAAAATCTTCTCCTTTAGCTCGCCGTTCTCGCTCGCAACCTTTCCCTAGAGGCCACCCCTACCCCGCCTTTCCTGTCACATCAACTGGATACCCTCTGGAAGTACGAGTTCTGTTCGCGGAGCGCAATGCTCTTCTACATGTCCGAACCACCTCAACAACGCCTATTGCCTCCATGCCCGTCAGGAGCAACAGTTTTGGGTAATTCCCCGCACCGTCCACCTGTAACTCCAAAACTACAATTCCTTGCATTATATTCACACCACACATTGCCCTAGAATACATACATCTGCCCCTGGCCGTCCAGCCTTGCCCGTTCTCTGGCAACATACATCTACCCTGATAGCTTCAACACCCATAAAAGAGCTGGAGGATACACAACTATTACTCCTCATACATTAGCCCTTCTTGTCCTCCAAAAGTACAAAGTCTATTGGTCTCCACAGATCACACTAAGTGCAACACCACATCACTCTTTTCCCTCATCAATTCTATGATTCACCTCATCATTCATAACCCAACCGCTGACTGTAACGCCACATGTTTTTTGAGATCCCAAATATCTGAATACATTCACCTCCTCCATACTCTCTCCTCCATATTAATTCAATCTTTTTTCATCACCTACAATCTTGATTTTTTATCACTCCATAACCTTGAACTCTTTCCTGTTATTTCACCTTTAATTTTCTTCTTTTGCACACCCTACCATAATTCATCCACCAATCTCTGCAACTTCACCTACAGAATCGATCCCGAAGACAAGAGCACAAGGTGTCATCACCTTTTATCCACCAATATATAATCTAAGAAACTAACTTTTATTATGTGAGCTGTATATACCTAGTATGTAATATTTAATTAATCCGTCTTTTTTATAAAATATGTATTACTTATTACAAAACCTCGTTCTCAACACAATAGCTGCAATTAAAGGCTCCCCCATTTTCATGTACCCCTGCACCCCAATTTACCTACTACTCCCTCACATAACATTTTTACTCACTTTAGCATGAAATCCCAAAATCCACAAGTACCTCACACTTGGTTCAAAACTCCCCACACACACCTCTACTCAATAATTCCCAAAACCTCATCTCTTCTACTCTCCTCTACACTCTCTCTTCTCACAGGGTGCATATTGCTTACTATAAACCCACTTTTCCATCGCAACCAACCTTTATTTTACTCCACATAAGCCTTGGAATTAATACAATTTATACGTTTTCCTTTTCTCCTGCCATAGCTTATACCTTCAACATTATTGCTACTACTTTCTTCTAGCTCTAACTCTATTTTGAAACCCCAGACCCTAATCCCATTTACTTCTCTCTCACAGAATCTCTTCCTACCCACTTCAGCTAAGTTGTCACTGAAAAGCCAGGACATCCATCTACTACTCAATCAAAGCAATCCACAATCATCTCTAGTACTTATCATTTGCACAACATCCATGCACATCATACATCCGCATTTTGACAAATTACTTCAGCTTCTTTTTACAGTAATCTGTACAGACAAGGGTTATTAGCCCATTCTTACCCGATAATTAGTGACAGAATACAACACGCATGGCTTACGAGAGGAACAGATTCTTTATTCCACTTCCCCATGATATAAAAGGAAAGTAATAAGAAACAAGACTAATTAGATAAAATCAAAGAAACTCAGATGAGTGTGTATAAAAAACGTGATACAAGTAGTGTAGTGTGATCTAAGTGTAAGTAGAAGTAAGCAAGAACATACTATAATCTTGCATATTTATGAAGACAAATCGAAAATCACCTCACAATCCTACGCACATGTAAACCAATTACATGCTCTCATTTTTACACTCACAAGGCCGGACGAAGTACCACCCTTGCGTGGTTGCGTCTACCACCCTACTGCCTAACTAAAAAAAGGCACAATCTCATTTTTTAGTTATTTTTTATTTTTTTTAACACAGGGTTTGAGACAAGTTAAGGAATCCCTTAGCTTTCTATGAGACAACTAATCTTACAGGTAAAGGAGTCGAACTTATATTGCAAGCTAAGATCTTTACCAACAACAGCTCATATATGAAGCATTATTATTGGTATGAGGACAACCAGTAGGGAACAGGGATGAAGTTGGAGCCATCTGTGGGCCAGCATTTCACTTAGATCAATTCAGATACAGGAGAGGGGAAACCCTATCTCGTTACGATCATTCATGCTATACAATGTGTTTCCATGCTCGAGTCAACCTGGGTATTATGATCTCAATGGAATAAGTTCTGGAGACAAGGGTACAGAGCCGGTGAAGTTTTGCTGCTTTCTGCCCTTTCATATGTGCATAACGGACATGCGTTCGACTGCTGTCCTCGCAGATGGATCCAAGTGTGGTATGTTTGACAATATTGGCCTTATACAATAATCATTAAGGGCCACCCACATCCCCCCTAAATAGTTGATCGGCTCTGACTGAAATGCAGATCGTATCCAGATGTGGTGTCGCCATGTGAGAGATGAAGACGTCTTGCTCTGTTCTCATCCTCTGTCACACAGAGTCGCAGATGGCAGGGGGGCCAGGTCACTCCAAGAAAGTTGGAGCATACTCTAGGTGTAGAGCGTACTTGTGGTGCCCACGTACAGGATCCTGCAACCCCTACTTGCAAGCAGATCGAGATAAGCGGCGAAAGAGTGGCTGTAAGCTTCTGGCTGCCTTGTTTGCAAGATTTACAACATGGTTCTTCATGGTTAGTTTGGAGTACAAATTTCACACACTCCCAAGGATATCAACATTCTTCACCAGGAGCCAACACCTCCATACTCATTGCACAAGCCAGTTTTGAGAGAGTACCTATAATTTTTTTTTGTGTTGCCACAAAGCTGGAACAGGAATAGTTTTTTTTATCACTCAGCGCGATCTTGATTGAAGAAGTTTACTTTCTTATTAAGAACATAAGAACAAAAGAAGTAGTAACACTGCAGAAGGCGACTGGCCCCTCGTGGCAGGTCCTTATCAAACACGACAGTCTCTACCTAAAGCTTACCCAAGAAATTACTCCTGTACCACCATGACAACCAATCAAACCCAGCCCCTCCCGACTCATATATAAGTCCAGTCTCTTCTTAAAGCTACCCAAGGTCCAGCCTCTATCACACCCCCACTGGGAATACTGTTATCCACATCGCCTCTACAACTCTGTTAAGAAAATACCATACTTAACTATGTCCTTTCTAAATCCTAAATTTATCCAAACTTAAATCCATTATTCCTGTTCTTACCTGGTTCGACAGCCCTCAGTTACTTTTATTAATGACTCCCTTAACTTTAGTGGCCGATCAGTCGCACTTAAGACTGCCTTCAAGGTTGACTATCTCCCCTCATTTCTAACGCCTCTCCAGAGGTGGAGATTTAAGGCTTTTAAGTCTAATCTTCATACTAGAGGTTCCTTACACAGTAAATCATTTAGTTCATTCTTCCTGTATGTTCTACATAATGAGTCCTATGACCGATGCCTGTAGTAAGGGGGATCCAAAACTGAGCAGCATAACTTCGGAAATGAGGCCCACTAGTGATGTAAAAGAGCTGTAAAATAACTTTTATGGACTTCTGTTAACTTATGACTATTCTTCTGCGATAAACCCCAAGTAATCTGTTGGCCTTGTTGCGCCAACTACTAAGCACTCGCTCTGTCCTCTGGCCTTTAGATTTCTTAGCTACTACCATGACTCCCAAGTTCTTTTTTCTGCACATTCTCTGTATGACCAATCTCTACCTTCACCTAGAATATAAGCGCGCTTCGAGGGTTATTTTCATTAGCCAAGGGCAATACCTTACACTTATCCACCATTAAGAACATCAATACTCCATTTTTCAGACCAAGAACATTATTATTGTTCAAATCGTCCTTGATTCATTGATATCCCCTCCTCAGAGTGAATATACGGCCTATCTCTTGAGTATCTGTCAGTCAAACTTACTCAATGTCATCTAGTAATCCTGTCATCCAAGGTCTATTGTAAATTATAACAGGAGAGGGCCTAAAAACTTATCCTTGTGGAATGCCACTAGAGACTACTCCCCATTCAGATTTCACTTCTCCATTAATTGTAACACTCTGGTTTCTATTGGTAAGCCAGCCTCAATCCATGCTCGAACTTTACCTCCTATACCATGAGCTGCTGCCACTATTTCTTACGAGTCTCTGTGAGTACTCTGTCGAAGGCTTTACCTAAAATCCAAATAAACAATATCATATTCCTTATCACTGTCAACTGCCTCAAATGTTCTATTGAAGAACGTCAGCAAGTTTGTCAGGCAGGAACGACCTCTCGTGAATCCATGCTGAGATTCATTTATCAAGTTATGCTCTTCAAGGTGACTTCTGATAATGTCAGCTATAATTGATTCTAATAACTTGCCCACTATAGATGTCAGGCTTATTGGACGGTAATTTGAAGGAGTGGACTTATCCCCTGATTTGAATATAGGAACCACATTAGCCAATCTTCCACAACTCTGGCACAACACTGGTAAGGATGGACGCATTGAATACACTCGTTAATGGCTGACTAAGCTCCATCTTGCATTCCTTAAGTACCCTTGAAAACAACTCATCGGGTCCCGGGGACTTATTTTGTTTCAGTTTGTCTATCTGTTTAATAACCATGTCCCTTGTGACAGTAATATTAGTTAACTTAAATTCATCAGGAACTAATAATTGTTAATTACTGGAATCTCATTTACATCTTCCTGTGTAAAAACTGACAAAAAATAGTCATTAAATAAGGAACACATTTCCAGTTCATTATCCGTCAGCTGTCCATTCCCAGTTTTCAGAGGTCCTACTTTTTCCTTCACCTTCTCCTATACACTTGAAAGAACCCCTTTGGATTAGTCTTTGATTCATTAGCACTCTAATTTCATAGTCACGTTTAGCCTTTCTAATCGCCTTTTTTACTTCTCTTTTAAGCTGAACATATTGGTCAGTAAGGTTAACCTCTCCTCTTCTGATGTGCCTATAAATTCCCCTTTTCTCCCCTAATAGATGCTTTAGCCTCCTGTTAACCCATTTGGGATCGTTATTATTAGACCTAATTTCTCTCTGGGGAATGTATATACTCTGGGCACTGTGTGCATTATTAAGAAAACAATCATAAAAGCAGATCCCTTCAAATTCATAAGTATGATTATCGTCCATAAAATCATTAGCTAGATAACCCCAATCAAGATTAGACAGATGTTCCCTAAGTCCATTATAATCGGCAGAACGAAAATCAGGGATTTTTACTGTATTATCATTATTCTTGCATTCCCAATTAATGCTAAAAGTGATGGATTTGTGATCACTTGCACCAAGCTCTTCAGTGATCTCCAGATTATTCACGAGTGTTTTCCTTATTTGACAAGACTAGGTCTAGCAAATTATTACCCCTGGTAGGCTCAGTTACGCTCTGTTTCAGAAAACAGTCCTGAACTGTTTCCATAAAGTAACTGGACTCTAGATTACCTGTCAAAGAATTCCAGTCAATTTGACTAAAGTTAAAGTCCCCTACTATGACTATGTTACTGTGTCCAGAAGCCCTAACAATTTCGTCCCAAAGAAGTCTCCCTCTATTGTGATTCAAGCCTGGAGGTCGGTATATTACACCTAGAATTAATTTTTCTTGACCCTCCACGAACTCTACCCAAACAGACTCTGTTACTGCTCCATCTATTTTTATACCTCTTTTTATGCAACAATTAATATTTTCTCGAACATACAATGCAACTCCTCCCCCCTTCCCATTAGATCTATCCACATTGAACAACTTAAATCCCTGAATATTACACTCAGCAGTCATATTCCAACTCTTTAAATCATACCACGTTTCAGTTAATGCAATGATATCAAAGTTCCCAGCACATGCTACCAAACGTAGTTCATTAATTTTATTTCTTGCACTTCGAGTGTTAGCATAAAATACCATCATATGTTTTTTCTTTGCACATTTTTCCTATTCATCTTTGTTTTTACACAATTTCTGAAATTATCATTACCCATCATTATTATGGCAGCTTTCATTGTGCCTCCACTCGTCATCCATATGAGTCAATGTGGACAGCTTTAAACTCTTTCTGATTAATGAGATATTTTAACTACTAAACTTAATCAAATCATAGTTACAAAATTTCTTATCTCAGTGTTTCCAGAGGTAAGGCTGACCATAATATTCAAATTTATTATTTTCTGCATATTTCTTGAAATGGTTTCTCTAGTCTAACTTTTGTTTCAATATCATGGGAAACATGTTTTAGAATCCTTCTTTGTTAACAACTGAACAGCAGCAACTAAAATGGCAAGAACAAAGGCTGCTTACCCCTTCTCTTAATTTTAGTAACTGTTGTGCTTACTGTTATTAGAATATTTTAAATGTAATTTACATTTTCTTTATAGAATTGCCCTGACACGTCGCAATTTCACCCTTTCGTACGACACTAACATTCCTCGACAAGTTGGCCTAGCTGGCAGCTCAGCCATTGTGACAGCAACACTCAAATGTCTTATGGCATTCTTCGATCTCACTGATCAAGATATGTCGAAAAACCTCCAACCTCAGTTTATTCTTGATGTTGAGAAAGACGAACTTCACATAAATGCCGGCCTCCAGGACAGAGTGGTGCAAGTACACAGTCACTAATGTTATTTGTTGAAAATAAATGGTATAAAATACCGACACAAAGGAAACATAAACACATATGCAGTTTAATGTGATCCTTTATTGACAATGTTTCGCCCACACAGTGGGCTTTTTCAAGTCACAAACAGATCTACCTGGAGTGGAAGGTACGTGAGTATTTATAGTCAGGTTCAGAATGTTGAGGTCAGGTGGAGAATGCTGCATCTGATGATCTACCGGGTGGGGTTATAGAGTTTAAAATCTTGGGTGGCTTGGCAGGGGTATTGGACAAGTTGTGAGCAGACCTTTTGCAGTGTTCTATGTTCTTATGTGGGATAGCGATGAAGAAGTTTCTTGGTAAGTGGTTCAGCTATGTTATAGAAGCCATTGTTCTGGTTGAAATTGTTGGTTATAGAGATAAGCGATGATTCCAGGATTCTTCGGTATTGAGTGTTGTCTTCTGTGGCAATAAGTCTTGAGTTTCTGTAGTTAATTAAATGGTTGTGTGAATTGCGATGTTGTACACAGGCATTCCTTGTATCGTCAGTCCTGCTTGCGTATTGGTGTTCTGAAATACGTGTTTGGAGGTCTCTTGATGTTTCGCCCACGTATAATTTGTTGCAGTCATTACAAGGGATTATGTATACCCCTGCAGAGGATGGAAGCTTGTCCTGTCTACTACTGGTGATGTCCTTGAAGGTCGTGGTCGTGGAGGTAGATACTTGGAATGATGTATTGGAAAAGATGTTGGAAACATGTTTGACAATGGAGTTGGTGGGGAGGACTATGTATCTCTTCTCAGCAGTGTTTTCTCTGGGTGTGTTGAAGATGTTTAATGCCCGCCGTCTGCAGTCTCTGATGAAGTGATGAGGATAGTGGAGTTTAGAAAATACTTGTTCAATTATAGTGCATTCTTCCTCAAGGAACTCATTGCTGCAGATTCTGAGTGCGTGCTGAAAGAAGCCTATAATTACACCACGTTTAGTTTTGGTGTCGTGGTGAGAGTAGAAGTGGAGAAGATCGTTTTGGTTGGTTGGTTTTCGATAGACTTTAAAACGAAGTTCATGGTCAGTTTTGCAGAGAAGAACATGAACTTCGTTTTAAAGTCTATCGAAAACCAACCAACCAAAACGATCTTCTCCACTTCTACTCTCACCACGACACCAAAACTAAACGTGGTGTAATTATAGGCTTCTTTCAGCACGCACTCAGAATCTGCAGCAATGAGTTCCTTGAGGAAGAATGCACTATAATTGAACAAGTATTTTCTAAACTCCACTATCCTCGTCACTTCATCAGAGACTGCAGACGGCGGGCATTAAACATCTTCAACACACCCAGAGAAAACACTGCCGAGAAGAGATACATAGTCCTCCCCACCAACTCCATTGCCAAACATGTTTCCAACATCTTTTCCAATACATCATTCCAAGTATCTACCTCCACGACCACGACCTTCAAGGACATCACCAGTAGTAGACAGGACAAGCTTCCATCCTCTGCAGGGGTATACATAATCCCTTGTAATGACTGGAACAAATTATACGTGGGCGAAAACATCAAGAGACCTCCAAACACGTATTTCAGAACACCAATACGCAAGCAGGACTGACGATACAAGGAATGCCTGTGTACAACATCGCAATTCACACAACCATTTAATTAACTACAGAAACTCAAGACTTATTGCCACAGAAGACAACACTCAATACCGAAGAATCCTGAAATCATCGCTTATTTCTATAACCAACAGTTTCAACCAGAACAATGGCTTCTATAACATAGCTGAACCACTTACCAAGAAACTTCTTCATCGCTATCCCACATAAGAACATAGAACGCTGCAAAAGGTCTGCTCACAACTTGTCCAATACCCCTGCCAAGCCACCCAAGATTTTAAACTCTATAACCCCACCCGGTAGATCATCAGATGCAGCATTCTCCATCTGACCTCAACATTCTGAACCTGACTATAAATACTCACATACCTTCCACCCCAGGTAGATCTGTTTGTGACTTGAAAAAGCCCACTGTGTGGGCGAAACATTGTCAATAAAGGATCACATTAAACTGCATATGTGTTTATGTTTCCAATGTTATTTGTTATCGTTTATCGGTTTTTCTTTGTAGTCAGCTCATAAATTAGGTTCAGATGTTTCTTTAGGTATATAAACTATATCTTCATTATCCTTGTTTATTTATTTTTTTGCACACCAGCCATCTTTCAACAAACCGGCTGTATCCCACCGAGGCAAGGTGTCCCAAAAAGAAAAACAAAAGTTTCTCTTTTTAAATTTAGTAATCTGCAGGAGAAAGGGTTACTAGCTCCTTGCTCCTGGCATTTTAATCTCTTCTTACAGCATGCATGGTTATCCCAGTTTATTGTACAAAATACAAGTAAGTTTGATTTGAGAATAGTGAATTTTTTACCTGTATTAGGTATTTCTGCTCAAGCAGATTATATATTAACCATCTTTCATTTCATTTTTTAGATGCAAGAAAAGTTTTTATGAATCATTGAGTATACTTTTTTTTACCACTTCCAAGACTGAAGTCAAGCTATCCAGTTTCCCTGAGTCCTTTCATAAATGTTACCTTATTTACACTCCAACAGCATGCCAAATCTCTAAAACTACTTGTATCCACTCTTCCTGATCTAAAATTCTCAGACATGCCAGCTGGAGGCTTACAGCCTCCAGCTGGCATGTCTGAGCATCCTCCCTCCAACCCTTCCTGGGATGACCCCTGTCCATTCTTCCTTCACTTCCTGAGTTATTCACCCTCTTGTTCTTCCAATTCCTATTATATTTTTTATTTTTTTAGCATATGGGCCATCTCCCACCAAGGTAGGTTGACCCAAAAAAGAAGAAACATTTCCACCATTGCTCACTCTATCGCTATTTTGCCAGAGGCATGCTGACTTTAGAACTCAGGTGCCTCACCAAACTGCAATATTCCCATCCCTCCTTCAGAGTACAGACAATGTACGTACCTCTCATATTTTATTTTCAGATACATGAGGGTTTGGTGTACATGGATTTCTCCAAGTCACTGATGGAAAGACAAGGTCACGGCAACTACAGTCACCTTGATGTTGCATTGCCATCATTTTTCCTTGCTTACCTCTCCAACCCCAGTGACTCTGGCAGAATGCACTCCGATGTGTCAGTACGCTGGAGAAAAGGTTTGAAACCTAACATATTTTGGTATAGCCAGTTTTGTCATGATCTCACACTGTTGAGATTGAAGCTTCATGATATAATCTCTTAACATTTTGCTGATTAGTGCTCAGTAAGATGGATAAATTGTATGCCATCTTTTCAGAGAGAAAATGTAGGAGATTATTTTCATTTGAGCTTTGAATATAAATGAATCTACATTTGTGAGATGATCTTAGTGACATATAGCTCAGTTTATGAAAAATGTACTATTTAAATTCCTATTAATTGATGTAGAATGCAAAGTTTTTATATATAAATTGTGCAGCTGGTCAACGTATGTTGCTGGGATGTTTATAGAGTTCTCTGACATGGTCTGTTTCAAGTTGTAACTGAATACAGTAATTCTCTTTACAGTGGACCCTCGACCAGCGATATTAATCCGTTCCAGAGAGCTCATCGTTAGATGAAATTATTGTTAGTTGAATTAATTTTTCCCATAAGAAATAATGGAAATCAAATTAATCCGTTTAAGACACCCAAAAGTATGAAAAAAAATATTTTTACCACATGTAATATACATTTTCCTACACACAAACAGAAGGATAGATGCACAATACATGTATGCATATGTATATTGTGTAATGAAGAATAAATGACACTTTACCTTTATTTTTAATTAAATCGTCATGCAACAGCCTTGCCTTTTCATATACGATCGCTTGAGAGATGCTTTCTCCTGATCTCTGTTTTTCGTTTCTCCACACCAATAACAATTTCTCAACATCTTCAACTACTTGCGATCTGTGTTTTGAAATACTTGCACCTTTCTGTTGGCCAAGATAGTAGCGATGGTTGACTGGGGTTTGTTATATGACCTGGCCAGCTCGGAGACACGCACTCCAGTTTCATACTTTGTGTTGATCTTCATTTCAATTGTAATTCTCACTCTTTTACCACAGGGTTGGCACTAGAAGCTTTCTTGGGGCCCATGGTGGCTTATTTTGCAGTTACAAGCACTAAAAACACTAGAATAATACAAAATGTACTGAATGTATGCATGGATGCGACCGCACTGGCTTGTAAACACTGGCACACTAACTGAAGGCAGGGCAGCTAAGGGGCGCTCAGGCCAGACGGGACATGTGGACGAGTTCGGGACGAATCATGTTGGTCGGGCCAAAATTTTTACGCTCAAACACTTCGTTAGTCGAATTTATCGTTAGACGATGCCTTCGATGGTCGGGGGTCCACTGTATTGGATTCAGAGTGCTCTTTATTGTAACTGATAATAGGCTGGTTGCCCCTGGGAGCACTACCATTGGGAAGTAAAAAGTAAGTCTCCCCTTTCTTAAATTTTTTTTGAGGTACTATTACAAAAAAATGCCAAATGATGAGCTACTGTTTTTTTTTTTTTTTTTAACACTCCAATCATCTTCTGCTAAGGTAGGGTGACCCGACAGAGAAAAAAAAAACACTTTCGGTGTCACTCATTCAGTCATTGTCTTGCCAGGAAGGCACCAACATCATAGTTCAGATGACTATCCAAACTGCAACATCTGAACTGTGATGTCATTGTTGTTGTATATGATACAATTTTATTTTCACAGCGATGGTTCAGTATGGTATTCTGTTAGAAAACTTTGCTGAGTCACTAAATTCTTGGGTAATGCAATGCTTTTCCTTTTCCTTTTTCTTGACAAATATTTGAAGGCATTTCAATACCCCCTTGTCTTTGGCCTTTTAAAAAAAGAGAAGTTCCTATATGGAATGAAGGTATAAGAGATAAAGATTAAAAAATTGTGTCTAAAACCATTTGTTTATTCCTGGATTTTGATTTAATTTGTAAGATTATTATACCCTTGAAGTTTTTATTATATTGTTTTCAAAGTATGTATTAATTTGGGTGTTATATTTCTTTATTTACAGGAGATTCAGAGGTAATAGAGGGTATGCAGAAATTTGCTGAGCTAACCGATCTTGCAGCCAAAGCATTCAAGATTGCAGACTGGAGTGCACTGGCATCTCTGATGAATGAGAACTTTGACTTAAGAAGGCAGTTATATGGTGATGTAGCTCTTGGTCAAGAAAATCTTAAAATGATTAATATTGGCAGAAGTTATGGTGCTGCTGTTAAGTTTCCAGGTAGTGGAGGAGCAGTTATTGGCTTCCTTCAGGATGAGTCTAAAAAGGTAATTAATACACTTTTTTTTTTTTTTCCAACAAGTCGGCCGTCTCCCACCGAGGCAGGGTGACCCAAAAAAGAAAGAAAATCCCCAAAAAGAAAATACTTTCATCATCATTCAACACTTTCACCACACTCACACATTATCACTGCTTTTGCAGAGGTGCTCAGAATACAACAGCTTAGAAGCATATACATGTACGTATAAAGATACACAACATATCCCTCCAAACTGCCAATATCCCAAACTCCTCCTTTAAAGTGCAGGCATTGTACTTCCCATTTCCAGGACTCAAGTCTGACTATATGAACATAACCGGTTTCCCTGAATCCCTTCACTAAATATTACCCTGCTCACACTCCAACAGATCGTCAGGTCCCAAGTATCATTCGCCTCCATTCACTCCTATCTAACACGCTCATGCACGCTTGCTGGAAGTCCAAGCCCCTCGCCCACAAAACCTCCTTTACCCCCTCTTTCCAACCCTTTCGAGGATGACCCCTACCCCTCCTTCCTTCCCCTATAGATTTATATGCTTTTCATGTCATTCTACTTTGATCCATTCTCTCTAAATGACCAAACCACCTCAACAACCCCTCTTCTGCCCTCTGACTAATGCTTTTATTAACTCCACACCTTCTCCTAATTTCCACACTCCAATTTTCTGCATAATATTTACACCATACATTGCCCTTAGACAGGACATCTCCACTGCCTCCAACCGTCTCCTCGCTGCTGCATTTACCACCCAAGCTTCACATCCATATAAGAGTGTTGGTACTACTATACTTTCATACATTCCCTTCTTTGCCTCCATAGATAACGTTTTTTGACTCCACATATACCTCAACGCACCACTCACCTTTTTTCCCTCATTTGCTATTATCCTGCCTCAGCACATTACCATCCCCCAAGATACAACAGGCAACTAATGACCAAGTTTTTATTTACTGCTAGGTGAAAAATGGCAAGTGTAAAGTGACTTGTGTGCAAAATATTTTACCATTGAACTACAAGTTTAGGGAGATGGAATGAAACAGTATAGGGAGAGTAAAGAAATACATGTGGAGGAAACAGGTAGATGTGGAAGATTAAGTATTATTAAGTATCTTAATCACATTGTATTGGATATGAAACACATTCAGCACATATCTAAGAAAATTTCCACAGCACCTAGGATTCTTTCTAGAATACTCGCTACTGTATACCACAATCAATACTAATTACTCTATACCACTTGTTAAGTTACCCTTACCTCACCTGTGGTATATGTACATGAGGATCTATAGATGCAAATCATCTAAAACAAATTATAACCCATCAAAAATCTCCCATTAGAACAATCGCTCAATCTGATTCCAGACTGCATACCCTCCTGTTATTCAAAGAATTGAGCTTCTAAATGTACAAGGTACCCACACATACATGTGCAGAACATTCGCTACAAATATTTTCCCTGAGATAAAAAAAAAGTTCGTGGGTAACTGCAACAGATCACATAGGCATAACACTTGATAGATGTCTGTTTTATATTCGGTGTATTGTCTGAGTAAACAATCCTTGCACATTGTGGAACCTAGAATTGGAAACAACCTACCTGAAGGATAAAAAAAAAAACTTACCCCCAACACTTTTAGCAGTACAGTATTGTCAAAAATCATTTCCTGAATTTGATGTAAAATGTTTTTATACAGCAGTCATAAACATCTAACTTATTCAGTTGCTTTCTTTCCATTGTAATTTAAATTGAGTTGATAATAGACATTGCATAAAATAGCCATAATTGTTGTATTAGTAAATATAATAAGATATAAAACTACCAATATCCTCAGACTATCACTTACAGCTTTCTAGTGCTTGCTTTGATTTATAGTGACTGCTTAAACACATCCATATGAAGACAATAAAACAGATATATTATGGTTTTAGGTATACACTGAAGCCTTCTTTATAAAACTAGAAAGTGTACAAGGGATTCAGTTTTTTTATAATGATCAGGTCACATTACCTAAGGCAGGTGCAACAAGAAGTAACTTAGGGCGTCACTAATTATAGTACTGTTTGGTTTCCACTAGCCTTGTGAAGTGTTGAAATTGGATCAGGGTGTTATTTACCAATGTCCAATGTAATACATTTCGTGTACATCATTGTCCAATTTTTATTAGTTTTTGTACCTATACTGATATGTCTTTACAAACTGGCATTTATTTTCAGGAGGAAATGCAACAACATTACCAAAGGGAAGGTTGTGTAATTGTGGATATTATTCCCAAGGAGCCGGCAGTAAAGCTACCATACCTTGACCCTTTTAAAGAACTAATGTAGGAAACCAGTTTCTGTTTGGTGTATGAATATGCAGCGAGGTCACCTTAATTGGGCATTGATAAAACATTGTGTAGTTACTATAATGCTATAATACAGATGGTTTTATTGAAGAGGCAGCTTCTATATTTGTTTGTAGTATTACACTTTAGTTGTCATATTTTTGTTCTCAGGTTTCATTTGAAGGTTAAAATGTGATTTCGTGTGAATGGTTAATTCAAGGAATTAGAGCTACTCTCCCTTGGATCAAACCTGATTACCTCTAATTGTGAGGAACTATGACCCCAGTGAGTTTAGTGCTTTCTTGGGAGTGATAATAATACATTTTTTTCTGATCATGAGAATCTTATCTGCATAAGAATACGTAAGTGCACTCATGGTGGGCAGCTCATTGCTTCACCGTTGATTGTTATCTACCCCTCAATGGAGGTTCCTTGATACTGGTGAGGGGCTCCTAATCTAAAGAATTGAACCTATGCTTCAATTTTTTGAATCGAACCTGAATGCCTTCCATTCCCCCAGGCACTGAATGACTCCTATGGGTTTAGTGCTTCTCCATAGGATTGTTATTTAGATTTTATTTATTGGATGAGAGTCAGCATTCACTCCACTGTTTAATGGACATTTAATATTTTTGTAAGTGTATTATAAATAAAACATAACCAATAGTGTCTAATTGTATTTCATTTAATTGCTTTGAATTCTTAACTTGATATGATTAAACTACAGAAAAAACATCATGATTAATGGTCAAAAAATTTTCGACAAATTTAGTATTTAGTGAAATCGGACAGAAATATACTTTTATTTTTACAAAAGATGGCAAGTATGATACTGTACTAATGATTTAATCAAAACTAAATGCTAAACCCACAACTAATGTACAGTGTTGTGTCAACCTTGACTTTTCTCTTTAGCACATGAACCTCCCTTTTTCCCTTTACACTTTTCACCCTGTCATCCACTCCTCTGCCATGTAGTGCTGAATGACCTGCAGTTTTTTTGTGACAATCACTGGTTAGCCAGTGCTCCTGGAGGTAGGAAGGGCAGCCTGCACTCTGATAGGGGCTGTTGCAGTTAGAGGGTCATCTAAATTATGATATCAGTTTCACTTCTTTGGGGAAAACTGAGTGAATTATGATGGTGAGTGTTTCCTTCTTTGAGTTACCCTCCTTGGTGAGAGATGGCCAGTAAGTTAAAAAAAAAAATTAAAAATGATGATACAATTCAAGAAAATTTAAACCCTTTAAAATACAGATAAATATTGCAATTCCCTTGATATCAAATACGTATTTGGGTTTTTTTTCATGTTTATTTTAAATAGTTTATTATGGGGTTTGCATGTGTGACAATACAAATTTTTATAACCGAGTTTCTATAATAAGTTGGGTGTGGGAGGGAAAGGGGTGACTGGTGGAGTGACGAGGTAAAGAGTGGTAAGGGAGAAAAGGTTAACATGAGGAGTACAAAAAAGTTTAGTCATGATGGAGTGTAAAAGGAGAGTAAATGAAAGAGGGAAGTTTTATTGAGAAATTTTGCTGAGAATAAAAAAAAAAGTTCTGGAATGAGATGAATATGGTGAGGAAGCCTAGGGGAAAAAATGGCTTTAACTGTAAAAACAAAAAAGAGGGGGGGTTATTAGCTGGGAAAGTGGGAAGTATTGGGAAGATGGTGGGACTCTTCTGAGGAGCTGTTAAATGTTGATAGAGAAAGGAAAGCAGGAGTTTCATGTACTGGCAGGGAGGTACAATATCTTTTAGGAGTGAGGAAGCCAGATGTGAATGTGGGAGAGGGGTGGGAGGCACTGGTTAAATGAAAGGGGGTAAAGGTTAAAGGAGACGAGATAGATGGGATCAAGACAAATGTTAAAAGCAGGTGGGGATATAGTCTTTGGGGTCTTTTCCTCCGTAAGCCATGCGTGTTGTAAAAGTCAACTAAAATGCCGGGAACAATGGGCTAGTAACCCCTTTTCCTGTAAAGATTACTAAAAAGAATAAGAAGAAGAAAATTGTCAAAGTGGGAAGTCTGAATGTGCGTGGATGTTGTGCAGATGATAAGAAAGAATGATTGGGATGTTTTGAATGAAAGAAGCGGATGTCCTGGCTTTTTAAGTGAAACAAGCTGAAGGGGGGGGAGAGTTTCAGTGGAGAGGAATAAATGGGATTAGGTCAGGGGTTTCAAATAAGAGTTAGAGCTAAAGAAGGAGTAGCAATAATGTTGAAGGATAAGCTATGGCAGGAAAAGAGGGACTATAAATGTATTAATTTAAGGATTATGTGGAGTAAAATAAAGATTGGATGTGAAAAGTGGGTTATAATAAGCGTGTATGCACCTGGAGAAGAGAGAAGTGTAGAGGAGGAGAGAGATTTTGGGAAATGTTGATGAATGCGTGGGGATTTTGAATCAAGTGTGAGAGTAATGGTGGTTGGGGATTTTAATGCTAAAGTGGGTAAAAATGTTATGGAGGGAGTAGTAGGTAAATTTGGGGTGCCAGGGGTAAATGTAAATGGGAGCCTTTAATTGAGCTATGTGTAGAAAGAAATTTGGTAATAAGTAATACATATTTTATGAAAAAGAGGATAAATAAATATACAAGGTATGATGTAGCACGTAATGAAAGTGTTTATTAGATTATGTATTGGTGGATAAAAGGTTGATGGGTAGGCTCCGGGATGAAACTGTTTAATAGAGGGGGCAACTGATATATCGGATCCATTATTTAGTTGTAGCTACAGTTAGAGTAAGAGGGAGATGGGAAAAGAGGGAAGTGGCAACAAAAAAGTAAGAGGGAGGTGAAAGTGTATAAACTAAGGGAGGAGAAGTTTTGGGTGAATATAAGCGACTATTGGGAGAAAGGGGGGCTTAGTGCAAAGATAGTAGTGGGGGTTGAAGAGGGTTGGGAAAAGTTTTAAAAAATGCAGTATTAGAATGTGGAGCAAATATTGTGGTTATGGAGGGTGGGGGCAGGAGGAAGAGGATGATTGTGGAATGATAAGTAAAGGTTGATAAAGAGAAAAAGTACTTATTAAGGTTTTTACAAAGCCAGAAGTGTTATAAAAAAAGCAGAGAATATGGGGAGTAAAAGAAAGGTAAAAATGGTGAGAGAGTGCAGAAGGAGAAACAGATGATAGAGTGGAGAGGACTGTCAAGAAATTTTAATGAAAATAAGAAAAAATTTTGGAGTGATTAAACAAGTTAAGAAAGCCTAGGGAAAATATGGATTTGTCCGTTAAAAACAGAGTAGGGAGTTAGTAATGGGGAGATGGAGGTATTGGGTAGAGGGCGAGAATATTTTGAGGAACTTTTATATGTTAAGGAAGAAACAGGGGCAGTAATTTCATGCACTGGTCGGGGAGGTATACCATCTTTTAGGAGTGAAGAAGAGCAGAATGTAAGTGTGGGGGGGTACGTGAGGCTTTACGTAAAATGAAAGGCCTTTAAAGCAGCTGGAACGATGGGATCATGACAAAATTTTAAAAAGCAGGGGGGGATATAGTGTTGGAGTGGTTGGTACTTTTGTTTAATAAATGTTAAAAGAGGGAAGGTACCTAGGGATTGGCAGAGGCATGTATATCCCTTATATAAAGGAAAGGGACAAAAGAGACTGTAAAAATTTTGAGGAATAAGTTTACTGAGTATACCAGGAAAAGTGTACGGTAGGTTATAATTGAAAGAATTAGAGTAAGACAGAATTAGGATTGCGGATGAGCAAGGGGGTTTTAGAGTGGGTAGGGGATGTGTAGATCAGGTGTTTACATTGAAGCATATATGTGAACATATTTAGATAAAGAAAGGGAAGTTTTTTGCATTTATGGATTAAAAAAGGGCATATGATAGAGTGGTTTAGAGGAGCAATGTGGCAGATGTTGCAAGTATATGGAATAGTGGAAGTTATTAAATGCTGTAAAGATTTTTTATGAGGATAGTGAGGCTCGGGTTAGGGTGTGTAGAAGAGAGGGAGACTACTTCCCCCGGTAAAAGTAGGTCTTAGACGGGGATGTGTAATGTCACCATGGGTTGTTTAATATATTTATAGATGGGGTTGAAAAGGAAGTAAATGCTAGGGTGTTTGGGAGGGGGGTGGGATTAAATTTATGGGGAATCAAATTCAAAATGGGAATTGACACAGTTACTTTTTGCTGATGATACTGTGCTTATGGGAGATTCTAAAAGAAAAATTGCAAAGGTTAGTGGATGATTTGGGAATGTGTGTAAAAAGGGAGAAAGTTGAAAGTGAACATAGAAAAGAGTAAGGTGAGAGGGTGTCAAATGATTTAGATAAAGAAAAATTGGATATCAAATTGGGGAGGAGGAGTATGGAAGAAGTGGAATGTTTTCAGATACTTGGGAGTTGACGTGTCGGCGGATGGATTTATGAAGGATGAGGTTAATCATAGAATTGATGAGGGAAAAAAGGGGAGTGGTGCGTTGAGGTATATGTGGAGTCAAAAAACGTTATCTATGGAGGCAAAGAAGGGGAATGTAGAAAGTATAGTAGTACCAACACTCTTTTATGGGTGTGAAGCTTGGGTGGTAAATGCAAACAGCGAGGAGACGGTTGGAGGCAGCGGAGAATGTCCTGTTTAAGGGCAATGTGTGGTGTAAATATTATGCAGAAAATTCGGAGTGTGGAAAATTTGGAGAAGTGTGGAGTTAATAAAAGTATTAGTCAGAGAGCAGAAAAAGGGGTTGTTGAGGTGGTTTGGTCATTTAGAGAGAATGGATACAGTGAATGACATGGAAAGCATATAAATCTATAGGGGAAGGAAGGCGGGGTAGGGTCGTTTCCCCGAAAGGGTTGGAGATGGGGTAAGGAGGTTTTGTGGGTAAGGGGCTTGGACTTCCAGCAAGCGTGCGTGAGCGTGTTAGATAGGAGTGAATGGAGACGAATGGTACTTGGGACCTGACGATCTGTTGGAGTGTGAGCAGGGTAATATTTATGTGAAGGGATTCAGGGAAACCGGTTATTTTCATATAGTCGGACTTGAGTCCTGGAAATGGGAAGTACAATGCCTGCACTTTAAAGGAGGGGTTTGGGATATTGGCAGTTTGGAGGGATATGTTGTGTATCTTTATATGTGTATGCTTCTAGACTGTTGTATTCTGAGCACCTCTGCAAAAACAGTGATAATGTGCGAGTGTGGTGAAAGTGTTGAATGATGATGAAAGTATTTTCTTTTTGGGGATTTTCTTTCTTTTTTGGGTCACCCTGCCTCGGTGGGAGACGGCCGACTTGTTGAAAAAAAAAAAAAAAAAAAAAAAAAAAAAAAATGTATGAGAGGGAAAATAGTACCTATGGCTTGACAGAGAGTGTGCATAGTTCCTTTGTATAAGGGGAAAAAGCGGATAAAACAAATTGTAAGAATTAGAAGGTAATAAGCCTATTGAGTACACCAGATAAAGTGTGTGGTAGAGTTATTAATGAAAGAATTAAGGATTAAACAGAGAATATAATTACAGATGAACAAGGAGGCTTTAGGAAGGGTTTGGGATGTATAGACAAAGTGTTTACATTGCATGTAAGTGAGCAATACTTAGATAAATATAAGGAGGTTTTTGTTGCATTTATAGATTTAGAAAAAGCTTATGATAGGGGGCAATGTGGCAGATGTTGCAAGTGTATGGAATAGATAGTAGTTTACTTAAAGCAACTAAGAGTTTTTGAGGATAGTGGGGCTCTGGTTGGGGTGCGTAGGAGAGAGGGAGATTATTTTCTAGTAAAAGAAGGCCTTAGACAGGAATGTGTGATGTCACCATGTATCAGAGATCAGTGGTACCAGCACTTTTATTGGTGTGAATCATAGGTTTTAAACATTGCAGTGGGAAAGAAGCTGGAGGCAGTAGAGATGTCATATCTGAGGGTAATGTGTAGTCTGACCATTATGCAAAAAAATTGTAGTTTAGAAAGTAGGAGGTGTAGAGGTATTCAAAGCATTATCCAGAAGGCTGAGAAGGGGTTGTTGAGGTAGTATGGACAGTTAAAGAGTATGGAGCGAAATAGAATGTCGAAGAGGGTACCGCAATCCGAAGTGGAGGGAAGTAGGGGTAGGAGTCGTCCTAAGGAAGATTGGAGGGAGGGGGTAAAGGAAGTTTTGTGTGCAAGAGGCTTGAACATTCAGCAGGTATATGTGAGTTTGGTAGCTAGGAGTGAGTGGAGGCAAGTGGATTTCATAGGCTGACATGCTGTTGGAGTGTGAGCAAGGTAACATTTATGGAGATTCAGGAAAACCGGTTAGCCAGACTTGAGTTCTGGAGATGAGAAGTCCAGTGCCTGCACTCTGAAGGAAGGGTGGGAATGTTGCAGTTTGGAGGGGTATCTGATCTGTAATGCCAGAACACCATTGGCAAGACTGTAACAGAATAATGATCAAAGTGTTTCTTCTTTTCGGGTCATACTACTATGGTGGGGGGAGACGGCCAACATGTTAAAAAATATATTAATTTTAATATCGTTATTATTACCACTATAACAGGAAATGCAGGTTAATAAAAGTTATAAGACTTTTCTTGTTTTATACTTGGGTAAAAAGTAAATTATTTCATAACATTAATGTATTTAAAATGCCACAGTTTTAGGTATGCCATAGCATACTGTACTAAGTCAGTAATATTTACTATGTCTCCTGATGTAATTAGTGGATGTACAGTGCATTTGTATATAATTTAATACATGTACCTTCATAAATTTGATATACTAATAAAACTAAGAAACTTTAATGAACAGGAAATACAGCAGTGAGTAATTATTAAACAGATTTTTGTTAATAAACTATGAAGCAATATGCCATACAAACTGTTTCTCATAACGTATAAGTTAAATAGAATGAGTTTTAGTGAACACATCTACTGCTGTTTAAAATACTGAGATGTTGCACATGTGTTCATCAGAAATCTACACAAGGTCTGTTACATCAAATAATTTCATGTTTGGGTTTACCAGGGTGGAGATGGACCTCGGAAGGAGCGGTTGCGGAGATTATAGAAATCTGGTTCATATATGCTTTGAAGGGCTGCAGGAGACTAATAGTCATATGAATAAATGTCTGAGTCAAAATAGTCTGGTTCATCGTAGGAAGTCAGGTATTTAGTTCTGAAATTAGGGCTACTAGGGAACTGGTAGCGAGGGTACTGTAGACGACTGTTTCTATATGATGACAGAGCGAAAGGGTTATAATTTGGAGTGTAAGGCATTTCTATTGGGTATATCTCAATGTCATATTGTGACTGAGGTAGATTAAACTTATCGAATGTCATTGGCATGTTTGAGGGTCTGATTTTATAAGAGGTCTCGCTTTCTTCTGGTTCATTGTCGATGTAGGATAATTCATAATTCTCGAATGGATCTTGTACAAACCTTTGCAGTCTCGCTGAGGCCTCTGGATAAAAGTTTTGCTGCATGAGTCTGTTTTGTGGCATGAAAGTTCGCTCAAGAGTGTTGAAGTTTGGCTCTGACATTCTTGGTTGCATAGATCTGCTAATTGATTTACCATAACTGACTGATCTAGGATAGTCTTCTTGTGGGAACATCTTATAACTGAAAGGCTGTGGTTTGAATGTGTCAAAATTTTTTAGAATGTTTTGGAACGCTGAGGCTTGGCCATAGTTTCTCTGAAAGTTGTCGGGTGCTTGGTAAATATCAAAGTCTTCGTTAAATCTTCCTTGGTTAGGTTCAAAGGTATTATCACCTGACCTGAAAGAAATGGGAGGAAATCTTGAGTTCATTAAGTAAGGTGCTCGCTGAGGAATCTCAGGTTGGATAGGAAATTGAGAAAACATGTTCTCTCTCTTCATATACATATTTGGTGTTTGTTCAGGAAGCTCAGGCAGGGTGGAAAGTAGAGGAGACATGTTTTCTCTAATTATATTAATCTTGGGTGTTTGCTGATGAAGCTTTGATTGGGTAGGAAACAGAGGCATGGTATTTCCTAATATATACATGTCTGATTCTTGCTGAAGACTCTTAGATTGAGGTGGAAACTGAAATGGCATGTTATCTCTTATGTGCATAATTTGATCATCTTGAAGGCCCTCAGGTTGGGTAGGAAACTCTGGAGGCATGTTATGGGCTATTGTGTACATGTTTACTTCTTGAGGCTCTTCCATGATAGGCAACTGATGCTGATCAAATTGGGGTTGAATTTGTTGCTCAATGGATGGTAAGAAGTTGAGATTCTCTCTCCACTGAGGATGGAATATCTTAAACATTTGAGGGATTTCATCGTCATTAGGGGAGCTGATTGGAAGAATATTGTCGTGAAGGGTCCAACGCTGCTGTTGGTTTACAGCAATGGGGGTGGCATACTTTTCTGCTGGAAACTCAGCAATTGGCAGTGGCCGTTCCTCGGTAATGATTTGCTCTCCATTAGTTGCTATGACAGGAATCATGTCGTCTTCAGAGTTTTGTTGTGGGTTACTCATTACAATGATTTCCACACCATTATCAGTGTCACTGGAATCTCCATCTTCCATCTTTATCTGTTCTCTCATGTCTGCTATTGGTCCAGAATTGCTTTCTATTACTAAATCTGGGATCACACTGTTTTGAAATGTACTCTCTGCAAATTCTTCTTCACCTGGGCGTCCTTGCATGACTTGGTCTAGTAATGTGGGAACAGGCAATGGGTTGCTGGCAAACTGAGCATCAGTGCTTTCACTTTTATAGTTTTCTTCACCTGGCATGAAAGGCTGCATTTCAGGGACACCAGCTGATAGATCTGAGGCCAGATTTTCAGGTGTGTAAAAGTCTCCTTCATTAATGTTCTGTGGGAAAACTGCAATTGGCTCTTCAGGTAAATTAAGTTCTTCTGCAGGGAGTGTTTCCTCATGAGCCAATTCTTCCGTCAGAGGAACAGTCTCTTCTATGTGAGGTGCCATTTCCTCAGGAGAAAAATCTCCGGGCATCATCCCGAAGGGGGTTTCATCAGCTGTAGGCTCTTCATGTGTTTCTCTCTCAAAGCTTGGAATGAAAAAGTTTGCAAGCGACACCTCTTCCCTAAAAATTGGCTCATATGAAAACTCTGTCACCAGTGGATAATCATTATTTGGCGCCAAGGGTGCTTTAGTTTCATCTATGGGATTTTCCTCTTCCACCATTACAATGACATCTTCATCGACTGGCAATGTGTCCCCTTCTACAGGAATAAGATCAGAAGGGACTTCCTCATTATCACCGGCAGGGGTATTAGGAAAATATTCCCCTCTCTCGTCTTGTTCTTCAACATTGGCTGACATTTCTGGAGAAAATTCATAACTGTAAGTTTCGTCCGCTGGCTGTACCAACTCAGTGTTGGGATGGATGTATTCTTGTGGAAGATCTTCTGTGACCACTTCTCCTGCACTTGGACTATCGTTACTGTTAAAGCTGGGAACAAATAAGCGGAATATGTCTTGTGCCATCTCTTCCAGTGTGCCACGGACTATTGGGCTGTCAACTCCTACATAATCTTCCGTAAAACCTCCCATCTCTTGCTCAGCTTTATCTACCATAGGCAGTTCAAACTTTGTGTCATGCCCAACTGTAACAAATCCTGAATCACCCTTGAGCAATGGGTTCCCTTCAAATGGCTCTAGGGGAAACAGTCCTACATCAGGTTGTGGTTCCACTTGTGGTTCTGAGTCGACATTTATCTGTTCGATTTGTGGTTCTGGGTCATCATTTACCTGTTCTACTTTTGGTTCTGTTGTTTACCTGTGGTTGTGTCTCACTAGTTTTCTCTGCCTCTGGGCCAGATTCTGCTTCAGCTTGAGGTTGCTCTGCCTTGCTCACTTGCTCTTCCCCAACAGTAGACACCTGATCTTGGTCTGGCAGAGCTGATGATGCTAAATCTTGAAGGCTTGACTCCACCTCTTCATCAGGTTGAACCTTCCCTTCACCATCGATGTTGTTGTCCTCTGCCTTAGCACTGAGGATCAGTTGTTGTATGTCTGGCTCGCTGGTCGTGGGTAGTGTGGGGATCGCCCCCACCACTGCTAGCCCCACCAGTAGTAATATCTGAAACAAATGAAAAAATGACACATTAGTTTGTATACTCTTTTAGTACGTAAAATACTGGCAAATGTGATACATACACACAGCAAACATGAAAGGCAAAAGTGTCCATGGAGTTCATTTATTTATATTCGCAGTGTATCCAAATAATAATAATAATAATAATAATAATAATAATAATAATATTGAGGTATGTATGCCTCACTGACCTCCAGAAGAACACAACATAATAAGCGAGGCCAAATAAAGAAATATGACTGTTAGGTTTTTATTTTTTAGTACAGACCTTGAGAATGACTGAGTGAGAATTGAGTGCATCGTCACACTGGCTCTGGGAACAAGAAATAAAAACCGGAACTTGAGTAAAAACCCTTGCTTAATTTGAGGGAACTTTTTAAGCTGGCACTTCTCAGAATGCTCATGATTTGAGGAACCGGAGTTACCTTCCTCTTCCTTGGATCAAATATGCTTTTTTCCTCATTCCCCAGGTGATGTGTGACCCCCCTACAGGTTTAGTGCTCCCTCGTAACCCCCTCCCCCTTTATGAATTGACTATGTGCACACATACACACACACACACACACACACACACACACACACACACACACACACACACACACACACACACACACACACACACATACACACACACATAAGCGAAGAGGCGCTGCCAGGAGCTGTGAATCGAACTCCGCTACCACAGATAAGTGAGTACACACACAGAGACACAAAAACACAGTGATGTGTGTACTCACCTATTTGTACTCACCTATTTGTGGTTGCAGGGGTCATGTGTATGTATATGTGTATGTGTGTGTGTGTGTGTGTGTGTGTGTGTGTGTGTGTGTGTGTGTGTGTGTGTGTGTGTGTGTGTGTGTGTGTGTACTCACCTAATTGTGGTTGCTAGTGTTGTGGCTAGTGTCCCACCCATCCCTGTGTGTGTGTGTGTGTGTGTGTGTGTGTGTGTACTCACCTATTTGTACCCACCTATTTGTGGTTGCAGGGGTCGAGTCACAGCTCCTGGCCCCGCCTCTTCGCTGATTGCTACTAGGTCCTCTCTCTCCCTGCCCCATGAGCTCTATCATACCTCGCCTTAAAACTATGTATGGTTCCTGCCTCCACTACATCCCTTTCTAGGCTATTCCATGGCCTGACTACTCTATGACTGAAGAAATACTTCCTAACATCCCTTTGATTCATCTGAGTCTTCAACTTCCAATTGTGACCTCTTGTGTCTGTGTCCCATCTCTGGAACAACCCGTCTTTGTCCACCTTGTCTATTCCGCGCAGTATTTTATATGTCGTTATCATGTCTCCCCTGACCCTCCTGTCCTCCAGTGTCGTCAGGCCGATTTCCCTCAACCTTTCTTCGTAGGACAATCCCCGTAGCTCTGGGACTAGTCTTGTTGCAAACCTTTGCACTTTCTCTAATTTCTTGACGTGCTTGACTAGGTGTGGATTCCAAACTGGTGCTGCATACTCCAGTATGGCCTGACATAGATGGTATACAGAGTCTTGAACGAATCCTTACTAAGGAATCGGAACGCTATCCGTAGGTTTGCCAGGCGCCCGTATGCTGCAGCAGTTATCTGATTGATGTGTGCCTCAGGAGATATGCTCGGTGTGTGTGTGTGTATGTGTGCGTGCGCGCGTGTGTGTGTGTGTGTGTGTAATGCAGGAGTCATCATCTTCCCATAAAAAACGAACTTCCTCTCAAGAAAGCGGGAAAAAATAAGTGTTGCCGGAGGTAAGACCACGTAAGCCAGTTCCTGCTTGGACGTGTTGGCCACCCGTGTCCCATCCACCCCTGGCTAGTGGACCACTCACCCTGGCTAGTGTCCCACCCACACCTGGCTAGTGTCCCACCCACCCTGGCTAGTGTCCCACCCACCCCTGGCTAGTGTCCCACCCATCCCTGGCTAGTGAACCACCCACCCTGGCTAGTGTCCCACCCACACCTGGCTAGTGTCCCACCCACCCCTGGCTAGTGGACCACCCACCCTGGTTAGTGTCCCACCCATCCCTGGCTAGTGTTCCACCCACCCCTGGCTAGTGGACCACCCACCCTGGCTAGTGTCCCACCCACCCCTGGCTAGTGTCCCACCCACCCTGGCTAGTGTCCCACCCACCCCTGGCTAGTGTCCCACCCACCCCTGGCTAGTGGACCACCCACCCTGGCTAGTGTCCCACCCACGCCTGGCTAGTGTCCCACCCACCCCTGGCTAGTGGACCACCCACCCTGGCTAGTGGACCACCCACCCCTGGCTAGTGTCCCACCCACCTCTGGCTAGTGGACCACCCACCCTGGCTAGTGTCCCACCCACCCCTGGCTAGTGTCCCACCCACCCCTGGCTAGTGGACCACCCACCCTGGCTAGTGGGCCACCCACCCCTGGCTAGTGTCCCACCCACCCCTGGCTAGTGGACCACCAACCCTGGCTAGTGGACCACCCACCCCTGGCTAGTGTCCCACCCACCCCTGGCTAGTGGACCACCCACCCTGGCTAGTGGACCACCCACCCTGGCTAGTGGACCACCCACCCTGGCTAGTGGACCACCCACCCCTGGCTAGTGGACCACCCACCCTGGCTAGTGGACCACCCACCCTGGCTAGTGGACCACCCACCCTGGCTAGTGGACCACCCACCCCTGGCTAGTGGACCAGTCTCCATGACTCGCCCTTATGTGCTATGGACGTGCATGGTTGGTCTAGTGGACCAGTGCCAACTAGTCTAGATGACGTGGTCTAACTAGTCTACATGACGTGTCCTACTAGTCTAATGACGTGGTCTAATTAGTCTAGATGACGTGGTCTAACTAGTCTAGATGACGTGGTCTAACTAGTCTAGATGACGTGGTCTAACTAGTCTAGATGACGTGGTCTAACTAGTCTAGATGACGTGGTCTAACTAGTCTAGATGACGTGGTCTAACTAGTCTAGATGACGTGGTCTAACTAGTCTAGATGACGTGGTCTTGCTAGATAATTTTAGCTTAGGAGTCGGTAGCTTTGACTATGTTTTCGTAGATTTATTTTATGTAAGTGAAGTTAGAAATAATTTATGATTAACTAGAATTGCTTTTATTAACATATCTTTGCGAGAGTAATAATAATAATAATAATAATAATAATAATAATAATAATAATAATAATAATAATCTTTATTTCTACAAGGTATACAGTTCTAGCTGACATCAATAACATACTACTATACAGAAAGCCGCTTGTTATGCTGAGTATTTCGGGCAAATTAGGTCAATTTTGTCCCAGGATGCGACCCACACCAGTCCTAATGTTTCCACCTGTACCGGGAATCGAACCCCAGACCTCAGTGTGTGAGCTGAGTGCGCTACCAGCCGAGTTACGTTAGGGTAGGCCAACACTTGATAAGACAAGCATTTAATGTAAAGTTGCGAGAGCTTACGTTAGATTAGGCTTTGCTTTGATTAAATAAGAAATTCACACCGTGAAGCGTCCGGCAGGTGTTGCTTCAGCAAGTCAGGCAAACAGGGACAGAACAGAACACGTTATGACTGTAAAGTCATGGACTCTGGCACTCTTCCAGGGAGACTCAGTGTTGAGGTTACACCTGAGCTACGCAGGTTGAGAGCCTTGCAGGTGGTTGATGGGAGCTTGAGGCTAGCGCGTTGAGGTGGCCTAGGCAGCAGGTTGATGGTGGAGCCTTGAGGTTAGCAGGTTGATGGTGAGCCTTGAGGTTAGCAGGTTGATGGTGGAGCCTTGAGGTTAGCAGGTGATGTGGAGCCTGAGGCTAGCAGGTTATGGGAGCCTTGAGGCTAGCAGGTTGATGGTGGAGCCTTGAGGTTAGCAGGTTGATGGTGGAGCCTTGAGGTTAGCAGGTTGATGGTGGAGCCTTGAGGTTAGCAGGTTGATGGTGGAGCCTTGAGGTTAGCAGGTTGATGGTGGAGCCTTGAGGTTAGCAGGTTGATGTGGAGCTTGAGGTTAGCAGGTTGATGGTGGAGCCTTGAGGCTAGCAGGTTGATGGTGGAGCCTTGAGGCTAGCAGGTTGATGGTGGAGCCTTGAGGCTAGCAGGTTGATGGTGGAGCCTTGAGGCTAGCAGGTTGATGGTGGAGCCTTGAGGTTAGCAGGTTGATGGTGGAGCCTTGAGGTTAGCAGGTTGATGGTGGGGCCTTGAGGCTAGCAGGTTGATGGTGGAGCCTTGAGGTTAGCAGGTTGATGGTGGAGCCTTGAGGCTAGCAGGTTGATGGTGGAGCCTTGAGGCTAGCAGGTTGATGGTGGAGCCTTGAGGTTAGCAGGTTGATGGTGGAGCCTTGAGGCTAGCAGGCTGATGGTGGAGCCTTGAGGCTAGCAGGTTGATGGTGGAGCCTTGAGGCTAGCAGGTTGATGGTGGAGCCTTGAGGCTAGCAGGTTGATGGTCGAGCCATGAGGGTATCAGGTTGATGGTGGAGCCTTGAGGCTAGCAGGTTCATGGTGAAACCCTGAGGCTATCAGGTTGATGGTGAAACCTTGAGGCTAGCAGGCTGATGGTGGAGCCTTGAGGTTAGCAGGCTGATGGTGGAGCTTTGAGGGCAGCAGGTTGATGGTGGAGCCTTGAGGCTAGCAGGTTCATGGTGAAACCTTCAGGCTATCAGGTTGATGGTGAACCTTGAGGCTAGGTTGAGGCTGAAACTTGAGGCTAGCAGGTGATGGTGGAGCCTTGAGGTTAGCAGGCTGATGGTGGAGCCTTGAGGCTAGCAGGCTGATGGTGGAGCCTTGAGGCTAGCAGGTTGATGGTGTAGCCTTGTGGTTAGCAGGCTGATGGTGGAGCCTTGAGGTTAGCAGGTTGATGGTGGAGCCTTGAGGCTAGCAGGCTGATGGTGGAGCCTTGAGGTTAGCAGGTTGATGGTGGAGCCTTGAGGCTAGCAGGCTGATGGTGGAGCCTTGAGGTTAGCAGGCTGATGGTGGAGCCTTGAGGTTAGCAGGCTGATGGTGGAGCCTTGAGGCTAGCAGGTTGATGGTGTAGCCTTGTGGTTAGCAGGCTGATGGTGGAGCCTTGAGGTTAGCAGGCTAATGGTGGAGCCTTGAGGCTAGCAGGTTGATGGTGGAGCCTTGAGGGTAGCAGGTTGATGGTGGAGGCTTGAGGTTAGCAGGCTGATGATGGAGCCTTGAGGTTAGCAGGCTGATGGTGGAGCCTTGAGGTTAGCAGGCTGATGGTGGAGCCTTGAGACTAGCAGGCTGATGGTGGAGCTTTGAGATATGCAGGCTGTGGAACCTTGAGATATAAGTGTTAACAATAAATCTGGTGATCTAGCTTCTTGGAAAAGTTTATAGGGCCGCTGACTGCTGATGCCGTATCGAGCTATCGTCGTGTGGGATTGTAAAGGGAATTAGACACATGTATCTTTACTGTGTAGACGTATTGCCAACCAGTGGCTTTATCAATACAGTTCAGGGACATAAACAGAAAACTGAAAAGGTAGAAGATGAGGTAATCAGTCCCTCAGACTAACAGTTTACCTGGAGAGAGTTTCCTGGAGAGAGTTTCGGGGGTCAACGCCCCCGCGGCCCGGTCTGTGACCAGGCCTCCTTGAATTGTACTGATAAAACCACTAATTTGAGAAACGTATACATAATATGTAGTAGGTGAACATGTGTCTGATTCTTCAGCTAGTCGGTACCATATGCTATTGTTGTTAAGGGGTCCCGTAGTTCAATTGCTAGCTCACTCAGCTCACACTAAGGTCGATCCCAGTACGGGTGAAGACATTAGAACGTGTTTCCTAAGACACCTGCTGTCCATGTTCACCCATCAGTATAAAATGAGTACATGGATGTTAGTCAACTGGTGTGGGTCGCATCCTGGGGACAAAATTAACTTAATGTGCCCGAAATGCTCTGCATAACAAGGGGCTTTCTATATAGTAGTATGTCATTGATGTCAGCTAGGTCTGTATACCTTTTACTTATAGAAATAAGATTATTTATGTAGAATGCATAGGGAACCGACTGCTTCCACGGTACCGAGCCCTAACTAGTACTAGTCTTATTGCGAGATATTCACATGCATTTATTTGAGTGTGCAAGAAACCACGAGTTGATTCTAAAAACTAACCTTTAGCACCCTAGGCATTACCCTGGGATCTGCAACGCATTTTAAATATCTTTGCAAGATCCGGCAATGAAATTCAAGGATGCGGCTTGACCTTCATTGGGTGTTATGAGCTTGTTATGTTGTTATGGCCAGGAAGGTACCCAGGGGCGAGGAGAGAGTGCCAGAGGAGGATGCAGTAGAGAGGTGATAAATTAGGGTGATCAAGGGATGAACTAAGGGCGGGTGGGGGGATATGAACCCGGGTGGGGAGGTTACGCAAGTTTTTAGGCACAGCTACACATAGTATAATTATCATACATACCTGGAGAGGGTTTCAGGGGTCAACGCCCCCGCGGCCCGGTCTGAGACCAGGCCTTGTGGTGGATCAGGGTCTGATCAACCAGGCTGTCATAATAACGTATGCAAAAAACCACGGGGGGAGTTGAATGATAGCTCTAGGCCTTTTGTGTTGTAATCAACACATCACCAGGAGCTTGAAATGTTGCAGAAAAGGGAGGAAGTCCAAGAAAATATAATCACAGGGAACACCTTGCGTTCCCTGTGATCACATTTGCTTAGACCTCCTCATCTTTTCTGCAACATTGCAAGCTCCTGATGTGCTGATTGCAGCACGAAAGGCCTAGAGATATCATTCAACTCCCCCCGTGGTTTTTTGCAAACTCCTGTTTGGCTCGTTCGTGAGTTTTGCATAGTAACAACGTGTAAATTACCTAGGATAATAAAAAAGATCAAACAAGGTAATTTATTTCCATTGGACTGATTAGTGGGGTAACTAGGGCAAGAAGGAATGTTCTAGGGGTGAGGAGCTTGTGGGTGGGGGGGGGGATGAGAGTGAAGGGTGTAAGGAAAAGCAGATGATGAGTCGGGAACGGCGTTATGAGTCAAGGGAAGAGGTGATGAGTCAAGGGAAGGTGTGACGAACTCAGAGGTGTGGGAGGAGGGGGCGAGGTGTGGGGGTAAGGAGGGGCGAGATGTGGGGGTAAGGAGGGGCGAGGTGTGGGGGGAAAGGAGGGGGCTGGAAATTATAAGTATCGCCTCGATAATAACAAGAGGAGAGACAGGAAGCGTGACGAGGCGCTAAACCCGTGAACTTAAAAGTAAACTTAAACCAGAACCACAGACACACACGCCAGCCACAGACACAAACCCAGTCACAGACACAAACCCCAGTCACAGACACAAACCCCAGTCACAGACACAAACCCCAGTCACAGACACAAACCCCAGTCACAGACACAAACCCCAGTCACAGACACAAACCCCAGTCACAGACACAAACCCCAGTCACAGACACAAACCCCAGTCACAGACACAAACCCTATACACAGACACAAACCCCAGTCACAGACACAAACCCCAGTCACAGACACAAACCCTATCACAGACACAAACCCCAGTCACAGACACAAACCCCAGTCACAGACACAAACCCCAGTCACAGACACAAACCCCAGTCACAGACACAAATCCTAGTCACAGACACAAACCCCAGTCACAGACACAAATCCTATACACAGACACAAACCCCAGCCACAGACACAAACCCCGCACCACAGACAAATCCCAGTCACAGACACAAGCTCCAGTCCAGACACAAATCCAGCCCAGACATCAAAACTCCATCCACAAACAAACATACACAACAACAAAACCACAGTGCCAAAGCTCAAGGCCCTCCTTCTGTATTAAGTCGCTTCTTCTCGAATTATCATAACTTTGGCTCTTTCACACTGGGTAATATTTGTTTGGCCAACATAGTGGCTGAAGGATCTTACTTATAATAACATTAATGGCAACCACTAGTGGCAACGAAATGCCAACTCCGCCTGGATACGTCTCGTCTCCGGCTCAGGTAGAGTCAACATCATTGTGGCTCACTACGTACTGTTGCTGGCTCAGGTAGAGTCAACATCATTGTGGCTCACTACGTACTGTTGCTGGCTCAGGTAGAGTCAACATCATTGTGGCTCACTACGTACTGTTGCTGGCTCAGGTAGAGTCAACATCATTGTGGCTCACTACGTACTGTTGCTCACATACTGATCTATATTTACGCAACGTTGAAAATAAAGGGATAATTGTTGTTGGTATATTTGTGAGGTAAGTAATTTATATTGCTGCTTCTTATGTCGTGACCATGGAGTGGAAATATCTGTTTCCAGGGCACTTTGTGTGTGTGTACTCACCTCACCTAGTTGAGGTTGCGGGGGTCGAGTCCGAGCTCCTGGCCCCGCCTCTTCACTGGTCGCTACTAGGTCACTCTCCCTGAACCGTGAGCTTTATCATACCTCTGCTTAAAGCTATGTATGGATCCTGCCTCCACTACATCGCTTCCCAAACTATGCCCCTTCCTGACAACTCTGTGGCTGAAGAAATATTTCCTAACATCCCTGTGATTCATCTGTGTCTTCAGCTTCCAACTGTGTCCTCCTGTTACTGTGTCCAATCTCTGGAACATCTTGTCTTTGTCCACCTTGTCAATTCCTCTCAGTATTTTGTATGTCGTTATCATGTCCCCCCTATCTCTCCTGTCCTCCAGTGTCGTCAGGTTGATTTCCCTTAAGCTCTCCTCGTAGGACATGCCTCTTAGCTCTGGGACTAGCCTTGTTGCAAACCTTTGCACTTTTTCTAGTTTCTTCACGTGCTTGGCTAGGTGTGGGTTCCAAACTGGTGCCGCATACTCCAATATGGGTCTAACGTACACGGTGTACAGGGTCCTGAACGATTCCTTATTAAGATGTCGGAATGCTGTTCTGAGGTTTGCTAGGCGCCCATATGCTGCAGCAGTTATTTGGTTGATGTGCGCTTCAGGAGATGTGCCTGGTGTTATACTCACCTCAAGATCTTTTTCCTTGAGTGAGGTTTGTAGTCTCTGGCCCCCTAGACTGTACTCCGTCTGCGGTCTTCTTTGCCCTTCCCCAATCTTCATGACTTTGCACTTGGTGGGATTGAATTCCAGGAGCCAATTGCTGGACCAGGTCTGCAGCCTGTCCAGATCCCTTCGTAGTTCTGGCTGGTCTTCGATAGAGTGAATTCTTCTCATCAACTTCACGTCATCTGCAAACAGGGACACCTCAGAGTCTATGCCTTCCGTCATGTCGTTCACAAATACCAGAAACAGCACTGGTCCTAGGACTGACCCCTGTGGGATCCCGCTGGTCACAGGTGCCCACTCTGACACCTCGCCACGTACCATGACTCGCTGCTGTCTTCCTGACAAGTATTCCCTGATCCATTGTAGTGCCTTTCCTGTTATCCCTGCTTGGTCCTCCAGTTTTTGCACTAATCTCTTGTGTGGAACTGTGTCAAACGCCTTCTTGCAGTCCAAGAATATGCAATCCACCCACCCCTCTCTCTCTTGTCTTACTGCTGTCACCATGTCATAGAACTCCAGTAGGTTTGTGACACAGGATTTCCCGTCCCTGAAACCATGTTGGCTGCTGTTGATGAGATCATTCCTTTCTAGGTGTTCCACCACTCTTCTCCTGATAATCTTCTCCATGATTTTGCATACTATACATGTCAGTGACACTGGTCTGTAGTTTAGTGCTTCATGTCTGTTTCCTTTTTTAAAGATAGGGACTACATTTGCTGTCTTCCATGCCTCAGGCAATCTCCCTGTTTCGATAGATGTATTGAATATTGTTGTTAGGGGTACACATAGCGCCTCTGCTCCCTCTTTCAGAACCCATGGGGAGATGTTATCTGGCCCCACTGCCTTTGAGGTATCTAGCTCACTCAGAAGCCTCTTCACTTCTTCCTCGGTTGTGTGCACTGTGTCCAGCACTTGGTGGTGTGCCCCACCTCTCCGTCTTTCTGGAACCCCTTCTGTCTCCTCTGTGAACACTTCTTTGAATCTCTTGTTGAGTTCCTCACATACTTCACGGTCATTTCTTGTTGTCTCTCCTCCTTCCTTCCTTAGTCTGATTACCTGGTCCTTGACTGTTGTTTTCCTCCTGATGTGGCTGTATAACAGCTTCGGGTCAGATTTGGCTTTCGCTGCTATGTCGTTTTCATATTGTCGTTGGGCCTCCCTTCTTATCTGTGCATATTCGTTTCTGGCTCTACGACTGCTCTCCTTATTCTCCTGGGTCCTTGACCTTCTATATTTCTTCCATTCCCTAGCACATTTGGTTTTTGCCTCCCTGCACCTTTGGGTGAACCATGGGCTCATCCTGGCTTTTTCATTATTCCTGTTACCCTTGGGTACAAACCTCTCCTCAGCCTCCTTGCACATTGTTGCTACATATTCCATCATCTCATTAACTGGCTTCCCTGCCAGTTCTCTGTCCCACTGAACCCCGTTCAGGAAGTTCCTCATTCCCATGTAGTCCCCTTTCTTGTAGTTTGGTTTCATCGTCCTGGCCTTCCTGCTTCCCCCTCCACTTGTAGCTCTACTGTGTATTCAAAGCTTAAAACCACATAATTGCTGGCCCCAAGGGGTCTTTCATATGTGATATCCTCAATATCTGCACTACTCAAGGTGAATACTAAGTCCAGTCTTGCTGGTTCATCCTCTCCTCTCTCTCTTGTAGTGTCCCTTACATGTTGGTACATGAAGTTTTCCAGTACCACCTCCATCATCTTAGCCCTTCATGTATCTTGGCCCCCATGTGGCTCCAAGTTCTCCCAATCAATCTCCTTGTGGTTAAAGTCACCATGATCAGGAGCTTTGCCCTGCATGCATGAGCTCTTCTGGCCACTGCAGTCAGTGTGTCAACCATCGCTCTATTGCTCTCGTCATACTCTTGCCTTGGCCTCCTGCTGTTCTGTGGTGGGTTATACATCACTGCAATTACCACCTTGGGACCTCCAGAGTGAAGCGTTCCCGCTATGTAATCACTTTCTTCTCTGCTGTCTCCTCTCTCCAGCCCATCAAAATTCCATCGGTTTTTGATCAGCAGTGCCACTCCTCCACCCCCTCTGTTCCCTCTGTCTTTCCTCAGGATCTAGTATCCCATTGGAAAGATGGCATCTGTTATCATACCTGTAAGCTTGGTTTCTGTGAGAGCTATGATGTTCGGTGATGCCTCTTTGACTCTTTCGTGCCACTCCTCCCACTTATTTGTTATTCCATCAGCGTTTGTGTACCATACCTTCAGTTTCCTTTCCAACACTGTGCCTCGGGGGCCTGTGAGGGTGGGAGACCTGGTAGCATACTGTGGGATTCTATAGCTCGGTGTTGTGTGTGTGTGTGTGTGTGTGTGTGTGTGTACTCACCTAATTTGTGGTTGCAGGGGTCGAGACTCAGCTCCTGGCCCCACCTCTTCACTGATCGCTACTAGGCCCTCTCTCTCTCTCTGCTTCCTGAGCTTTGTCATACCTCGTCTTAAAGCTATGTATGGTTCCTGTCTCTACTACATCACTTGCTAGGCTATTCCACTTCCTGACGACTCTATGACTGAAGAAGTACTTCCTAACATCCCTGTGACTAGTCTGAGTCTTCAGCTTCCAATTGTGACCCCTTGTCTGTGTCCCCTCTCTGGAACATCCTGTCTCTGTCAACCTTGTCTATTCCACGCATTATTTTGTATGTTGTTATCATGTCTCCCCTGACCCTTCTGTCCTCCAGTGTTGTCAGTCCGATTTCCCTCAACCTTTCTTCGAAGGACATTCCCCTGAGCTCCGGAACTATCCTTGTTGCAAACCTTTGTACTTTCTCTAATTTCTTGACGTGCTTGACCAGGTGTAGGGTGCTTGACCAGGTGTAGGTTCCAAACAGGTGCTGCATACTCCAGTATGGGCCTGACGTACACAATGTACAGTGTCTTGAACGATTCCTTACTAAGGTATCGGAACACTATTCTCAGATTTGCCAGGCGCCCATATGCTGCAGCAGTTATCTGGTTGATGTGTGCCTCCGGAGATGCGCTCGGTGTTATGGTCACCCCAAGATCTTTCTCCTTGAGTGAGGTTTGCAGTCTTTGTCCACCTAGCCTACACTCTGTTTGCGGTCTTTTTAGCCCTTCCCCAATCTTCATGATTTTGCATTTGGCAGGGTTGAATTCGAGTAGCCAATTGCTGGACCACGTGTCCAGCTTGTCCAGGTCTCTTTGTAGTCCTGCCTGATCCTCATCCGATTTAATCCTTCTCATTAGCTTCACATCATCTGCGAACAGAGTCTATCCCTTCCATCACGTCCTTCACATATACCAAAAATAGCACTGGTCCTAGGATTGACCCCTGTGGGACCCTGCTAGTCACAGGAGCTCACTGTGATACCTCATCACGTACCATGACTCGTTTTTGCCTCCCTGTCATGTATTCTCTGATCCATTGCAGTGCCCTCCCTGTTATATGCGCCTGATCTTCCAGCTTCTGCACTAATTTTTTGTGAGGAACCGTGTCGAAGGCCTTCCTGCAGTTCAGGAAAATTCAATCAACCCACCCCTCTCTCTCGTGTCTTACTTCTGTTACCTTGTCATAAAACTCCAGAAGGTTTGTGACACAGGATTTTCCTTCCATGAATCCATGCTGGTTGTTGTTTATAATCTTATTCCATTCCAGGTGCTCCACCATTCTCCTCCTGATAATCTTCTCCATGACTTTACATACTATACACGTCAAAGACACTGGTCTGTAGTTTAGTGCCTCGTTTCTGTCCCCTTAAAATGGTGACTACACTTGCCCTCTTCCATACCTCAGGTGTTTCCCAATTTCAAGGGATGTATTGAAGATTGTGGTTAGTGGCACACACAATGTCTCTGCTCCTTCTCTAAGGACCCACGGGGAGATATTGTCTGGACACCTCGCCTTGGAGGTATCGAGGTCACATAGCAGCTTCTGCACCTCCTCCTCTGTTGTTTGTATGTCATCCAGCACCTGTTGGTATATTCCTTGTTGGTGTTCCCCTCTGTGCTGTCTTCTCAGAGCCATTCCTGTCTCTGCTGTAAATACTTCCTTAAATCTCATGTTGAGCTCCTCGCATACCTTGTGATCGTTTCTTGTGAGCTCCTCACCTTCTTTCCTCAGCCTGATCACCTGGTCTTTAACTGTTGTCTTCTTCCTAATGTGGCTGTACAGCAGTTTCGGGTCAGACTTGACTTTCGATGCTATGTTATTTTCATACTGTCACTGGGCCTCCCTCCTTACCTGTGCATACTCGTTCCTAATCTCCTTATTTTCCTGTGTTCTTCGCCTTCTGTACTTTTTCCATTCTCTATTGCACTTGGTTTTTGCCTCCTTACACCGTCGGGTAAATCAGGGGCTCGTTCTGGTCTTCCCATCATTTCTGTTGCCCTTGTGAACAAACCTTTCCTCTGCCTCCATGCATTTTGTTGTTATGTATTCCGTCATTTCGTTTACCGACTTTCCTACCAGTTCTCTGTCCCACTGAACCTCTTGCAGGAAGTTCCTCAAACCTATGTAGTCCCCCTGTTTATAGTCTGGCTTTTCCCATTCAACTCCTGTTACCCTCTCCACTTGTAACTCTATTACGTATTCAAAGCACAGAACTACGTGGTTACTAGCTCCTAGGGGCCTCTCACATGTGATGTCTTCAATGTCTGAACTGCTCAGGGTGAGCACAAGGTCCAGTCTTGCTGCTTCATCCTCCCCTCTCTCTCTGGTAGTATCCTTAACATGTTGATGCATGAGGTTTTCCAGCACCACATCCATCATCTTGGCTCTCCATGTTTTGGGACCCCCGTGTGGCTCTAGGTTTTTCCAGTCAATCTCCCTGTGATTGAAATCGCCCATAACTAGTAACTTTGCTCTGCTTGAGTGAGCTCTTCTTGCCACCTCAGCCAGTGTGTCCACCATTGCTCTGTTACTCTCTTCATATTCCTCTCTCGACCTCCTGCAGTTCTGTGGTGGATTATACATCACTGCAATGACTACCTTGTGCTCCCCAGACTGAAGCGTACATATTATGTATTCTCTTTCTTCAATCTCGTCCATGCCTCCCATTTCCTCAAATTTCCATCGGTGTTTTATGAGCAGTGCAACCCCTCCTTCCCCCTCTGCTCCTTTTATCTTTCCTCAGGATCTGATATACTGGTGGGAAGATTGCACCTGTTATTGTCTCAGTGAGTTTCGTTTCTGTGACTGCTATGATGTCTGGGGACTTCTCATTTATTCTTTCATGCCACTCCTCATATTTGTTCGTTATTCCATCCACATTCATGTATCAAACCTTCAACTTCTGTTCCAAAACTTTGGTCCTGGGAGGATATTGGGGTTGGGAGAGCAGGAACCCTGGCAGGGGCCTATGGGGAGTTGTGGTGGGGGTAGAGTTCCCATAGGGGGTTGCTGTAGGGATGGGGTTCATGGTGTGGGGGGTGGGGACTGAGGGATCAGTGTGTGATTGTTGGCTTAGATTGTTCAGTTGCCTTGGGGTTGTTGTGGTTGGAGTCCTTCTGCAGGTGTTTCTGGGGAATATGTTTGCCCTTACACCTGTGTCTGGGTTATTCTGTTTTTCTTTGTCACTTCCTCCCATTCCTACTTTCGTTTTGCACTCTCTTTCAGTATCCTCCTTACCTCTTGCGTTCTGTCTCGATCGAGGTACACACTCTGGAATTCCAGTTTGTCTCTCAGCCGTGCCTTCTCCTGCATGATCATGGTTTGAGTTGATTCTGCCTTGAAAATTACTTTGAGAGGCCGCTTCCTTCTCCTTGCAGATCACCCAATTCTCCAAAAATTTGCCACCTGGGTCATGTCGCCCTCGCCTATTGCCTTCATGATACCTTCAAATACTTTTATTTCCTCCTATTTTCTTTCAGTGTAGGTTTCACCTTCGGCTTCCTTGAGCCCATAGACAAAAACTGATCTCTCCCTTTCTTCCTCCCACTGTGCCTTCCATTGTGTCCTCTGAGGTGTTTTAGTTCCTTCCCTTGGTGTATTCCTTCAATCCCTTCCCTAGCTGAGGCCCCATTGCTCATTGGTCTGTCTTTCCTGCTCAGCTGTTCCTGGCCCCTGCAGGAGTCTGGTAGAGTCCCTGCATATATACTAGCTCCTTCAATGTCTCCCGACCTCTCATTTGTTCCCAGTGTGCTCCTTGTCTTTGCCTTGGCCCTGTGTGGGTCTGACAGGACCTTTACATACAGTATAGCTTCCTTGCTCCCTCCAGTCCCCTTGCCTGTGTCTGATGTAGAAGTTCCTGATGTTATGTCTGTACTGTTATTTATTTCTTCAGGCTGTTTCAGATTACTCAGTTCCTCTTCTAAGCGCTGTATTTTGGCTTCTGCTACTATGGCATGTTACTCCTAATTTCTGCTCTCTGCAGCTATCATCTCCTCCATCCTCTTTCCAAGCTCTTCTAGCTTCCTTCCCCTGTCTTCCTTCTTTTGAGCTCAGCTTCCCAATCATCCTTCCAGCTTCGTCTGCCATACCCCTGTGTGTGTGTATGTGTGTGTGTGTGTGTGTGTGTGTGTGTGTGTGTGTGTGTGTGTGTGTGTATGTGTGTGTGTGTGTGTGTGTGTGTGTGTGTGTGTGTGTATGTGTGTGTGTGTGTGTGTGTGTGTGTGTGTGTGTGTGTGTGTGTGTGAGTGTGTGTGTGTGTGTGAAGATTAGACACATGAAGATTAAGATGAAAATTAGACAAATGTGCATCATTCGGGTATCATTATTGTAGACATTTCGCCATCCAGTGGCTTTATCAATACAAATTCAAGGACATAACTGGAAGACAGTAGAACTATATACAAAACATGAGGTAATCAGTCCCTCAGCCTTGGCTGAGGGACTGATTACCTCATCCCCCAACCATTCCTATCCGTCACACACACACAGACACACACACACACACACACACATACACAGGCACACACAAGCACACCCCCCAGAAACACCTGCAGAAGGACTCCAGCCACGACACCCCCAAGGCAACTGAACAATCCAAACCAACCATCACACATCGATCCCTCTGTTTCCACCCCCCACACCACAGTTACAGTATTAGAACAGAAGTTGAAGGTTTGGTACACAAATGCAGATGGATTAACGAATAAACATGAGGAATGGCAAGAAAGAATCAATGAGAGGTCCCCAGACATCATAGTAGTTACAGAAACAAAACTCATGGAGACAATAACAGATGCAATCTTCTCACCAGGATACCAGATCATGAGGAAAGATAGAAGGGGCAGAGGGGGAGGAGGGGTTGCTCTGCTCATAAAAAACAGATGGAAATTCGAGAAAATGGGAGGCATAGACGAGACGGGAGAAAGAGACTACACAGTAGGAACACTTCAGTTTGGGAAGCACAAGGTGGTCATTGCAGTGATGTATAATCCACCACAGAACTGCAGGAGGCCAAGAGAGGAATATGAAGAGAACAACAGAGCAATGGTAGACACACTTGCTGAGGTGGCAAGAAGAGCTCACTCCAGCAGAGCAAAGTTGCTGGTTATGGGGAATTTCAACCACAGGGAGATTGACTGGGAAAACCTGGAGCCACATGGGGGTCCCGAAACATGGAGAGCCAAAATGTTGGACGTGGTGCTGGAAAACCTCATGCACCAACATGTTAAGGACACTACCAGAGTGAGAGGGGAGGATGAACCAGCAAGATTAGACCTTGTGTTCACCCTGGGCAGTTCAGACATTGAGGATATCACGTATGAGAGTCCCCTAGGAGCTAGCGACCACATGGTTCTGTGCTTTGAATACATAGTAGAGTTGCAAGTGGAGAGAATAACAGGAGTTGAATGGGAAAAGCCTGACTATAAAAGAGGGGACTACATAGGGTTGAGGAACTTCCTGCAGGAGGTCCCGTGGGACAGAGAACTGGCAGGAAAACCAGTAAACGAAATGACGGAATACATAACAACAAAATGCAAGGAGGCAGTGGAAAGGTTTATACCCAAGGGCAACAGAATTTAAGGAAGTTTTTACAGTAGAGACAGGAAGGGCTGTGGGAAGACAACACATAAGGGAACATCAAGAGGGAATATACCAACAAGTGCTGAATGACATACGAACAACCGAGGAGGAGGTGCAGAAGCTGCTAAGTGACCTTGATACCTCAAAGGCGATGGGACCGGACAACATCTCCCCATGGGCCCTAAGAGGAGCAGAGATGCTGTGCATGCCCCTAACCACAATCTTCAACACATCTCTTGAAACTGGGCAACTACCCGAGAAATGGAAGACAGCAAATGTAGTCTCCATATTTAAGAAAGGAAACAGAAATGAGGCATTAAACTACAGACCTGTGTCTCTGACATGTATTGTGTGCAAAGTCATGGAGAAAATTATCAGGAGGAGAGTGGTGGAACATCTGGAACGGAACAAGATTATAAATGAAAACCAGCATGGGTTCATGGAAGGCAAATCCTGTCACAAACCTCCTGGAGTTTTATGACAAGGTAACAGAAGTAGGACACGAGAGAGAGGGGTGGGTTGATTGCGTTTTCCTAGACTGCAGGAAGGCCTTTGACACAGTTCCCCACAAGAGATTAGTGCAGAAGCTGGAAGATCAGGCGCATATAACAGGGAGGGCACTGCAATGGATCAGGGAATACCTGACAGGGATGCAGCAACGAGTCATGGTATGTGAAGAGGTATCACAGTGGGCGCCTGTGACGAGCGAGGTCCCACAGGGGTCAGTTCTAGGACCAGTGCTATTTTTGATATATGCGAACGACATGATGGAAGGAATAGCCTCTGAAGTGTCCCTATTCGCAGATGATGTGAAGCTGATGAGAAGAATTACATCAGATGAGGATGAGGCAGGACTGCACAGAGACTTGGACAGGCTGGACATGTGGTCCAGAAACTGGCTTCTCGAATTCAATCCAGCCAAATGCAAAGTCATGAAGATTGGGGAGGGGCAAAGAAGACCGCAGACAGAGTATAGGCTAGGTGGACAAGGACTACAGACCTCACTCAGGGAGAAAGACCTTGGGCTGACCATAACACCGAGCACATCACCGGAGGCACACATCAACCAAATAACTGCTGCAGCATACGGGCGCCTGGCAAACCTGAGAATAGTGTTCCGATACCTTAATAAGGAATCGTTCAAGACACTGTACACTGTGTATGTCAGGCCCATACTGGAGTATGCAGCACCAGTCTGGAACCCACACCTGGTCAAGCACGTCAAGAACTTAGAGAAAGTACAAAGGTTTGCAACAAGGCTAGTCCCAGAGCTCAGGGGAATGTCGTACGAGGAAAGGTTGAGGGAAATTGGACTGACGACACTGGAGGACAGAAGGGTCAGGGGAGACATGATAACGACATACAAGATACTGCGGGGAATAGACAAGGTGGACAGAGATAGGATGTTCCAGAGAGGGGACACAAAACAAGGGGTCACAACTGGAAGCTGAAGACTCAGACGAGTCACAGGGACGTTAGGAAGTATTTCTTCAGTCATAGAGTCGTCAGGAAGTGGAATAGCCTAGCTAGTGAAGTAGTGGAGGCAGGAACCATACATAGTTTTAAGAAGAGGTATGACAAAGCTCAGGAAGCAGAGAGGGAGAGGACCTAGTAGCGATCAGTGAAG
>NC_069447.1:30287093-30309593 GCF_026875155.1 Cherax quadricarinatus | reverse complement strand
CCCCCCCCCCAAACACGACTCCTCTCATTCAGCCCATGGATCAGCAGGTCATCAGTAATTTCAAGAAACTCTACAATAAAGCACTGTTCCAGAAGTGCTTTGAAGTAACCTCTGACACAGAGTTAACCCTAAGAGAATTTTGGAAAAATCACTTTACTATCGCCCATTGCATAACTCTCTTTGGCTGGAAGTTCCATACAGAACAATGAACTCTGCTTGGAGGAATATGTGGCCAGAAGCAGTGGCTGAAAGGGACTTTGAGGCTGTGTCTATAGTGGAGGATATTGTGTCTCTGGGCAGGTCCATGGGTCTGTATGTGAGTGATGGTGATGTGGAGGAGTTAGTGGAGGGGCACAGGGAAGAGCTGACCACTGAGGAGCTGCAGGAACTTGAGAAGGAGCTGCACAAGACTAAGACTCTCTTCAGGCTCAGAAGAGGAGTTAGAGGAAGCCTCTACTTCATTAATCAATGAAATCTTTGCTAAATGGATGGATGTCAAAAACTTTGCAGAGAAGTACCACCCCAACAAAGCAGAAACAAGCCATAATAACATTTTCTGGAATGTCCAGAAAATGTCACATTTCCGAAACATCCTGAGGAGAAGGCAGAAGCAAAGTTCTTTGGACAGATTTTTAGTAAAAGTCAAACCTGGTGAACTTCAACCAGGTCCAAATAAGGAAAAGAGACAGAAAAGAGAAGGAGAGTTTCCTTCTAAACAATAACATTTCCTCCTCCTCTTCCCATCTCAGTACTATCCTAGTAGACACTCGACTCTTTTCACTTTTCAGCAAAGTGAGGTTAAATTTGCATTTATTTCATCTAATTCTTTTGTATTTATGTATGAATTTTAGTATTAAGCAGTGTTTAAATTACATATTTTAGCATTAAGCAGTTTAAATTATTTTATATAACCCCCATCAATGTATAATATGATAATAACAATACGATTATATATATATCTTGTGGGAAAATTCTTTTTGTATACGTCCTGTTTGGTATGCGTCCTGTTTGGTATACGTCCTGTATGGTATACGTCCTGTATGGTATGCGACCTGTATGGTATACGTCCTGTATGGTATACGTCCTGTTTGGTATACGTCCTGTTTGGTATACGTCCTGTATGGTATACGTGTTGTTTGGTATAAGTTTAAGGTCCTGGAACGGATTGAGGACGTATACCGAGGTACCACTGTTTAATATAATATATATTATATATATATATATATATATATATAAAATATATATATATATATATATATATATATATATATATATATATATATATAAGAATAACAGACAATAAAGTGCATTAGGTACAGTGAGAATCACCGTACACACGCAGCTCACATATCAAAATCAAATACTAGTATCAATATATGTTAGAAAATGGTTTATAGCTTTGTGGCAGGTCAGAGTGTTCATAATGCAATCAGAGATTTTTGAAATCTTAGGAAATTCTTAAAAAAGTGTTTTTTTTAGCTCAATTTAATTTCTGTTCATCTCTCCCTCTCTCTCTCTCTCTCTCTCTCTCTCTCTCTCCTCTCTCTCCTCTCTCTCTCTCTCTCTCTCTCTTCTCTCTCTCTCCTCTCTCTCTCTCTCTCTCTTCTCTCTCTCTTTCTCTGCAGTCTGATTTCTCATCCCACTGTATATTTGTTGTAGGCTTCTGGGGTCACGTACAGAAGAGTGACAGGCCAATACCGGGATCAATATGTTCTATGGTCACTGTGGCAGGGAGCAACACTCCCTGCTTGTACACACACACACACACACACACACACACACACACACACACACACACACACACACACACATACACACACGACATGACGGAAGGAATAGACTCTGAGGTGTCCCTGTTTGCAGATGACGTGAAGTTGATGAGAAGAATTCATTCGATCGAAGACCAGGAAGAACTACAAAGGGATCTGGACAGGCTGCAGACCTGGTCCAGCAATTGGCTCCTGGAGTTCAACCCCACCAAGTGCAAAGTCATGAAGATTGGGGAAGGGCAAAGAAGACCACAGACGGAGTACAGTCTAGGGGGCCAGAGACTACAAACCTCACTCAAGGAAAAAGATCTTGGGGTGAGTATAACACCAGGCACATCTCCTGAAGCGCACATCAACCAAATAACGGCTGCAGCATATGGGCGCCTAGCAAACCTCAGAACAGCATTCCGACATCTTAATAAGGAATCGTTCAGGACCCTGTACACCGTGTACGTTAGGCCCATATCGGAGTATGCGGCACCAGTTTGGAACCCACACCTAGCCAAGCACGTAAAGAAACTAGAGAAAGTGCAAAGGTTTGCAACAAGACTAGTCCCAGAGCTAAGAGGTATGTCCTACGAGGAGAGGTTAGGGGAAATCAACCTGACGACACTGGAGGACAGGAGAGATAGGGGGGACATGATTACGACATATAAAATACTGAGAGGAATTGACAAGGTGGACAAAGACAGGATGTTCCAGAGATGGGACACAGCAACAAGGGGGCACAGTTAGAAGTTGAAGACACAGATGAATTACAGGGATGTTAGGAAGTATTTCTTCAGCCACAGAGTTGTCAGGAAATGGAATAGTTTGGGAAGCAATGTAGTGGAGACAGGATCCATACATAGCTTTAAGCAGAGGTATGATAAAAACTCACGTTTCAGGGAGAGTGACCTAGTAGCGACCAGTGAAGAGACGGGGGCCAAGAGCTAGGACTCGACCCCTGTAACCTCAACTAGGTGAGTACAACTAGGTGAGTATAAACACACACACACACACACACACACACACACACACACACACGCAGCACCAGTTTGGAATCAACACCTGGTGAAGCACGTCAAGAAATTAGAGAAAGTGCAAAGGTTTGCAACAAGACTAGTCCCAGACCTAAGGGGATTGTCCTACGAAGAAAGGTTAAGGGAAATTGGCCTGACGACACTGGAGGACAGGAGGGCCAGGGGAGACATGATAACAACATATAAAATACTGCGCTGAATAAACAAGGCGGACAAAGACAGGATGTTCCATGGAGGTGACACAGCAACAAGAGGTCACAATTGGAAGTTGAAGACTCAGATGAATCACAGGATGTTAGGAAGTATTTTTTCAGTCATAGAGTAGTCAGGCAGTGGAATAGCCTAGAAAGTGACGTAGTGGAGGCGGGAACCATACATAGTTTTAAGACGAGGTATGATAAAGCTCATGGAGCAGGGAGAGAGAGGACTCAGTAGCAACCAGTGAAGAGGCGGGGCCAGGAGCTATGAATCGACCCCTGCAACCACAAGTAGATGAGTACAAACAGGACTCTCAACGTCAGCAGCAACAGGAACCAGAGCTGGAGTTTCAGAAACAGGAGCAGCAACAGCTGGTGGTCTGCAGCTGGAGTGAAACACAGCTGGTGGTCTGCAGCTGGAATGAAACATAGCTGGTGGTCTGCAGCTGGGGTGAAGCACAGCTGGTGGTCTGCAGCTGGAGTGAAACACAGCTGGTGGTCTGCAGCTGGAGTGAAACACAGCTGGTGGTCTGCAGCTGGAATGAAACATAGCTGGTGGTCTGCAGCTGGGGTGAAGCACAGCTGGTGGTCTGCAGCTGGGGTGAAGCACAGCTGGTGGTCTGCAGCTGGGGTGAAGCACAGCTGGTGGTCTGCAGCTGGAGTGAAACAGCTGGTGGTCTGCAGCTGGAGTGAAACACAGCTGGTGGTCTGCAGCTGGAGTGAAACACAGCTGGTGGTCTGCAGCTGGGGTGAAGCGCAGCTGGTGGTCTGCAACTGGGGTGAAGCACAGCTGGTGGTCTGCAGCTGGAGTGAAACACAGCTTGGTCTGCAGCTGGGTGAAGCACAGCTGGTGGTCTGCAGTTGGGGTGAAGCACAGCTGGTGGTCTGCAGCTGGGGTGAAGCACAGCTGGTGGTCTGCAGCTGGGGTGAAGCACAGCTGGTGGTCTGCAGCTGGGGTGAAGCACAGCTGGTGGTCTGCAGCTGGGGTGAAGCACAGCTGGTGGTCTGCAGCTGGGGTGAAGCACAGCTGGTGGTCTGCAGCTGGGTGAAGCACAGCTGGTGGTCTGCAGCTGGGGTGAAGCACAGCTGGTGGTCTGCAGCTAGGGTGAAGCACAGCTGGTGGTCTGCAGCTGGGGTGAAGCACAGTGGTGGTCTGCAGCTGGGGGTGAAGCACAGCTGGTGGTCTGCAGCTGGGGTGAAGCACAGCTGGTGGTCTGCAGCTGGGGTGAAGCACAGCTGGTGTCTGCAGCTTGGGTGAAACACAGCTGGTGGTCTGCAGCTGGGGTGAAGCACAGCTGGTGGTCTGCAGCTAGGGTGAAGCACAGCTGGTGTCTGCAGCTGGGGTGAAGCACAGCTGGTGTCTGCAGCTGGGGTCAGCGTCCCCCGCCACCGTGTCTTCCCTTCCAGTCTCCTCCTCCTCCTCCTCCTCCTCCCTTCTTCCTTCTCTTTCTCCTCTTCTTCCTCCTCGTACCAACCTACACTTCTGAATGGTCTACATCTCTGATATCCCGTCAGCTCTGTCTGTCTGTCTGTCTGTCTGTCTGTCTGTCTGTCTGTCTCTATCTCTCTCTCTCTCTCTCTCTCTCTCTCTCTCTCTCTCTCTCTCTCTCTCTCTCTCTCTCTCTCTCTTCCTCTCTCCTCTCTCTCTTTATTTCTATCATTATCTACTCTTCCTGTCTTTCTCTCTTTACTGATTTACTTTATTTTTATTATATAACTTCTGTGACTTTGGTCTTGTAGCTCATAGCTCTCGGCTCACATGAGAAAGGACTCGGGTTCGATCTCTGCGAGGAGGTAAGATGCAGGGAAGAATTTACACCTACTGCCTCTGTTAACCTAGTAGGAAATACGTGTTTCCCTCCCTCCCTCTCTCTCTCTCCTCCTCTCTCCTCTCTCCCTCTCTCCCTCTCTCCCCTCCTCCCTCTCCTCCCTCTCTCCCTCTCTCCCTCCCTCCCTCTCTCCCTCTCTCTCCTCTCTCCCTCTCTCCCCTCCCTCCCTCCCCTCCCTCCCTCTCTCCCTCTCTCCCTCTCTCCCTCTCCCTCTCTCCCTCTCTCCCTCCCTCCCTCCCTCCCTTCCTCCCTCTCCTCCCTCCTCTCCCTCTCTCCCTCTCTCCCTCCCTCCCTCCCTCCCTCCCTCCCTCTCTCCCTCCCTCAGTGGTCAGATAACGGCTACCATCCCACCATCTCCCTCACTATTACTAAAACTGTTACGACAGACAGGTGTGAAAATGGCGTCTGGGGGATGTTTCCATGGCAACGGCTCCACCAAATTATTGTTGCCAGCAATCTTAGTAACCTCCATCTGGGTCGATTTAATTCAAAGATCCTCTTTGTTGAGCTTCGTGACCCTCGCGGGTTTAACACACAAAGAACAAAAAAGGCACAATACCGTGACTGGAACAATACACAAATAACCTGACTTGGACCATTGACTAGACACACTAACACACGAAGGTGAGAGAGCCAGTATACACAGAAGAGGAGGACAGGGAGGGGACACAGAGAGGAAGAAGGAAGTAGAGACATAGTGGTAGAGGTAATATTGGAAGTAGAAGTAGAGGTGGGGGTAGCGAGTAGTGGGAGAGACACATGGACATTACCGCTAATATTAGCGCAAATATTATCACTAACGTTAGCACTAATATTAGCGCTAATATTAACGATAATAATTCTCTGAGCTGGTAATACTAGTAAAATTTTCTCGCCCTATAAAAAAAAACCTGTTTTATTGATGATTTTTACTTTGGAAGTATTTTATTGGTATAATTATGTGAACATGAGAAGGTACACACAGCTATGTACACAAACCCATGTTCTCACACCCATGTACACAAGAACATGTACACACAGCCTAAGGCTGCATAATAATTCTATTTATTTCCCAAAAATATTCTCAGAACGGACGCAGGTTGCCCAGAGTGTGTGAGGATATTAATGGACACACACACACACACACACACAAGCACACACGTACATGGTCGTGGGCGTGCACACGACCATGTACACACACCTATGTGCTCAAGGATACACACACATGTTTTTCCTGTACAATGCAGCGGCTTCTTATTACTTAATGTGTCCTTTAAGCTGACACATATATGGAAATGATACATAAAACAGAAGAACGATAAATAAAGTAGGAGGAGGAGGAGGAGGAGGAGGAGGAGGAGGAGGAGGAGGAGGAGGAGGAGGAGGAGGAGGTTGAAAAAAATAGTCTGGGCTTTCAAATTATTATATATTTCTGAAAAACGACTTGAAATAAAAACTATATCAGAAAATACAGAAAAATGTGCTAAAATGTGATTTTTTTTTTGCATTTTTGACATACCTCAATTTTTAGATAAAATGATTATTACTATTATTATTGTTAGTAAAGAAAGTAGACCTCGTGATAGACAAGTTCTCTCTTATAAGAACTTGTACCGTTGTTGGGGAAGATCTGAAAGTTCAGGCAGCTGATGATAATTATTGTTACTGTTACGTAGATATTGTGTGTGTGTGTGTGTGTGTGTGTGTGTGTGTGTGTGTGTGTGTGTGTGTGTGTGTGTGTGTGGTGTGTGTGTGTGTGTGGTGTGTGTGTGTGTGTGTGTGTGTGTGTGTGTTGAAGAGGGGGCTCTCTAAGAGGAGTGTACACTGTGTGTGAGCACCAGGGTGTTGAAGGTGGGGCTCTGTAAGAGTGTGTGAGCACCAGGGTGTTGAAGGTGGGGCTCTGTAAGAGTGTGTGAGCACCAGGGTGTTGAAGGTGGGGCTCTGTAAGAGTGTGTGAGCACCGGGTGTTGAAGGGGCTCTGTAAAGTGTGTGACACCAGGGTGTTGAAGGTGGGGCTCTGTAAGAGTGTGTGAGTACGAGGGTGTTGAAGGTGGGGCTCTGTAAGAGTGTGTGAGCACCAGGGTGTTGAAGGTGGGGCTCTGTAAGAGTGTGTGAGCACCAGGGTGTTGAAGGTGGGGCTCTGTAAGAGTGTGTGAGCACCAGGGTGTTGAAGGTGGGGCTCTGTAAGAGTGTGTGAGCACCAGGGTGTTGAAGGTGGGGCTCTGTAAGAGTGTGTGAGCACCAGGGTGTTGAAGGTGGGGTTCTGTAAGAGTGTGTGAACACCAGGGTGTTGAAGGTTGAGCTCTGTAAGAGTGTGTGAGCACCTGGTGTTGAAGGTGGGGCTCTGTAAGAGTGTGTCAGCACCAGGGTGTTGAAGGTGGGGCTCTGTAAGAGTCTGTGAGCACCGGGTGTTGAAGGTGGGGCTCTGTATGAGTGTGTGAGCACCAGGGTGTTGAAAGTGGAGCTCTGTAAGAGTGTGTGAGCACCAGGGTGTTGAAAGTGGCGCTCTGTAAGAGTGTGTGAGCACCTGGTATTGAAGGTGGGGCTCTGTAAGAGTGTGTGAGCACCAGGGTGTTGAAGGTTGAGCTCTCTAAGAGTGTGTGAGCACCGGGGTGTTGAAGGTGGGGCTCTAAGAGTGTGTGAGCACCAGAGTGTTGAAGGTGGAGTCAGCAATATGTTCTACACGCTCCTTGATAAACGGGACAATCAGTCAAAAGATGTTTTGACAGTAAGTAGAACAGTCAACCGTCTGGCTGTGTCTCCATAAGACAGCAGTGTGTTGGTCTTGTGTGGCCAGTGCACCGTCGCAAGAATACCGTTCCTCACAGTGACGCAAGGAGGTCACCCAGGAACGCAAGTTAGGTCTGATATCAAGTAGATCATTGATCACCAACTCTCAGTAATGACACTTCCGGTGGGGCTCTCTAAGAGTGTGTGAGCACCAGGGTGTTGAAGGTGGGGTTCAAAGAGTGTGTGAGCACCAGGGTGTTGAAAGTGGAGCTCTGTAAGAGTGTGTGAGCACCGTATATTGAAGGTGGGGCTCTCTAAGAGTTTGTGAGCACCAGGGTGTTGAAGGTGGAGCTCTCTAAGAGTGCGTGAGCACCAGGGTGTTGAAGGTGGAGCTCTCTAAAAGTGTGTGAGCACCAGGGTGTTGAAGGTGGAGCTCTCTAAGAGTGTGTGAGCACTAGGGCGTTGAAGGTGGAGCTCTCTAAGAGTGTGTGAGCACCAGGGTGTTGAAGGTGGGGCTCTCTAAGAGTGTGTGAGCACCAGGGTGTTGAAGGTGGGGCTCTCTAAGAGTGCGTGAGTACCAGGGTGTTGAAGGTGGGGCTCTCTAAGAGTGTGTGAGTACCAGGGTGTTGAAGGTGGAGCTCTCTAAGAGTGCGTGAGCACCGGGGTGTTGAAGATGGGGCTCTCTAAGAGTGTGTGAGCACCAGGTGTTGAAGGTGGAGTCAGCAATATGTTCTACACGCTCCTTGATAAACGGGACAATCAGTCAAAAGATGTTTTGACAGTAAGTAGAACAGTCAACCGTCTGGCTGTGTCTCCATAAGACAGCAGTGTGTTGGTCTTGTGTGGCCAGTGCACCGTCGCAAGAATACCGTTCCTCACAGTGACGCAAGGAGGTCACCCAGGAACGCAAGTTAGGTCTGATATCAAGTAGATCATTGGTCACCAACTCTCAGTAATGACACTTCAAGTGACCTAAACTGCAGTGGAAGAAATAAATTCATTTGAAGAGTGTAACTAGTAAATAAATAAAGACTGTAGGTGCCAGGAACTCTGTTAAGAAAGTCATGGGAGAGAGAGGAGAGAGAGAGAGAGAAGAGAGAGAGAGAGAGAGAGAGAGAGAGAAGAGATAGAACGAGAAGTGAAGAGAGTGAGAGAAGCATGAGAAGATGCATAGAATTATGATGTTGTGTTCATCTATTGAATGTTATTAATGGTGAAAATTCGAGGTCCTCTTACTGATCTGCATGGAAGACGTTCATTAAAAGCTCTAATAACTTGTCTTGCTGTTCTTCTCTTACATCATTGATGACACGTCACTAATACTGGATATCATTAAGAGCATGTGTCCGTGACAAGGTCATAAATTGTGTCCTGATCAAGGTCACATTGTGTACGAGGTACTTGGTCCTTCCACTGCATGGTGTGATCTTGTACACTGTTATGCATAAACTAATCATCTAGCTAAATTATAGTAAATTTTCTAGTATTCATTATACATAATTCGTATAACAAGGGAAGCGTAAGCTATGAACATTAAGTACACTTCCATACTCACATTTCATTGCGGAAACTGTTTGCATCCAACAAGCAGCTCAATCACAGGAAGGTACTGTAGAAAGTTTCTTGAGGACTTCTCACGTGTCCATATTGGCTGTTTATAAGTGTAAACATTAGAGTAGCCAATGAATTATACCTTCAGAAAGAGCCAATCGCAGTAAAGGTACTGTAGGAAAGTAGATGAATGGTTCAGAGAACCGACAAGTTGAAACATTAGACACATGTGCAACACTTGGGTATCTTTAATGAGGAAACGTTTCGCCACACAGTGGCTTCATCAGTCCATACATAGGAGAATGGTGAAGAACAGAGCATGACCTACTTCTTCCATATTGGAGAAATGTGACACCACCTACGACTGCTGCACCTCTCCTGCCTACAGTATATAAGCCACTTCTTCGCACATATGCTGTATACTTTTTAAGATTAATGGACTGACTACATCGACTGATTACATGGACTGATTACCTCAAACTCCTGTTCTTCACCATTCTCCTTTGTATGGACTGGTGAAGCCACTGTGTGCCGAAACGTTTCTTCATTAAAGATACCCAAATGTTGCACATGTATCTAATTTATCAACTGTAGGAAAGTGTTTTCCTGAGGGTCTTCTCACGTGTTCCGTGATTGGCTGTTTCTCAGAACGTAAAGATTAGAGGTAGCCAATGAGATTACTTTATAACTTGATCTTGATTTTATGTGCAGGCCCAGAGCGCTGCCCAGCCTGTGTACACGGTGGAAAATTCAATTTTATTCTAATCTTTCTGTGCGTGGCGGAGGAAGAGGCGAGGGAGGGATGGGAAGGGAAGGTAGAGAGGGAAGAGATTGGGAGGGAAGAACAGGAAATAGTCAGGAAGGAGGTGGGATAGAAGGCAAGGAAATAGTTGAGAAGTGAGGTGCAAGGTTAATGGTGGTGGGAGGGTGTGAGTGGAAAGGGAAGAGGGTTAGGAGGGAAGGGGAGAGGGATAGGAGGAAGGGAGGAAGTGGAGCTTTGGGCAATAATGTGGTGTGGGAAGGCAGGCAGCGCAGTAGTGTATCCTTCCCTGACCTTGGAGATACCTTTGTACCCTAGACACCTGAGAGAGAGAGAGAGACAGACAGAGAGAGATATAGATAAATAAACAGATAGATAGATAGATAGATAGAAAGAGCGAGACAGACAGAGATAGAGAGACAGACAGACAGACAGACAGACAGACAGAAAAAGAGACGGATGAGATGGGAGGGGAGCTAGGATGGATATGTTCTGGCCAGCAAGGAGAGTGGTGGGGTCCAAACCAGAGAACGTCAGGTGACTACCAGAGAGGTTGGGGAGGTACCAAGAAAGCAGACCCACACACCCTTTGGTACTCTGGTCTGTACTGTTACGTGTCTATCTGTCTCTCTTCTCTGTCTCTGTCTCTGTCTCTGTCTCTCTCTCTCTCTCTCTCTCTCTCTCTCTCTCTCTCTCTCTCTCTCAGCTGCTATCAGTCAAGTCTTCCAGTGAACCACTGACTACAATATAATGTTCAATGAGGAGGAGATAAAAACAAGATCGGAGTATGACAACTCAAATCACTTAATAGAGCGCAAGTGAGAGACCTGAAAGTAATAATGTCAGAAGATCTCGAGTTAAAAGAGTACAACAACGATGTTATCGTAACTGCATGGAAAATGATGGGCTGGATAACTATAAAGTTGAAGAGATGCCAAGCCATTGATGACACTCTTCAAGTCACTCGTTCTGTCTAGGCTGGAATACCGCTGTGTACTAACGGCCCCCTCCCTCAAAGCAGGCGAAATTGCTGAGCTGGAAAATGTTCAGAGAAGAAATAAGACCGGAGAGGGAGTATTCAGTGGGGAAGCGACCAGGCTGCAAGCTGTACAAGACAGACTTAAGCTTGGTTACAAGTACTGACAGCTTGTAATATACAAGGCGATAATCAGTACGGAAAGTATGTAGTCAACTTTATGGTCACTCTCTTGAACACTATGCACTTGAGTATCCACCTGATGAGGGATATAGAGGTAGAGAAGGAGGTGATAGATTTAAAGACAGTTGACAGTCTGTTAGTAATAAAGGCTGCAATTCCCCTGAGCACTAGTGTTAGGAACATTTTAATCCTGATAATAATAATTAATATAGACTATCACTGTGTGTATACTAGGAGGTATACGCCTTCAGTGTGCCGTGTTTGTCCAAACAAAGAGGAGCTTGGGGTATACACAGGATGAAGTCTACCGCCAGAGGCTGACAGTAATCAACAGCGTCAAAGGGTCATGTGAGCCTGACGAACCTTAATATGGTGTTCATGAACCTTGAATGAAGCATGACACTCGGTGCACAACAAGTTAGTACTGGGACAACATTTCACTTACGAGTATAACTTGATAAAGCTGTAAAAAGAGCGAAATGTTATTCCATTATAAGGCGAGAGTTGTTACAGTCAGGTACCACTGAGTCCTCAGTCTCGGTGCTGTTAAATATCATTAGTGATTATCACTCACTATCCGTCAAGGAACCTCCCTTCGTGCTGCTGAAGAACTCTCGCTGGTGAAGAACTCTTGCTGGTGAAGAATCGCTGGTGAAGAACTCTTGCTGGTGAAGAACTCTTGCTGGTGAAGAACTCTTCCTTCCTAGAATCAAACCTGATTACCACCCAGTCCCCAGGCGCTGTATGACCCGTACAAGTTTAGCGCCTCCCCGCGAATATAACATTAACCTAGCTTCACTGAGCAAGCCTCTTTAAACTACAAATCTTAATACCATTAAATATTACAATTTCAGAGACTTTTATTATTTAATTATGCACCTGTACTTTTAGCGTTTGTGGAAGGTTCTGTACTTACACAGAGAGAAAATGGACGGAGAATCGAACTGGGGTTCATGATTGTGGCAGCCCAGCCATGTTTTATATACAGTGATCTCTCTTGCAAGAGACCTTATTGTATATAATGAGATTTTTTTGGTAAATGCGATTGAAAAGTTGCAGCCAAAATTGAACAGCAGGTGACAGGGCTTCGTTGTGTTATTCATTTCTGGATCTACTTTTCAATTTGCCGAAAGAAAAAAAAAAACTCACTGTGTAGACTACAGCAGTGTACATAGTAATTGGGACAGTGATGAAATAAGACATTTATTTGAAAAATTAATGTTTGTTTGAAAAATACACGCAATAATTTGACAGATGATTGATTTGATAAGATATATGACTACCCTTTAGTTTTATAGGCATTGTTACACACTTTGGCATAGAGTCGACCAATGCTGAACACATTTTGTCAGGTTCTTCGTCATGGTACCAGGTTGTAATAACAGAAGCAGTTAGCTTCTCCACAGTTGAACAGTCCTGTTTTGTGATCCTGCTTTTGGTTATTGTCCAGAGATTCTCAGTTGGGTTGAGGTCAAGAGAGTTTCCAGGCCAATTCTTAGCCCACTCTCTTCAAAGAATGTCAGCATTTTTCTGGAAGTGTGGCATGGAGCAAGATCCCGCTGGAAAATGTCTTCTCCATCAGCAAAATCTGTTCACAATGCGAAGCAAATGAGCTGCCAGGACTGCCTTGTGTTTGTTACTGTTCATTGTTCCCTCAACAATAACAAGCCGTCCAGGGCCTTTAGCAGTAAATCTACCTCATAGGTGGGGGTTTTGGTACTTGTTGAATGTGTTCATTCCTTGGCTCCGTCTCACTACATTGATCTGTACTTATGTACTGCAAATTTTTCTCCATTCATTTGTCGTCTGTCCCTTATGATCGAATGCCATCGCAGCCGTTTTTCTTCATAGCCACAGTCACTAATTGTTTCTTTATCGGCTTTCCTTTCTGGTAGTCATGCTAACTTCAAGGAGCCTTCGTTGAACAGTTGAAGAATCAACATTTACTCCAGCTGAAGCCAAATCTCTTTGTAGATCTTTGCTTGTTTTCTTGGGATCCTTCACACTATTTATGATAACCTTGTCCATCGTGAGGTGTTGTCTTGCGTTTTCTTCCGCATCTTCCTCGACGCAGCTCTCCACACTCACCAGTGTCGTCAGCTCTCTTTAGACTCCCACCAACAGTTGACTTTGCTTGGCTCAAATTTTCGGCGATCTGTCTGATACTCAAATCAGCATTTTTTCCAAGAGCTACTGTACTTTCCCGCTTTCTAGGTGTAACATCAATCATGAAATTCAGCAGTAATCATTAAATGAAGGGGAGAATTTGGCGAAACCATATTCACTCACGGATCACGCTTGCAGGAATAGCCTTACAGAGCAACAGCTGTTATAGCACTGACGAGAGTCGCAGGGTAATACCACAGATGGATGGTTGCCAGAAGGCAGCAGCAATCTCTTATGAAAAGCAAAGAACCCAAACTACATTAATTAAGCCGGAGACTAAGATATAATATGAGATAATCACAAAATATACAGTGCTTACTGATACAGTGAATCCCTGATACATCAATACCCTGATGTTATATACACACATCTTTACTTGTCACTGAAGATGTCCCCGAGTGAAGATGAAAGCACTTAGAGAAGCTTTTCACTGTATTTTTCACTGTTATCACTCTGCAGGTTAACACTTCAAAGAATACGAGTAATTCAGTGTAGAACTTGGTTGATCCAGACCAGAACTTGTTCAACTTACTAACTGGTTAATTAAGATGCACAGGAAGAGTGAGGAGTAATTAAGAACATATTGTGTATGCTCGTGCAGACATATGTATGCTCGTGCAGACATGTATATGCTCGTGCAGACATATGTGTAAGCTCGTGCAGACTTATGTATGCTCGTGCAGACTTATGTATGCTCGTGTAGACATATATGTATGCTCGTGCAGACTTATGTATGCTCGTGTAGACATATATGTATGCTCGTGCAGACATGTATATGCTCGTGCAGACATGTATATGCTCGTGCAGACATGTATATGCTCGTGCAGACATGTATATGCTCGTGCAGACACATGTGTCTGCTCGTGCAGACACATCATCATTGTTCTTCACTGGTTCGCTGTTAGACAAGCTGCTTCTTGCATCGCTAACTACTGTACACGAGACATTAAGTCAATAGGGTTTAAAATCAATAGATGGGAAGATGGGTAGGATATATAGTTAGAAAATGGGTAATGTATATGTGGGCAGGACGATGGGAGTATATTAATGGGTTATAGACGACGTGATACAAGAAACACTGTTTTCAATAATGATGATAATGATAACAATCAAGAAGGTATGATATATACACACAGAGGCATGATGATTGATAGGTATTGAGGATGATGACTTTAGACAGTGTTTTCTAGACCAAGAGAAACTAAGAATATTAGTGGCGTCATGTGAACTTAACACACACACACACACACACACACACACACATACCAGGCCAGGAATTATGAATCGACCCCTGCAACCACAAATGGGCGAGTACATTCACCAGTTTTTCCCATTAACACTGCTGCGCACATATAAGATTTCAGTTGGTTTGTTATCCTTGGAGAGTTAATAAAACAAGGTGACACAAGAATGTCAAGACTGTGATTCATTTGTTTTGGAGTCTCATTTAGGTCCTGCCCAGAGCAACCCATAACGATTAATTAACACCTAGATATCTAACTGATAATAGATAATGACAGCAAGTGTTAGAAGACGTGTCCATAGGTCCCTTCCTGCCTAGGATTCGACCCGAGTCCTTTCGGTTGTGAGCAGAACGAGGTACCAGCTCGGGAGGGTCACCACAAGCAGGTTGAAGTAGGTGGATCACAGTGGAAAAACAGAAGCAGCAGGCCACAATTGGAAACTTTCCCCTTGCCTCTTCTTGAAGAGGCAGCCCAAAGGCACCTGACCAAAGTGGGAACCTCCCTTTCCTCTCCTTGAAGAGGCAGGCTAGAGGCAGCAGGCCACAGAGGGTAAGGCTAGAGGCAACAGGCTATACGTGGAACTTTGATACAAAGAAAGGTTATTTCCAGGCAGGAGAGCCCGAGGGAAGGAGAACAAGGGCAAAGGGAGGGTCTTATGTACACTCAAGTAACACGTGGCCTAACACAGCACCAAATGTACACACACACCACCGGTGTAATGCACACACACACACACACAAACACACACACACACACACACACACAAATACACACAGAGCACCTAGTATTGTGTACACACATTGCTTCTGGCTCAACAAGGTGTTCTTCGTGTGAGAGAAACAAGGTAATCTGGAAGTCCAGAGGAATCTTGAAGGGCAAACTGACGAGCAGACTCACTCCAGGTGTGACGCATGGGCGGAGGATGGACAGAGGATGGACAGACGAAAGATGAAGAGAAGTACGGAAAGACAGAAAGAGAAGGGAGGAGGGAGAAGGGGAGGTGTCTCTTCCATGGGTGAGTACCTCACCTTGCTCAGTCATCCTCCAGCACGCTACATACCGTTAGTTCAGCAGCTGCTGCTGCTGCTCCCCTGACTGCTTCTTCTCAGTCTTTATACGAACACAAGAATAGATAACTATGGTAGGTCAGACTCACACCCACTCATTTACTTATACAACCTATTTAAAAAGTTAGCAAAAGTTCTCATTTCACAAACGCTACCTTCTTTCAGCCTGTCTTAGTAAGACAACTTTCTTGTAATGTGATAAACATTGTCGGTCTTGTCTTCATACTTTCCAGCGCTTTTATAACCGTTCTTTAATTTGAAGACTATAACCAAGCTTCATCTAAATGAAGTCTTACCAAAGATATATAAAGCTGAAGTATGACATCAAGACATCATTTATTTATTCTCCTTGATAAGTCGGAGAATTCCATTACCTTTATTGAGAACTCGGATGCACAGTTGTTGTGGCTTTAGATTTCTGCTAACTAGAACTCTTGAGTCATTTTTCTATTTAGTTAGATTAAAATCTATAATATTCAGTTTATAAGTGTCATGGTCACTTTCTTTTACCAGGATTAATACCTTACATTCGTGTACCTTAAACTGCATCTGCTACTTCTCCCGCCACATTAGAAATTATTTGGCGGCCTATTTTTGCATCACTGTCAAACTTATGTAGCGATTTATACCCTCGTCACTGTTACTTCTTTTTGTAGACTGTGAACAAGGGACCCAGCACAGATCCTTGGGGAACACCTTTTGTGTTGCTTATTGGTCATTCGTACCTCGACCCAGGATACAACTTCTGCTATATCATGTGTAGCTACTTCTCCAGTGTCTTGTGTGGCACTGTCAGAAGCTTTGTTGAAGCCTTTATACGTAATGTCGTATTCTCTGTCATGTTCCGCTGCCTCAAATATCTTAGTGAAAAAAGGTTAGTAAATTGATAAGGAAGGTATTCTCTTATTAAAATCGAGCAGAGATTTATTAATCAAATTATGTCTTTGAAAGTGGCTTTGCATAGCAAGAATAATATATTTTCCTCTAACTGAGGTTAGGCTAATTGATCTCTAATTTGAGGCTAAGGACCTGCCTCTCGATTTGTAAACAAGCGACACCTTTACCATTTTCCATGTATCTGCGACGTTACCCTTTCATAGTGATTTGTTTAAGAAAATGACTTATGGTTTGCTACACGCACGCACACACACACACACGCACACACGCACACACACACACACACACACACACACACACACACACACACACACACACACACACACGCGCGCGTGTTGTGGCAGTGATAATGTAACCATGACATTCTCACGAAGTTGAGGGTCAGGGGAAAGGAGGGAGAGGGAGTGCGACGGGTGGGGGAGAAGTGTTCATGGGTGGGGGTAGAGGAGGGGGGTGTTTTTGGGAAGGAATTGGGGAGAAAAGAGGGAGGGGAAGTGGTATTCAGTTGCTGCAAAAGTTTGGCCGTGAGGATGAAGTTGGATATTCCAGTGTTTTCAACAAGTAAAGAACCCTTACAGGTTTAGTGCTCCTCACGCACACAATAACCTTTGCGGGTTCATCAGTCAAGGCAGCGTCAAAGGTTTCAGAACTGGAGTCACTATAATGTGGGAATTTCCCATGTCTCCCATAATTATGGGGAAATGCAGTTTTTAATGGGGGGAAGGAAGGAAGGATGGAATTGCCTTCTCTTTTACCATATCTCCCCATTCCTGCCTCACTCACCCATCACCCACACCCATCACCCATCACCCATCACCCATCACCCATCACCCACACCCATGGTTACTTCTCTTCTACTTAACCGAACCAGATTCAACTGACATACGGATTCATACATAAATAAATATTCATACATACATACATACATACATACGTACAAATAAACAATAACAACCGTGTATTCAGTATATAAACCAGAAATAACTACAACTAGTAAGTATGCACGGTGAGAATGTAAAGGTAAGATGAATAAAGTATGACAGTAAGATAAACAGAGAGGAAGATAGCTGTACAGGTAGAATAACCTAGCACAGGAGATGAGAAGTGATACACCAGGTAATACATACAAGTAAGATACACCAGTAGAGGCTAAGATAGTCTGTACAGGTCAAGATAACCATGCATAGGCAAGATAACAACAGTCAGAAGATAACAACATAATGGGAAGATAACAAGCATCACAGTAAGATAACAAGCAGTACAGGTAAGATAGTCTGTCCCGGTCAGATAACATGCATCAGGCAAGATAACAACACAGATAGCAAGCACAGATAAAAACAGCAGTACAGTAAACACTACAGGTATTACTAACGCAGATACATGCAAGATAACAAAAGTAATCTAAGCATACAATATACAAGCAAGATACAGTAAAGTAATAATAACAAGCAGTACAGGTAAGATAACAAGACAGTACAAGGAAGATAAGTACAGTACAGGTAAGATAACAAGCAGTACAGTCAAGATAACAACAGTACAGGCAAGATAAACAAGCAGTACAGGCAAGAAAACAAGCATACAGAAGATAACAAGCAGTACAGGCAAGATAACAAGTAGTACAGGTCAAGATAACATACAGTACAGGCAAGATAAACAAGTAGTACAAGAAGAAAACAAGACAATACAGGTCAAGATAACAAGCAGCACAGGTAAGATAACAAGCAGTACAGGTAAGATAGTCTGTACCGGTCAGATAACAGCAGATACAGGCAGAATAACAACATACAGCAAGATAACAAGCAGTACAGGCAGTAAATAGACAGACAGAACAAAGTACATTAGATAACAAGTAGTCACAAGATAACAAGCATAGCAGGCAAGATAACACATACAGAAGATAACAACAACAGTACAGGCAAGATAACAAGTAGTACATTCAAGATAACAAGCAGTACAGCAAGATAACAAGTATGCATCAAGAAACACAGTACAGGCAAGATAACAAGAGTACAGGTAACAGAGTACAGGCAAGATAACAACAGTACATGGCAAGATAACAGCAGTACAGCAAGATAACAAGCAGTACATCAAGAATAACAAGCAGTACAGGTCAAGATAACAAGCAGTACAGAAGATAACGAACGCAGTACAAGTCGCAAGATAACAAGCAGTACAAGCAAGATAACAAGCAGTAATTCAAGATAACAGGCATAAGATAACAGGCAGTACAGCAAGATAACAGAGTACATTCAAGATAACAGGCAGTACAGCAAGATAACAAGTAGTACAGAAGCAAGATTAACAAGCAGTACAGGCAAGATAACAAGAGTACATTCAAGATAAAAGCAGTACAGGCAAGATAACAAGCAGTACAGGCAAGATAACAAGCAGTACAGCAAGATAACAAGCAGTACAGCAAGATAACAAGCAAGTACAGGCAAGATAACACAGTACAGGCAAGATAACAAGCAGTACACAAGATAACAGCAGTAACAGAAGATAACAAGATACAGGCAGTAACAGTAACAGCAAGATAACAAGTAGTACAAGCAAGATAACAAGCAGTACAGGCAAGATAACAAGCAGTATATTCAAGATAACAAGCAGTACAGGCAAGATAACAAGCAGTACAGCAAGATAACAAGTCAGTAACAACGAAGCAAGATAACAAGCAGTACAGGCAAGATAACAGCAGTACAGGCAAGATAACAAGCAGTACAAGCAAGATAACAAGCAGTACAGGCAAGATAACAAGCAGTACGCAAGCAAGATAAAAGACAAGGTACAGGCAAGATAACAAGCAGTACAGGCAAGATAACAAGCAGTACAAGCAAGATAACAAGCAGTACAGGCAAGATAACAAGCAGTACAAGCAAGATAACAAGCAGTACAAGCAAGATAACAAGCAGTACAGGCAAGATAACAAGCAGTACAAGCAAGATAACAAGCACAGTAACAGGCAAAGATAACAACAGCAGTACAAGAAAGATAACAAGCAGTACAAGCAAGATAACAAGCAGTCAAGCAAGATAACAAGCAGTACAGCAAGATAACAAGCAGTACAAGCAAGATAACAAGCAGTACAAGCAAGATAACAAGCAGTACAAGCAAGATAACAAGCAGATACAAGTGCAAGATAACAAGCAGTACAAGCAAGATAACAAGCAGTACAGGCAAGATAACAAGCAGTACAAGCAAGATAACAAGCAGTACAGGCAAGATAACAAGCAGTAACAGAAAGCAAGAAGAACAAGCAGTACAGGCAAGATAACAAGCAGTACAAGCAAGATAACAAGCAGTACAGGCAAGATAACAAGCAGTACACAAGCAAGAGAACAAGCAGTACAGGCAAGATAACAAGCAGTACAAGCAAGATAACAAGCAGTACAGGCAAGATAACAAGCAGAAAAACAAGCAAGATAACAAGCAGTACAAGCAAGATAACAAGCAGTACAGGCAAGATAACAAGTAGTACAAGCAAGATAACAAGCAGTACAAACAAGATAACAAGCAGTACAAGCAAGATAACAAGCAGTATAGGCAAGATAACAAGCAGTACAGGCAAGATAACAAGCAGTACAAGCAAGATAACAAGCAGTACAGGCAAGATAACAAGCAGTACAAGCAAGATAACAAGCAGTACAGGCAAGATAACAAGCAGTACAAGCAAGATAATAAGCAGTACAGGCAAGATAACAAGCAGTACAAGCAAGATAACAAGCAGTACAAGCAAGATAACAAGCAGTACAGGCAAGATAACAAGTAGTACAAGCAAGATAACAAGCAGTACAAGCAAGATAACAAGCAGTACAAGCAAGATAACAAGCAGTACAGGCAAGATAACAAGCAGTACAGGCAAGATAACAAGCAGTACAAGCAAGATAACAAGCAGTACAGGCAAGATAAGGGAGGTTCGGCCTCACCAGTAACAGTATAACCGGTGCATTAAACGAGGACTTGAGAGTTGACCTCAAACTCGAGAATTCCGCTACTTTCGTCTCGGTGCGGTGGTGATGGGTCGTTAATTGAGACAATGGTCGTTAAAACTGAGGGAGGGGTCGTTAATTGAGACAGTGGTCGTTAAGACTGATTGAGGGGGTCGTTAATTGAGAAGCTTTCGTTAAAACAGAGGGAGGGGTCGTTGAGACAGTGGTCGTTAAAACTGAGGGAGGGGTCGTTAACTAAGACAGGTGGTCTCTAAAACAGGGACGGGTCGTTAATTGAGACAGTGGTCGTTAAATCTGAGGGAGGAGTCGTTGAGACAGCTGTCGTCAAAACTGAGAGAGGGGTCGTTGAGACAGTGGTCGTTAAAACTGAGAGAGGGGTCGTTAATTGAGACAGCTATCGTTAAAACTGAGGGAGGGGTCGTTGAGACAGGTGCTCGTTAAAACTGAGGGAGGGGTCATTGAGACAGGTGGTCGTTAAAACTGAGGGAGGGGGTGTTAGTTGAGACGGGGGGTCGTCAAAACTGAGGGGAGTCATTAATTGAGACAGGGGTAGTTAAAACTGAGGAGGGGTCGCTAATTGAGACATCGGTCGTTAAAACTGACGGAGGGGTCGTTAATTGCTGCAGGGGTCGTCAAAATTGAGGCAGTGGTAGTTAAAATTGAGGCTTTGTCATTGAGTTAGGTATGGTCGTTAACTGAGGCATCGTTAAAATCAAGGCTTGGTCACTGATGTGGGGGTCGTTAAAAGTAGGAGAGTAGAAGGAAAAGCAGGTTGGAACGGCAGCAACATGATGAATCAACAAGGAAGATGATCCTTGTTGGCCCGTTGATGAGCCAGCCAGCTAGCTCGACAACCTGCCTGGCAGTCAGCCAACCAATGTGGCTGGCAACCAACCTGGTAAGTTAATCGGCGGTTGGTTGATAAATGTGGGTTTAAATCCTACCTACTACACTGGAAGTCACTGAAGCTGCACGGAATCTCTTCACCACAAGAAGGGAATATTTTAAATCCCTTAGATAGGGATTAAAGTAAACTCTGAGTATATATATACACAGTGATAGAAATCCACCGCTCGGTATATATATCCTACCAGCTGGTCATTCACTCAACACAAGAGGCACACATCAGCCAATGCAAACATTAATATTTCACTTCCGGATCGAAATCACACTCCAACACGGACGCACACGAACACATTCCTGGAACAACGTTCGCTATATATGCATGTATCATGGTACAATGGTTGTTACGTATCGTGGAACAATGGTAGGACTGGAAAGCGGAGGTCACTTACCGCCCTCCTCATCGTCCTTGTCTCGTCTGGTACCTCCCGACACCGGCGCTGCCGTATATATATACTTCCGGGAGTTGCCGGTTCTCTCCCTGCAGGAAAGGTGGGTGAAGATGGGCGCCTTAGATACCGGTGAAGAGCTCGCTATCCCAGGAACTGGAGCTGCTCTCTCCCCCTTCCTAAGACCATAGATGATGGTTTGCCCCCATGTAACCCCAGACGCCGTATGACCTCTGAGGGTGCGCAGCTTCCCACATGTGTACGACTATAGCAAGACGTTGTTATCAATTTCAGACTTCATAGGTCAAATCCGAAGGTGGAATGTACAAAACCGGATGAATATAATTGACAGAGAGAGAGAGAGGAGAGAGAGAGAGAGAGAGAGAGAGAGAGAGAGAGAGAGAGAGAGAGAGAGAGAGAGAGAGGAGAGAGAGAGAGAGAGAGAGAGAGAGAAATAAGGAAAGAAAAAGAAATAGTAATGAAAACGTGTAAGCTTGAAGAATAGGGCTTCCCCAGCGCTCTTGCCTGGCGACACCAGCAGCAGCAGCAGCAGCAGCAGCAGCAGCAGCAGCAACACCACCACACCACCACCACCGCCGCCGCCGCCGCACCACCACCACCACCACCACACCACCACCACCACCACCAGTAGCAGCAGCAGCAGCAGCAGCAGCAGCAGCAGCAGCAGCAGCAGCAGCAGCAGCGCAGCAACAGCAACACCACCACCACCACCACCACCGCCGCCGCCGCCGCCACCACCACCACCACCACCACCACCACCACCACCAGTAGCGCAGCAGCAGCAGCAGCAGCAGCAGCAGCAGCAGCAGCAGCAGCAGCAGCAGCAGCAGCACCACCACCACCACCACCATCACCGCCGCCGCCACCACC
>NC_069447.1:30282093-30284593 GCF_026875155.1 Cherax quadricarinatus | reverse complement strand
GAGAGAGAGAGAGAGAGAGTGAGTAGTGAGAGAGAGAGAGAGAGAGAAGAGAGAGAGAGATGAGGAGAGAGAGAGAGAGAAGAGAGAGTGAGTGAGTGAGATGAGAGAGAGAGAGGAGAGAGAGAGAGGAGGAGAGAGAGAGAGAGAGAGAGAGAGGAGAGAGAGAGAGAGAGAGAGAGAGAGAGAGAGAGAGAGAGAGAGAGTAGAGAGAGTGAGTGAGGAGTGAGAGAGGAGAGAGAGAGAGAGAGAGAGAGAGAGAGAGAGAGAGAGAGAGAGAGAGAGAGAGAGAGAGAGAGAGAGAGCATAACGGAGGTAATGACGCAGTTGGCAGTGGCCGTGTGAACCTGAGTGAATATCAAGTTATTTGTGCCCTAGCTTGTGTTGTGTGTGTGTGTGTGTTGTGTGTGTGTGTGTGTGTGTGTGTGTGTGTGTGTGTGTGTGTGTGTGTGTACTCACCTATTTGTACTCACCTATTTGTGGTTGCAGGGGTCGATTCATAGCTCCTGGCCCCGCCTCTTCACTGGTTGCTACTAGGTCCTCTCTATCCCTGCCCCATGAGCTTTATCATACCTCGCCTTAAAACTATGTATGGTTCCCACCTCCACTACGTCACTTTCTAGGCTATTCCACGGCCTGACTACTCTATGACTGAAGAAATACTTCCTAACATCCAATTGTGACCTCTTGTGTCTGTGTCCCTTCTCTGGAACATCCCGTCTTTGTCCACCTTGTCTACTCCGCGCAGTATTTTATATGTCGTTATCATGTCTCCCCTGACCCTCCTGTCCTCCATTGTCGTCAGGCCGATTTCCCTCAACCTTTCTTCGTAGGACAATCCCCGTAGCTCTGGGACTACTCTTGTTGCAAACCTTTGCACTTTCTCTAGTTTCTTGACGTGCTTGACTAGGTGTGGATTCCAAACTGGTGCTGCATACTCCAGTATGGGCCTGACGTAAATGGTATACAGAGTCTTGAACGAGACCTTACTGAGGTATCGGAACGCTATCCGTAGGTTTGCCAGGCGCCCGTATGCTGCAGCAAGTTACTGATTGATGTGCGCCTCATGGAGATATGCTTGGTGTTATAACTCACCCCCAGATCTTTTTCCTTGAGTGTAGGTTTGCATGTCTTTGGGCCATCTAAACTATATTGTGTCTGCGGTCTTCTTTGCCATTCCCCAATCTTCATGACTTTACATTTGGCAGGTTACAACTCAAGGAGCCAGTTGCTGGACCAGGCTGTAGGCCTGTCCAGGTCTCTTTGTACTCCTGCCTGATCCTCAACCGATTTGATTCTTCTCATTAACTTCACATCATCGCAAACAATGACACTCTGAGGTCAACACTTCCGTTATGTCGTTCACATTACCAAGAACAGCACAGGTCCTAGGACTGACCCCTTGTAACCCCGCTTATCACAGGCGGCCCACTACTGACACCTCGTCGCGTACAATGACTCTTGTGCCACCCTGTCTGGTATTCCCTGATCCATTGCAGTGCCTTTCCTGTATGTGTGCCTGGTCCTCTGAGCTTTTGCATAACCTCTTGTGAGGAACTGTGTCGAAGGCCTTCTGCGTCCAAAAAAATGCAGTTGATCCACCCCTCTCTCTCTTGTCTTACTTCTGCCACCTTGTCATAAAACTCTAGTAGGTTGTGACACAGATTTTCCCTCCCTTGAAAACCAGGCTGGTTGTCAATTACAAACACTTGTTTTCTTTCAGTGCTCCACCACTCTCCTCCTGATGATCTCCATGACCTTGCATACTATACTGTTAGATGATACAGGTCTGTAGTTAGTGCCTCATGTCTGTCTCCCTTTTTAAAAATTGGGACTACATTTGTCATCTTCCATACCTCGGGGAGTTGCCCAGTTTCAAATGATGTGTTGAAGATCTTTGTTAATGGCTCACACAATATCTCTGCTCCCTCTTTAAGGACCCACGGAGAGATGTTGTCTGGTCCCACCGCCTTTGAGGTGTCAAATTCGCATAGCAGCTTCTTCACCTCCTCCTTGGTTATATGTACCTCATCCAGCACTTGCTGGGGTACCCCCCTGCTCTGATTTCCTAGAGTCCTACTGGTTTCCACTGTAAATATTTCTTTAAATCTCGTGTTGAGCTCCTGACATACCTCCCGGTCGTTTCTTGTGAATAACCCCATCAACCCTTCCTCAGTCGATTACCTGGTCCTTGACTGTTTGTTTTCCACCTGATGTGGCTGTACAACAGCTTCGGGTCAGTCTTGATCTTCGATGCTTGTCTTTTCGTATTGCCGCTGAGCCTCCCTTCTTTTCTGTGCATATTCGTTTCTGCTCTTCGGCTAATCCTTTATAATTTCCTGAGTTCTCTGTCTTCTGTACCTTTTCCATTCTCTAGTACACTTAGTTTTTTGCCTCCCTACACCTCTGGTGAACCAAGGACTCATTCTGTCTCTTCCCATTATTTCTGTTTCCCGTGGGTACAATACCTCCCTCTGCCTCCTGCATTTTTGTTGCGACATAG
>NC_069447.1:30272093-30279593 GCF_026875155.1 Cherax quadricarinatus | reverse complement strand
GTGTGGGTGGGTGTGGTGTGGGTGTGGGTGTGGGTGGTGTGGTGTGGGTGGGTGTGGGTGTGGTGTGGGTGGTGGGTGGGTGTGGGTGTGGGTGTGGGTGTGGTTGTGGTGTGGGGGGGTGGGTGTGGGTGTGGGTGGTGTGGGGGTGGGTGGGGGGGTGGGTGTGGTGTGGTGGGTGTGGGTGTGGGTTGTGGGTGTGGTGTGGTGGGGTGTGGGTGTGGGTGTTGGGTGTGGGGTGTGGGTGGTGTGGGTGTGGTGTGGGTGGTGTGGGTGGGGGGGGTGGGTGGGTGTGGGTGTGTGGGTGGGTGTGGGTGTGGGGTGTGGTGGTGTGGGTGGGTGTGGGTGTGGGTGTGGGTGTGGGTGTGTGGGTGTGGGTGTGGGTGTGGTGTGGGGTGGTGGGGTGTTGGGTGTGGGTGGGTGGTGGGTGTGGGTGGGGTGTGGGTTGTGGGTGTGGGTGGGGTGTGGGTGTGGGTGTGGGGTGTGGTGTGGGTGGGTGTGGGTGTGGGTGTGGGTGTGGGTGTGTGGTGGGTGTGGGGTGGTGGGTGTGGTGTGGGTGGGGTGGGTGGGTGGGTGTGGGTGTGGGTGGGTGTGGGGTGTGGGTGTGGTGGGTGTGGGTGGGGTGTGGGTGGTGGGGGTGTGGGTGTGGGGGTGGGTGGGTGTGGGTGTGGGTGGGTGTGGGTGGTGGGTGGGGGTGGGGTGTGGGTGTGGGGTGTGGGTGGTGGGTGGTGTGGGTGGGTGGGTGGGGTGGTGTGGGTGTGGGTGTGGGGTGTGGGTGGGTGTGGGTGTGGGTGTGGGGGGTGTGGGTGGGTGTGGGTGTGTGGTGTGGGTGTGGTGTGGGTGTGGTGGTGGGTGTGGGTGTGGGGGGTGTGGGTGGGTGTGGGGTGTTGGGGGTGTGGTGGGGGGGTGTGGGTGGTGGGTGTGGTGTGTGGGTGTGGGTGGGGGTGGGTGTGGGGGGTGTGGGTGTGGGTGGGTGTGGGTGGGGTGTGGGTGGGGTGGGGTTGGGTGGGGGTGGGGGTGTGGGTGGTGGGGGGGGGTGGTGTGTGGGTGTGGGTGGGTGTGGGTGTGGGGTGGGTGTGGGTGGGGGTGGGTGTGGGGGTGGGTGTGGGTGTGGGTGGTGGGGTGGGTGTGGGGGGGTGTGGTGTGGGTGTGGGTGTGGTGTGGTGTGTGGTGGGGTGTGGTGTGGGTTGTGGGGGTGGGGGTGTGGGTGGGGTGTGGTGGGTGGGTGGGGTGGGGGGTGTGGGGGTTTGGTGGGGTGGGTTGTGAGTGGGGTGTGGGATGGGTGGGTGTGGGTGGGGTGTGGGTGTGGGTGGGTGTGGGTTGGGTGGGTGTGGTGTGGGTGGGGTGGGGTGTGGGTGGGGTGGGTGTGGGTGGGTGGTTGTGGGTGGGTGTGGGTGTGGGTGTGGGGGTGGGTGTGGGTGTGGAGTGTGGGTTGGGTGGGTGGTGGGTGGGTGGTGGGTGTGGGTGTGGGTGTGGGGTGGGTGTGGGTGTGGGTGTGGGTGTGGGTGTGGGGGTGGGTGGTGTGGGTGTGGGGTGTGGGTGTGGGTGGGGGTGGGTGGGGTGTGTGTGGTGTGGGTGGGTGTGGGTGGGTTGTGGGTGTGGTGTGGGTGGGTGGGGTGTGGTGTGGGTGTGGGTGTGGGGGTGTGGTTGTGGGGGTGGGTGTGGTGTGGTGTGGGTGTGGGTGGGTGGGTGGGTGTGGGTGGGTGGGTGGGTGTGGTGTGGGTGGGGTGGGTGTGGGTGTGGGTGTGGGTGGGTGTGGGTGTGGGTGGGGTGGGTGTGTGTGGGTGGGGTGTGGTGTGGGTGTGGTGTGGGGTGGGTGTGGTGTGGGTGTGGGTGGGTGTGGGTGTGGTGTGGGTTGGGTGTGGGTGTTGGTTGGGTGTGGGTGTGGGTGTGGGGGGGGTGGGGTGTGGGTGGGTGTGGGTGGGTGTGGGTGGAGGTGTGGGTGGTGTGGGGTGGGTGTGGTGTGGGTGGTGGGGGTGTGGGTGTGGGTGTGGGTGTGGGTGGTGTGGGGGTGGGGTGGTGAGTGTGGGGGGTGTGGTGTGTGGGTGTGGTGTGGGGGTGTGGGTGTGTGGGTGTGTGTGTGGTGTGTGGGTGTGGTGTGGTGTGGTGGACTAAGAGAGAAGTTACGTTGCCAAAATTCTTTTGGGTTAGTTTTTACTTGTAAAAAAACATATCTAGATTAATCTGGAACCTTCGTGACAGCACCGGTGGAAAGCTGACAAGACTGCTGCTGACACAGCTGACAAGACTGCTGCTGACACAGCTCACCAGACTGCTGCTGATACAGCTGACTAGAATGCTGCTGATACAGCTGACTAGACTGCTACTGACACAGCTCACCAGACTGCTGCTGATACAGCTGCCTAGAATGCTGCTGATACAGCTGATTAGAATGCTGCTGATACAGCTGACTAGAATGCTGCTGTACAGCTGACTGACTGCTACTGATATAGTCACCAGACTGTTGAAGCTGACGAAGGCTGGATTCCAGGCTAGATGCGTGATACAGCTGACTAGACTGCTACATGACACAGCTCACCAGACTGCTGCTGAACATGACTAAATGCTGCGTACCAGCTGGACTAGCTGCTGTTACAGTGGACTAAAGACTGTTAGTAGTGTGCTCAGTGTCTGCTCACCAGACTGCTGCTGACACAGAACCAGACTGCTTGACATCGCTCACAAAGCTCTTGACCAGCTCACCAAATCAGCTGAGACAAACAGATGCTAGACCTGAAGACCTTGATACAGCGGACTAACGCTGCTGACAAAACGACCAGATGATCTGCCAAGCTGAGTTGACACAGCTGACCTGACGCTGCAAGACAAACTACCATATCCAAGATGGAACAGCTTACATGCTTCTAGTAACAGACTAATAGCGTACTTGAGCAAGGACGCTCAAATTTGGATCAGACTCATAAGACTTATATATTATTATTTTTATTGCTGCTGTTTTATTTATTATTATTATAGTATTATTATTATAATTTTTATTTTATACATTATAATTATATTATACTTAAATTCATTTAATTATTTTATATGTTATTATTATTATAGTACATATAAAATTAATAATGTAAAAGTAATACAGTAGTTACCTCGGTATACGTCCGCTTGAATAAGTCCAAATTGGTTAACGTCCTGTTTGGATACGAAAATTGTTGCTGGTATACGACCTTTTGAATACGACTCGTAGGCCTTTAAACATATACGTGCGAAAACAACAGTTACCTTGACGTGGAGTCAGACAGCAACTTGAGGTAACCAGAGAATATTTCAACGAATGTTTATTGTTGCTGTCGTGGCAAGTGTGAAAGTTATTTAGAGGAAAGAAAAACAGACTGTTCTGAAGTCTCCTTATAATGACAATGCTCCAGCTCACCCTCCAAGCTTCCAGGATATGTGACTGCAGGAGTTTTGACTTCACACTGTAAAGTTTCTCCCCCCCGTTACAAAAAAAACGCGATCTAAAAGTTAGAGATCCCAGTGAATACTAGAAAGGGCTGCCCTTTAGCATCAGCCTGTTTACTTTGGGGGTTTTCGTAACAATTATTCAGTATCCTTGTCCAAATTATCCATTAGAATTCAGTATTATTCAATAGTCTTCAGGTTTCAATGGTAGGCTACTAAATAGAGAAATTAAAATTTTAAAAATTTATAATTCTAGTGGTAATTATCAAAGTAAATTAAATTAATACAGTAATGAAAATAAAATCAATCTCTCGGTTCAATATTATTGTGCTGAAAGCACATATCACTTTAAAAATTCTTAAGTACCATTGGTAACATAACATTATTTAAAATATTACAAATTGTTAAGTAAGTGTGGATGTGTTAAGTGCTCTAAGTAGTTCACTATGTCTCACGACTCGACTAGATTAAACAATGATGACAAAGCCTCAAATAAACTAACTTCTTGGGCCGACTGGCAAACCCGAACAAGTCTGCTTGAACAATGAAAAGAATGCTAAGCCCAAAGCCATATAACAAGCGACTGCGACACAATAAGGATCAAGGAGATAATATAACGACACTAAGTAGGGACCATCAGCAGATCCTCCACAAAAGTTACAAAACTCCCATACTAATGAATCTAAGTTCAGCATAGGAAAAACCCGACTGTGACAATACACAGAAACCAGTACAAAATTAGGTCAGAAGCTATAGCTAAGGACCTGAGATGTTCAGAGTGTCTATGTGACACACAACCTCAGTACAACGCCGAAAATCACAAAGTCTATACAATGTTCTGTGAACAGAGTTCTACAGAACTAACAAGAATAATGAGACAGACAATCTGTCCAACCTCCAAGAGAGTCTAGAGCAGACTGAATACTTCACGAGAGGTGAGGACACCCCCCCTTTCGATCACGTGATAGCCCCGTGGACAGCACAGCTCAGAAGCCGGCAGTATAACGAGCGACAAGCGATAATTACAGTAGTTTGACAATCAAGACTTGAACTGAGCACATATTATGTACATCCTAACAACATAAGTCAAATAAGAATATAAAGCAATATATTTACGATTTAGCTATTATCGCAAATATAAGCAATATAAAATTATATGAAAAGGTAATATACATTATATATATATACATAATAATCATTGTAACCCATTCAGGGGTTGCAACACCCCCAAACACGACTCCTCTCATTCAGCCCATGGATCAGCAGGTGATCAGTAATTTCAAGAAACTCTACAATAAAGCACTGTTCCAGAAGTGCTTTGAAGTAACCTCTGACACAGAGTTAACCCTAAGAGAATTTTGGAAAAATCACTTTACTATCGCCCATTGCATAACTCTCATTGGCTGGAAGTTCCATACAGAACAATGAACTCTGCTTGGAGGAATATGTGGCCAGAAGCAGTGGCTGAAAGGGACTTTGAGGTTGTGTCTATAGTGGAGGATATTGTGTCTCTGGGCAGGTCCATGGGTCTGTATGTGAGTGATGGTGATGTGGAGGAGTTAGTGGAGGGGCACAGGGAAGAGCTGACCACTGAGGAGCTGCAGGAACTTGAGAAGGAGCTGCACAAGACTAAGACTCTCTTCAGGCTCAGAAGAGGAGTTAGAGGAAGCCTCTACTTCATTAATCAATTAAATCTTTGCCAAATGGATGGATGTCAAAAACTTTGCAGAGAAGTACCACCCCAACAAAGCAGAAACAAGCGGTAATAACATTTTCTGGAATGTCCAGACAATGTCACATTTCCGAAACATCCTGAGGAGAAGGCAGAAGCAAAGTTCTTTGGACAGATTTTTAGTAAAAGTCAAACCTGGTGAACTTCAACCAGGTCCAAATAAGGAAAAGAGACAGAAAAGAGAAGGAGAGTTTCCTTCTAAACAATAACATTTCCTCCTCCTCCTCCCATCTCAGTACCATCCTAGTAGACACTCGACTCTTTTCACTTTTCAGCAAAGTGAGGTTAAATTTGCATTTATTTCATCTAATTCTTTTGTATTTATGTATGAATTTTAGTATTAAGCAGTGTTTAAATTACATATTTTAGCATTAAGCAGTTTAAATTATTTTATATAACCCCCATCAATGTATAATATGATAATAACAATACGATTATTTCATGGGAACGACTTAATCGTTTTCCTTATATTTCTTATGGGAAAATTCGTTCGGTATACGTCCTGTTTGGTATGCGTCCTGTTTGGTATACGTCTTGTTTGGTATGCGTCCTGTTTGGTATACGTCCTGTTTGGTATACGTCCAGTTTGGTGTACGTCCTGTTTGGTATACGTCCTGTTTGGTGTACGTCCTGTTTGGTATACATCCTGTTTGGTATACGTCCTGTTTGGTATAAGTTGAAGGTCCTGGAACGGATTAAGGACGTATACCGAGGTACCACTGTATTATATTATTATTATTATTATTATTATTATTATTATTATTATTATCATTATTATTATTTTATTACTATGACTATATTTAAGGGAAGCGCAAAATCCGTAGGGATACAATAACACTTCGAGAATAGGAAGCAATCAGGTTTGATCTGAGGAAGAGGAGAATAACTCTAGCTACTTGGATCAAGAGCCCTATCAATTTACCTTATCAATGAAATTTGCTTTAAAATATAAAATCTCTGCCGAGCGCTGTTCCCTGTCACCCCTGCCACACTGTGTGTTCCCTGTCACCACTGCCATGCTGTGTGTTCCTGTCACCACTGCCACGCTGTGTGTTCCCTGTCACCCCTGCCACACTGTGTGTTCCCTGTCACCACTGCCACGCTGTGTGCTCCCTGTCACCCCTGCCACACTGTGTGTTCCTGTCACCCCTGCCACACTGCGTGTTCCTGTCACCCCTGCCACACTGTGTGTTCCTGTCACCCCTGCCACATTGTGTGTTCCTGTCACACTGTGTGTTCCTGTCACCCCTGCCAAACTGTGTGTTCCTGTCACCCCTACCACACTGTGTGTTCCCTGTCACCCCTGCCACACTGTGTGTTCCTGTCACCCCTGCCACACTGTGTGTTCCTGTCACCCCTGCCACAATGTGTGTTCCCTGTCACCTCTGCCACACTGTGTGTTCCTGTCACCCCTGCCACACTGTGTGTTCCCTCTCACCCCTGCCATACTGTGTGTTCCTTGTCACCTCTGCCACACTGTGTGTTTCCTGTCTTCCCTGCCACATTGTGTGTTCCTTGTCACCCCTGCCACACTGTGTGTTCCTTGTCAACCTTGCCAAACTGTGTGTTTCCTGTCCCCCCTGCCATATTGTGTGTTCCTTGTATCCCCTGCCACACTGTATGATAATAGACCTAGCAAAATATTCAAGGTTATGGACTAGCGATACCACCCTCAACAAGTGGCTGTTACAGTTCAACCCCTATGCTACGCACACGCCCTCACACACACAAACACACACACACACACACACACACACAACACACACACACACACACACACACACACACACACACACACACACACACACACACACACACACACATACACACACACATACACACACACACACACACACACACACACACACACATACACACACACACATACACACACACACACACACACACACCCCGCACCACAGTTACAGTATTAGAACAGAAGTTGAAGGTTTGGTACACAAATGCAGATGGATTAACGAATAAACATGAGGAATGGCAAGAAAGAATCAATGAGAAGTCCCCAGACATCATAGCAGTTACAGAAACAAAACTCATGGAGACAATAACAGATGCAATCTTCCCACCAGGATACCAGATCATGAGGAAAGATAGAAGGGGCAGGGGGGGAGGTGGGGTTGCTCTGCTCGTAAAAAACAGATGGAAATTCGAGAAAATGGAAGGAATAGATGAGACGGGAGAAAGAGAACTACATAGCAGGTACACTTCGGGTCTGGGGAACACAAAGTGGTCATTGCAGTGATGTATAATCCACCACAGAACTGCAGGAGGCCAAGAGAGGAATATGAAGAGAAGCAACAGAGCAATGGTGGACACACTTGCTGAGGTGGCAAGAA
>NC_069447.1:30233196-30264093 GCF_026875155.1 Cherax quadricarinatus | reverse complement strand
AAAATTAATATGGGACTTCCCTACATATGTTCATAGTAATAGGATCTCTACATTCATTTTCTTCTTGGTTAGCAAAGTAAGACACCCAAGACTCATAATCCTTCAGTCCTACTTGTCCAATAAGTTGGAAACCTGTGGGCAGCTTCATCCCATAAACTAACACCTACCAGTGTAGGTGTTAGTTTATAATAATTAGTGCTTACAAGGTGAAATGCTGAAAAGTATGGTAAAACAAAGACAATTATCATAGAGCAAGCCTTTATTACATAGTTCACTCATTTGAGTAAAACACTGTCTAATAAGGACTTATTCTACAATAAGTGTGCTTGTCTTTCCATACAGATTAGTTCATTTTAAGGTTCTAAGATTAACAGTCCTTCATTGTTAAAGCTAAGCCTGATTCAGGGTCATTCCAAAAATCTTGCCTTAATGCTGCAGTTTCCATAGGAATGTCTTAAAATTATTCTTATTGCAAGAAAGATGAGTGACAGAGTATAAATCTCACTTGCATATGATCTAGGTTAGCGTTTCCACCTACACTCAACAAGAGGCTAGCAGAGATTAGTATCATTATAAATCCAGTCAGATTTTTCAACCTTCTTCATCAATTTTTGAATACATGAAATACTATACAGGCTTAAAGTGTCAAGACCTCTTATTTATAAAAACAATTATTAGAAATAGAGAAATAAACAGAACCTTTTTCACATTTATAATCCATTCCATAAATGCGCCAAATGTACGCTGTGTAGTCTTCAGATGTTCACCCAAATACACTGGAACCAATGCCACTGTCTCACTCCGGAAAGTGTAAAAGACTACACTGGCATTTCGAGAGCCAGTTACATTTGGTAAAGGCTTCTCTAAGAACTTCAAGATCCTAGAAACAAACATAAATTACATTTTAAATGAGTTTTCAGTTGCTTTAGCCTGTCTCAAAATTTTAATTATACCAGTTAAGCATTATTGGCTATCATAATTTTTATTCAATATTTTTATCTAAAAATAAAGATTAATTAAGATTTTCCATAACTGCTATTGCATTTTGTAATAAAAACTAAGAATAAAGATACTGTTTACAGTAGAGCTCAGCTGTAAAATACTACCATAAATATTTCACATAAAAGACAAAAGAGTATATATGAAAATAAAAGTATCATTAGCAAATGTTTATAAAGACCCAGAGAGAGAGAAAAACATTAAGACAAATAAAACAAATCACAAAGAATATAATTCAAATGTAAAGAAATCTACTGTAATAGACTTACTACATACTTATTTGTCTGATGGCAAACTTCAACAATACCTCTTGATGAAATGGGCTCTGACTCTTCCATATCATAGTATATGGCTAAATCCCCATCTGTTTTCCGACGGAAATAGTCAATCACCTGGGCAATGTCAAACTTGGAATCCTGTGCATTTAAGAAAACAATAACTACTGTACTTATTGATTAATGTAATAATTTCCTACAGCTTACATCACTGCTTCAAAACACTTTGCTGCCTCACAACTTTATTTTATTCTTCCATATTCAATATATAATGTTCATCTCTGAACTTCATATAAAGTACATCATTCTTTTAGTGACTTAAGTGGGTTTCAGATCATTGGCTGTATAAGTGAATAAGTACATTATAACTTTTACAGTACTATATGAAAAACTATTATACAGGTCTCCCTCAACATTCGCGAGGGTTAGGGGATCAAGAGCCTCGCGAATGTTGAAAAATCGCGAATGTTTGGTGCCCGAATATATTGTAGGGAAATATAATACAATACTTCTTCCTTAACTTATTGAACCATGAAAAATCATAAAATACATGAAAACATCGTAAATTGTACTAAATACATACATGTTATGGTTTAATAACAGGTATGTTATTAAATACCACTGCCTTCACCACTGCCTCCACTTCCTCGACCACTGCGAGTCCCCATACCCCCTCCCACCCCCCCAACTGGGAGCCAGCCCTCCTACCAGTGTGGTGAGTGTTTTGTTTGTTTTATTATTTACTATTAAACTACAGTAAAAAATAATGTAAACCCCTTCATGACTGCATATTGGGAATAAATAATTTGGACAGGTATTGGACGGTACATCATGTGTTGACTCTTGAACACAGCAAAGAATCAAACATTTCTGCTACTGCTAATAATAACATATAGTAGTAGTAGTAATAATACTAATAATATAAATAATAATAATAAATTATAATAATAATAAATACGATAGAATTGAAGAAGGAAATTGTACAAAAATACGAAGGAGTGGTTGGCACATCATAAGTTTGGGTTTGTTTATGCTGAAGTGAGCAATAGTCTCCTGCTCTTCCAAACATTTCACAATAATTCATTGTGTTTGGTGCTTGTAGATTGATTGCGACTGGGGTGGTAGAGGCAGGGGGTTGGGGAAGCGGTTGAGGCATTGGGTGAGGCAGCAGTTGAGGCAATGGTTATTGAGGCAGGGTCTGGGTGAGGCCGTGGTTTAGGCAGTGGGTGAGGCAGTGGGTGAGGCAGTGGGTTTAGGCAATGGGAGAGGGAGTGCATGAGGCAGTGGTTTTAGGCAGTGGGTGGGAAAAAATGGTTGAGGCAGTGGTTGAGGCGTGGGTGGGCAGTGGTTGAGGTAGTGGGTGAGGCAGGGTTGAGGCACGGGAGAAGGCCGGGTTGAGCAGCGGTTGAGCAATGGTAGAGGGGAACAGTTGAGGCAGTGGTATTTAACCCTTCAGGTCCAAGGCCAAAATCTGAAGTGGTGCTCCAGTGTCCAAGAAATTTTGAAAAAAAAAAAAAATTATTTTTTCTTACGGGAAATTTAAAAAGCATATTTTTGTGAAGGTAATAAGACAAAAAAAAAAAATTCTGATCAGTACTTACCGGGGATACAGTGCCAAGAAGTTTGTCCAAATGATGTGGTGGCGGCAACATCAACGAATTCCACATACGCGCTTTACATTATTTTTGCGGTTTTTTTTTGTTTTTTTTCTTTTCTTTTCCAATTTTTTTCTATTCCTACTAACATTTGGGGCCTGAGAGACCAATACTGTATATAATGTATATATATAAACTCACTGTAAATTTAACACAATAACCGCACTAAAGTTTTTCATATTATTTTTTTTACCCCTGTGTTTATTACAATAAACATGCACAAATCTTGTATAATACTAATGTTCTATTCATATATTTACATATTTACAATCACTGGACATGGTTTTTTGAACTGCTGGAGTTGTGGAACTCCTTGAAACAAGGCACCATGCACAGAGGCACCCTTTCATTCCTCACACATAAACCGAGTGTCTTTGCGTCTTTGTTGCCGTCTTTTTGTTTGTGCACGACGATCCCATCTCTTCTAGAAAAATTTTTTCCCTGATTGAAGGAAGTTGTATTATAAAAATTGATCAACCTTCCCCCCTCAAACGTTTTGGGTATATCCTGGGGAATTCGGGGACCGTGTTATAGAGGTGTTGTTACCTGGTACTTCAAAAATGAGTTTCTGACAACAGACAAACAAAATTCCCATACGGGGGTCTGTTGAAGTCTTTTTTTGGGGTACATATTATTTTTGCATTGGCATTAAAAATGTACATTTGAACCAAGCGCATGTTTTTGTTAAATCAATCACTTCCCGGGTTTTTTTCGAATACGTTCATTAGTAAATCGATAAAATTTTTCCACGGGTCTTGCATTTCATTACGGTGAAGGGTTTTTGGCAAAATGTGCCCTCTCGTTTGTTTTGCCCCCCGGGAAACCCATGATGTCTTGGGCATTAAACCCCTACGCCCATCCCCAACGAGCACCTGCATTGACCCTTTGGGCAATTTTTTCCCGTTTAAAACGCACTGGCCACACACATCTGTTTGTTCACTCGAAATAAAAATCATGATTTTAAGGGGCTTGTGTCCCATTTATCGTTTAAATAATTTTTCCCCTTTACCAAGATAAGGGGGCCCTCCATGTTTCTCACCTTACGTCCCCTTTGAGTTTCCCCAATAACTTTCCTTGGTATCTTTAAAATGTTTTATTACCCGTGTATACAAAAATACCCAAACACCAACCCACTGTCACACTCACGAGTAAAAAACAGTTTTATCCCAAAAGGCTTTTCCTTTTTGCTCGGAATATACCCCGGGGAATGACAGGGGAACCTTTGAACAAAATAAAAGACTCGTCAATTACAAATTCTTGAATGGAAAAAAATTTTATATGCTGAATTTTTTGTTTGAGATACATAAAAACTTTTCTAATCTATAACCTGTCATTTTCTGTGGGGGCCCTGTTTTTTGTCAGAGAAGGGGCAACATACGTAAGAGTAGGAAAACCTGTTCACTGGAAATGTTTTTCATAAAAACCCCGGGGTAAAATTAGCCGATCTGTGGACCAGTATGCTTTTATTTTACCCTTTATAAAACGTGGGGGCATAAGCATTTTTGTTGCAAAAAAAAAATTTCTTTTCTAAAACAGCCCGTCTCTTTCCCCTGTGTAGTCTTGACTGTGGTGTTAAGAGGGTATTTGCCATGGTGTACTCAAAAAAACTTATTACTTTCCCTGAAAAAAATTTTTCCATAAATTGGCTGGTCAAAAAATAATTCAAAGAATTCCAGTTCATTGGCCGTGGTTCCAAGGGGGCAAGTTTGGGGGAATTCCACTTTTGGGAAACAAAACAAAAATGGGGGGGTTGGGAACAAAATTGGGATTTTGCTGCCCCAAACCCACATCAGTTTGCTGGTGGAAAAAACTGGACAAACCCTAGGCTGGTTGTGCGGGTGGGTTGTTTGGGTTTGGTGGGGTGGTGGCTGGCGCTTTCCCTTTGGGCCCTTTAACTGACGAGTCCCGCAGCGTGGGTCCCAAAGGGGGCCTGGTGAGTCACGCATGGGGGTGCCACTAAACCTTTACCACTAACACCCCTCCACTGATGCCTGTGGTCTATCCCCTCCAAGTGTAGCCACATCATCCTCACTATAACTACCCAAAAATGGGGTTGGCCCCGGGATGTACTTGGGTGTTTCTCCGGGGTGTTAACCCCGGGGTGTTTCCCGTCCCCTGGGCACAGCATAGGGGACACTACCCCAGTGCATGCGGCGGGGAAAAATTTCCCAAAGGGTTCAATGGTGGGAAAAAATTCCTCACTATCCTATTTGATTGAGCGTCGAGGGGCAATAAAAATCTCAGGGCCACGTCACTATCCTCATCATTACTGAAGTCGAGGGCTGGCCACGGGGAAAATATTTGTTTTCTCTTTCGATGAGGAAAAAACCGACTGTGAGTCACGATTTCCCCCACCAAAAGGTAGAAGGTTGAGGGGTCGCAGGGTTTTCTGCCCCTTTTTCGATAACCTGGTCATTCTTTTCCCGGGCCCTTTAAATGATCAAAGCCATAGAAATTTGTCTTTTATTTCCACTTCCAACAGTGTCAGAACTATCAGATAGGAAAAAGGGGAGTCCCAAAATTTTTCCGGGGGGTGAGAGCGACTTGCCACGAGGCATGGTGAACAAGGGGACTGAGCCGGGGGTTCCCACAATTTCTATGCGGGGGCCTAGTTTTTTGGTTTTTGGCGACACCCCCCCCCACAAGGGCCCCTTCTTAACAAAGTAGGCCTATTTAGGTTTTTGCGCTAAATTTGACGGGCTAGAAATTTTGGGGGTAGATCTACGGTTTGGACACTCAACATAAAGCCCTTGAAATTTAAAGGGGCGGACCCTGAAAGGGGTTTAAAAACATGGTTTTTTAAATAATTTTTTTTTTTTATAAATTTCTAATAACATTTATTATTAAATTTATTATTATTATTTTAAATTTTTAATTTTTATTTTAAAAAATGTATGTTATTAAATTTCCCCTGCCCCCAACCATTTCCTCCCCATGCTAACCCCCCTGGGCCTTACCCATGCCTCAAAATGCTGGGCCCCAACTGCTGCCTCACTTTAAATGCCTTTACCCAATGCCCCCAAAAAGCTTCCCCCAAACCCCTGCCCACCACTCCCGTGGCACTCAATCTACAAGCACCAAAAACCCAAAGAATTTTTGTGAAATGTTTTTGGGAAAAGCACGGGGACTAATGCTCAAATCCCCGCATAAACAAAAACCACACTGGGCATGTGTCAACCACTTCCCTTTGTATTTTTGTCCCAAATTTTTTTCTTCAATTCTATCATTTTTTTTATTTTTAATTTTTATTTTTTTTATTTTTTCTACTACTATTGTTTTATTAGCGTTGGGAGAAATGTTTGATTCTTTTCTGGTTCAAGGTCAACACATGATGCACCGTCCAATAAACCGTCCGAATAGTATTTCCCAAAATGCGCATGAAAGGGTTTACCTTATTTAAAAACTGTTTTGTTTAATTTTAAAAAAATTTAACAAACAAAAACTCACCCACTGGTAGGAGGGCGGGTGCCAGTTGGGGGGGTGGGAGGAGGGTAGTGGGGATCAGGTGGGGGGAAACAAAATATGTTTTGGGTGGTGGGAATTTGGGGGCGGGGAATTTGGGGGTTGGTAATTCACAAATGTTGAAGCCCCCGAAAGTTAAAAACGTAAAATGTAAGGGAGACTGACGTATATGGATGGGTTTCATGAACAGGTAGTTGAAACTAGTAAAAGACCCCTATTTAGATGTCTTAAAGACCCTCTGAGTAGATATTTTTTAGTATGATAATAAGATGTTATCTTCTTAAGAAAAAAAAAAAATATTCAACCTTTATATTAAAAATAAAAAAAAAAGACCCCCAAGGAAATAAGTCACTCTTCTGATTTTTTTTGGGGTTTTCCAGGGTTTTCTACACATATGTGTAGCATAGGGTTTAAAAAGATGTTATCTTCATTATAAATAATAAGAAAATATTACAAAACCCTTTTTAATTTTTAATAATTAAAATAAAAAGACCCCCCTGGAAAAAAGTCCTCGTTGCTTTTTTGGGGTTTTCCAGGTTCTCTACCATATCTGTATCATGAAATTCTATGTAATGTATTTTGTTACCTAATAACCTTACTTATTACAGGATGGTGAGCTTTAGCGAATATAAAGACTACTGCAACTCGAGGGGAAATGGACCTAATGCTTTTGTTATGAGACCTTTACTGAACCATTTCGACTGACACTTAAAGTGACTTTTTTTTGAAGGATAAATTTAAGTGATAAGGCCCAAAGACTGAAAAGTTTTCAAAAAGGGGTCCTGGTGAATCATTAGTGCCAATTCCCCATGAGGTAAACTTCAAATTTGGTTACCAAAACAACTGTTTTGTGAAAATTAAGAGACAGATTATTTAAAGGTGAGACCAATGATGACAAAAAGAGATTGAATATTTTAAAAAATATTTGTTTAGAAGGGGGTTTTCTTGAAGCTTTTTGATGGGGCCACTATTTCACAGACGAATGTACTCAAACTATTTTCCAACTGCATTAAGACTTAATAACTTTTAAGAATACTTTTTTTTCTCTTTTTTCTTTCAACAAATCAGCTGCATCCCCCAAAGGAGGGGGGCCCCAAAAAGAAAAGCGAAAGTTTCTCTTTTTTCTTTCTTTCAACACACCCGGCCGTATCCCCCCAAAGGCAGGGGGGGCCCAAAAGGAAAAAAAAAAGTTTCTCCTTTTACATTTATAATATATAAGGGAAAAGGGGGTTTTAGTCCCCCTTTCTCCTGGCATTTTTTTCGCCTCTTAAAAGCACGGCTTACGGGAGGAAGAATTCTGTTTCCCCTTCCCCCTGGGAGTAAGAAGAAATAAACAAAAAAAGAACTGTAAAAAAACAAAGAAAACCCCCCGAGGGGTGTGTAAATTATAGCTTTTTATTTTGTGTGTGTGACCGAGTGTAAGTAGAAAGCAAAAAATACCCGAAAAACTTGCTGTTTTTGAGACAGAGAAAAGAACCAGCAATCTTACCCCTCATGTAAAAAAATTGCAGGTTTGTTTTACACTCACTTTGGGAGGGGTGGTGTACACCCCTGGGCCGGGTTAAGAAGTTCCCGGGGCCCCAGGCTATTCAGATTGGGGGGGCCCCTTTTATTACGGGGAAGCAAGCGCCCCCTTCACTTGGGGGTGGGGGGGTCGGGGAGCCCTTTTTAAAGGGCTAATTAACCCCTTTCAAAGGTCCAAGGCCCAAAATTAAGTGGTGCCCCAGGCCCCAAAAATTTTCAAAAAAAAAAATTTTATTTTTTTATGAAATGGGAAAAATCTTTTTGTGAAGGGAATAAACAAAAGTACGAAATTTATGGAAAATTGACGAAATTTTTGCTCTCGTGAATTTTAAAGGGGTCAGAAAAATATTTATGAATCGCGTTTTCCCGGGACTTTGCCCCTCCCATTTTAGGGCCAATTACATTTTTTCCCAGTCACCAAATTTTTAAGCTTTTTTTCACTATTTTTTACTTCTTTTCTAGGGGAATGAGAAACAAAAAATTTTCGCCAAGTAAAAACCCATTTCAACTACAAAAAAAGTGACCAAAAATTGTAATTTTGGCCCAAATTTTAAACCCACTAAGTTCAAAATTTTCCCAAATTCAAAATGGGGTTCCAAAAAACAATGAAAGGAATTCCGGCACTAAACAAAACTTTCCCTCTTTTCCATTAGTTATTTTTTAAAAGTCTTTTACAAAAAAATTCCCCTTTTTAAATTTTTTTATTCACAAATAAATTTTTTATTCAAAAACCAAAAAATTTAGAAATTTACTGTTACCCAATATTGAAAAAAATTTGTAAAATATCATCATCACTTTTGTAAATTTGTAAAATTAGACCCACCAGCTGGCGTGTTAAAGACGGTGGGTCGTTTTTTTTACCCCTTAAAAAGGGCCAAAAATTTTAACCCTTTTTCCGCCATTTTTGAGCTCATTTTTCCAAAGGCCTTTTTCCATTTGCTAACCCCAATCAAAAATTATCTCTATTTCGGTGATATTTTTAAAACTATCAAAGAGCCCAAAAACCCACAAATACAACAAAAAAAAAACATACAAAAAAAACACTGCAAAACCCCGCTTTTTTTTAATCAAAACCCCACGGCTCAGTTTTTTTTTCCCCTTTAACACAGTGTGCTGCAGGTTTTGGGGTTTTTTTTGGGGTTTCACAAAAAATACCACATAAAAGTTTTCTCTCAAATCAAAGGCCCCCAAAATTTTACCACTCCAAGTTTTTTCAGAGTGACTGGGGCTCATGCCCGTAGCCCAAATTTTTTTGGGAAACCCTGAACGAAAAAAGCCGTAAAACAACGGGAGGGCCCCCTAAAAGGGAAATTAAATACATTTTTGGCTTTTTGTTTAAAATTTTAATGGGGAAAGTAAAATTCAAAAAAAAACCAAAAACCTTTTAAACCAACGCCTTTAAAATTTTTTTTTTTTTTTTTTTTTTTTTCAAAAATTCGCCGCCCTCCCACCAGGCAGGGTGACCCAAAAAAGAAAAAAAACCCCCCCCAAAAAAAAAATACTTTCAAAAACCTTAAACCCACTTTCACCAAAACTTGGGCACATTACCCACTTTTTTTTGCAGGGTGCTCAGAATAAAAACCGCCCCTAGAACCCAACCCCTATAAAAAAACCCCCAAAAAACCCCCAAAACTGCCAATACCCCAAAACCCCCTCCTTTAAAGTGCGGGCCTTTGTATTTCCCCAAATTTCCGGGATTTAAAGGTCCAAAACTAAAAGAAAAAAACCCGGGTTTCCCCCCCTTTGAACCCTTCACAAATATTCCCCCGCTCAAACTCCAACAGACCGTCAGCCCCAAGTCCTTTCCCGTCTCCTTTCACTCCTATCAACACGCCCCACGCACCCCTTGCGGGAAAAAAGGGCCCCCCCCAACCCCATAACCCAAAAAACCCCCTTTTAAAAACCCCCCCCCCCCCCTCCCCCCCAAACCCTTTTTCGGGACAACCCCCCCCCCCACCTTCCCTTTCCCCTATAGATTATATGTTTTCCCCCATGCCCATTCTACTTTGATCCATTCTCTCTAAATAAAAAAACCCCCCCAACCTCAAAAAACCCCCCCACTCCCTCGACTAAAAATTTTTTTAATTTAACCCCAAAAAAACCTTTTTCCCTTAATTTTTCCACACTCCCAATTTTCTGCTAATATTTACACCCCCAAAATTTCCCCTTTAAAACAGGACATTAAAACAAACTTTTTTAAACCCAATGCATTTTAAAGATAAAAAACTAAAGCCCAGCTTAGAAATTACTAGTTTTGGGCTATTAAGTCCGCCCAATCATGTACCTATTAAAATTCAGCATAACCCTACACACTATTATTCCCTTTAAAAAAATCACTGCCATTTTTTGGTTAAAAATTTGGTTATCATGCTTTAAGACTACAAATCATAAAAAACCTCAAAAAAAGTAAAAATTTTTTAAAATTCCCCGGCACTAATTAAATAAATTTTTTTTCCTGGATTTCATTTTGGGCCCAAAATCATCAATTATATTCCAAAATCAAAAATTTCTTTTTTGGGATCAGACTCAATGGTAAACCAAGGCAATTATTTTGGGCTCATTGTTGAACGGAGCTGGTTTTTTTCACTCTTTTTTCAAAACGGGAAAAAAAAAAGTTCTCCTTCACATTTTTTTTAAGCGGGAAGGGGTTAGGAAAAGGGGCGAAACCTATGCCCAACATTGGGGAAAGGGTTTTTTTGAGATACCTGCATTTCTTAAATTTTTTAAAAAGCAGCGAGGGGTGCACATTTTTCAGGTGGAGCTTTAATCTGATTCATAAACCCAGAAAATAAAACAAATTTTTTTCAAAAAATGTGTCCTGAACATCTGCTAAAGGTGTTGTTTCCCAACTTAAAAAGCAGTTTTCCCCTTCGATTCTCCCATCTGGCATAGTAGTAATTTTAACAAAAAACCCCAAAATTTGTCTTTGAATTCTGGTGATTTTTTTTTTTCTTTTCACCAAATTTCCGAAATCAGGGGGATCCAGAATGACGAAGAAATGAAGCTGTCTTACTTTTCTGCCTTGGTAGCAACACAATTTAAACGGGCGGGCTCTTAAAAATTGGGGTTTCCCCCTCCCTTGACCCTGAAATCACCCGGAAACCCTTTGGGCCCTTTCACCACCGTTTGGGCTTTCCCCTTCAAACATTTAAAAAATTTTCATCATTAAAAAGTGGGGTTTAAACAATTCCTCTAACCTTTCAAAAGAGGTTACCCCAAAGTAGCCTTTTTAAAATTTCAATTTTCTGAAGGGGGTCTTGTTCTTTGGCTTTTAAAAAAAAAAAACCGTTCCAAAAAAAAATTTCCCAAACCCAACACAGAGGGGGGCCCCAATTTAAAAATTTTTTCCAAATTTTTGGGGAATGCTAAGCTTTCCGGGTTTTACTTCTTGTAGTTTTCGTTTTGGTCTTCATCCTCTGCTTTTTTTGGGTCAAAGCAGAAAAAGGGGGTTTTAGCAAGCTGTCTTTCAAAAACATGGTTGCATCATGCGCCTGACCCCCCTTGTTGTTGAAATGATTTTGATGCCCTCTTCATGAATGGGTTTACTTGAGTTTTACTCTTCCCCAATGCGTTGAGGGAGGGGAAAAAAAAAAAAAAGATGCTTTAAAAGGTTTTCCAAAAAAAGAAACTGGGATTTACACAAAACACTCCGCAGCACATGACCCCCCAAAAAGTTAAAAAAATGTGCTTTACAGGGCACCCTATTCAGCAAGTGGGTTTATTTTTCTTTAAACGGGCTTGCAAAACCATTTTTATTTACCCAACATGGGTTTCTTACCAAATTTTCGTAGCTCTGGCCCCGGGAAATTTCCCTAATGAGAGATCATGTTTTAAGCAGAGTAAACCGTACTACATTCAACAATTTTTTCCTCCATCAAAGGCCGAAAAAGGAAAGAATTTTATAAACGCTCTACAGGCTTACCATGGGGTTCCCACAAAGCGAACAATAATGTCAATTGATCTGTATTGAAATATCTGGTTTTAAACTACACTTATTTCCAAAATATTTTTTCAGTTTTCATACTGGGTATTATGTTTTTTGAGGACCTTTTTAAATCATCAGTTTAATAAATTCTTTTCTTTTAGTAATGACATTAAGATACCCGCCCCCTTCCTTTCATTCCCAAGGCCCGGGCACAGATTTTTTCTAAGAAGGAACGAAAATTTTGCTAACTTTTTATGATTTCCCTAGGGAAAATTTCCCCTTGTTTTCCCCCCAAACCAAAAACCCCCCCTTTTTCCCCACGGGAAACAAGTCCCTTAGAGCTAAGAAAATTTTAACCCCAAAAAGCAACAACCCTTTCTAGAACTTTTTTTCCAATAAATCGCCTTTTTCCCGTTTTATTTTTCCCCCAAGGAAAACCCCAAAAACCCCTTTTTTTTGTGCATGAAATACAAATGGCCTTTAAAAAGCAGTTCCGTGAGTGGTCTGTTTTTGTGTTTTCCTCGGGAAAAGTTGGGAAATTTTTTTCCCGTCATTGAACCCTGTGGGGAAAAGGGATTTTCTTTGGTAGAAAATGCTTGCATTCGAAAAAGTACCCTTTTTCCCGACATTTAGAGTATAAAACCCCCATGATCTTTTTCCCCAGTTTCTGAATTTGCCCCAACTTCCTATAAAAAAATAGATGACTTTAAAAAAATGACAACTTCCAACATCATAAACCTTTTTTGATTTCCCCAAAGTCAATGTTCAGAGTTAGAAATGAAGTTTTTTTTTGCAATTAAACATTTCATAAGAATCTGAAAATTAAAATTTTGGGCCCTGAGCAGGAAACTTTCAAACAAAACCCCGTGATTTAAATTTCCGTTGATACATTGAGAGGAGACCCCAAAAAAATAAAATGCTGGCTGAGAAATAATGGGGGGAGGGGTTCCTGATGGGCTGAAGTATCCCGCAGATTCAACTGTACCGGTAAAATCAAAAAAATGTTTTTTGGAGCAGGGCTTGATCTTTCCCGCAGCTTCCCACATCTTTCTTTTTTTTGTTTTTTCTTTTTTGAATTTTTTCCCTTTTTTCTTTTCTGTGACCCCCCTTCCCCATAAGAACTCCCAAAAACACGTTTTACGAGAAAGCCCCTAAAGGGGATGTATTTACTGTATTTTAATTAAAGCAAATACAAATTTTTTTTATTATCAATTTTTAAAAATTTTTTAATTAATTTTTAATTTTTTTTTTTTTTTTGTCAATTTGGGGGGGTATGGGCCCCTTTTACCCCCTTTCCTCCGGCTGGGGCATCTAAAAAATTTAAACGTTACCAGAAAAGGAGTCCTATACCCGAACTTTTAAAACCCTAGATTTTGGTTAGTGATTTGGGGTAAAGAAAATTTTACTAATTCATCCTCCCCTTTATTTTCCAATTTTTCCTTTAAAAAAAATCATTTCCCCAGTCCAAAAACAATGCAAAAATGTATTTTAAAACCAAATTTTTTAAATAAACAAAACAATTTTGTTTTGCCTGATATATGGGCCCCCCAACCCTTGATAAGGAAATTTAGAATTTAAAAAAAACGCAGGACAAATTTTCCCCCTTTTCACCCAACCAACCCATTTTCTGTGTGGCCTTTGGGGGTTTTCTGGGAAATATGTAGTAAATTAAAATTTATGTTCTAAAATCACTTCCCCCGCAAAATTGAAAACTAGCATTTTCGACGGAAGTGAGTAGAAAAATCAATCAATTGAATCTGGGTTTTTTGAAAATGATAAGACTTTAAAGGGCAAAGGAAAAAAGTGCCTTTAAAAAAACCCATAAAAGGAAGTCAAAATTTTCATTTTTAGGGTTTTTTTTTAATATTTTTTTCCAAAAATTTTGGGGCTTTTAAAAAACCCCCGCGTCCCTTTAAATGGCCCCCCCCCCCCCCCCCAAATAACCCCATCAGGGAAACCCCCCCAACATTTGAAAGGGGAAAACAAAAACATTTATCCAAAAAACAACAATGTCTAACAACAACACTTCATTAATTTGTCCAAAAGTACAAGTCCCAGAAACGGAATTACTACAGAAAATTAAGGAAATCTCCCATCTCACCCTTTTGGGGAAAACACAGCTTCTGATAAAAACAAAGGCATTTTGAAGTTGCCACAAAGGGGGTTTATTTATTTTTATTTTATTTTTTTTTCATTATTTATTTTTGTTTTGTTTTAATTTTTAAAAAATCAATTTAACCTCCAAACATTTGAACTTTTAGGTAGGGCCCCCTTTGCACTGCACCAGCGCATCCCTGGATGACCCCGAACCCCCCGGACCCCGCGGCCCCCCAATTTCCGGGGCCCTGGGGCAAATGCCCGTTCCCCTATGCGGTAATCCGGCCCGATACCCCCTGGGGTTGCTGTCTACCAACCTAAAAACCTGGGAATACAGTATCTTAAACAAAATTTATAGAGAACTAAGCTTTTTTAACTTATATCTTATCCCCCTTGGCCAATCCACTGACTTCTTTGTAAAAAACTCTCAACACAAATTGCTAAAAAACCAACATAACTTTTAGGCTTATTTTACGGGTCGTTACAAACAAAGGGGCTTCTGCATTGATTACTTTTTATTTCTGGGGAAAATGGACCCACACCCCTTGTCAGGTATCAGGAATCAGTATAATATAATTCAAAATTACTTTTGAACCATTGCTTTTGTTAAAGGGAATTAACTGAAAAAGTTTCAATAAAAACATTTTTGAAAATACAATACAGGGACCCCCGTTCACAATTTTAATCCGTTCCTGAAGCTCTTTGAAACCAAAATTATTTGGGGAAAACGAATCAATTTTCCCCCATAAGAAATAATGGAAACAAATTTTTAAAACCGTGCAAAACACCCAAAAAATATAAAAAACAACTTTTACCACTAAAATTTAAATTTTAAAGCAAAATAAAATTTTCAATAAAAAAATTTTCAATAGAAAAATCACACTAGAATAATGACCTTACCTTTAAAAGATCTGGGGTGAATGGGGTGGGAGAGGGGAAGTGTCGAAATTTTTTTTAAGTTAGAAGGGAACCCCCCCCATTAGGACTTGAGGGAGAAGTCCTTTTTTCCGGGTTTCTTCCCTTCCTTTTTTGCCACTAGGACCCTTCAATCACTGACTTCGCGCACCATATCTGTCCAAGAGGCCTGTACCTCTCGTTCCTTTTTGACTTTCCTAAAATGTTCACAACATTGTCATGTACAGATTGCCAAAACGACTTGCAAAAGCTGTGTCAGGTGATTTTCATCATACATTATGCCATGCATGCCCACATGTTCTTAAATCTTCAAACCCAAACCTTTGCTGGCCTTAAATTCACTCATATCACCACTATTTTCAGGCATTTTTCTAATTAAATCCTCATGCAACTGCCTAGCCTTTTCACAAAATGATCACTTGAAGATGCTATCTCCTGCTATCTGTTTTTCATTTATCCCCCACCAATAACAGTCTCTAAACATTTTTCTAACACTTGCGGTCGCTGTTTCGTTATCACAGTTGAACCTTTGCAAAAAACAGCTTCCTTGATTCCCGTTTTCCTCTCACTATAGTAGAAAATGGTTGACTGGGTTACTATACAACTTGGCCACCCTCCGACACACGCACTCCCACTTTCATACTTTGCAATTATCTCTTTCTTCATTCAAAAAGTCATTAAGCACCCCTTGGTCTCGAGGGGTTGGCACTAAAAAGCTTTCTTGGGGCCCATGGTGACTTATTTTGCAAAAACAAGCACCAAAAACAGTGATAATATGGATAATATGGAATGTACCGAATGTATCCTTAGATGCGCGCACACTGGCTGGGTTGTAAACACTGGCACACACGGGGCAGTTCAGGCCACACATGGACACGTTTCGTACGAATCGTATCGCATACCGGGTTTTGTAACGGGAACCGAGGCAAATTTTTTGCGATATAATGCTTCAGATACCGGATTTATCAGATACCGATGGCTTCGCGAACCGGGGGTCCACTGTATATCCTTTGGTTTATATAAATTAGATTCATTTATAATAAATAGAACTATTGTACAACTATGATAAATTTCTCTAGTGTTAAGTAGTCAGTAAGCCATTAAATTAAGTCGGCCTATAATGCCAAGGCATAATAGAGGCTCTCTTTGCACTGCAACCCATTATTGTAAATACATAACCTCAATGTACTACTTGCAAAGAAATAAATAAATTTGAATTTGAATTTGAGCCACAAGAGATATTAAACCAGGGAAGTGTTTTTGGATATGCCCAAATGAGACTGAACTGTGGAATAAAATCACATTGATAATAATAGATGATAACATCAAAACGGCCTTCATAAAAAACACGACAGCATTCTATAACAGTTGGGGAAATAAAAAACCTGGGCCAGATGGTGCTATCACCCCTGGTACAAATCCTGTCCTGGTAGACAGTAACTGTAAGAATAGAGAAATAAATGATGGCGGCCTGGAGGGGTACAGGAGCTCTAGTGGGGAAACAGGTGTGGACAAGGACATGCAAAAACCAATGTTACAAACTAGCAATACCACAGAAGATAGTAAACAAGGGGATGCCCCGAGAAATAGTGAAGATAAATTTCTAGAAATAACTGATGAAGGCTCCATTGTTAGCATTAGTGCTGAAGATAGAAATGAGACAGGAAAACATGCACCAGTAGGGAACAGAGTCACAAAAAACCAAGGCAAACAGAAACCAGGTCTCTGCAAATACTATGCACTTGGTATCTGCAGGCATGGAATATCCGGAAAAACAGAAAGGATTTGGCAACTTTGACCCCCCCCAAAAAAAATGCCGGCCCAAAAGAAAACGGGAAAAATGCACCTCCCTTTCCTGCAAGTTTTTTCCCCCCCTGAAATGTGCACTCTTCATTTCCGGGAAAAGACGGGGGCAATAACTTAAAATTGCCAGGCACACCACCCCCCAACCCCCCTAAAGGGAAACAAAAACACAGAGCATCCAAAACCAGGGGAAACCGGGAAACCCAACAGCCATTTCCAAGAGAGGGGTTTTTTTTTAGCGAAAGGAAGAAAAAAAAAGCGGGCCGGAAAATTGAACAGAAATCGTACAACCAAACCCCAATCATTTCTGGAGTGGAATCACAGTCGATGGCCTCCACTCCAAAACAACAGATTTTAGGGGCCAAGAAAAAAAGACCCTCCCCCATACCACCAAACATGAAAATTTCCCCTTTGGGGGGGGGGGGGGGGGGGGGCAAATATACAGGGTCAAAAGCCAGAAAACAAAAAAAAAAATTTTTCCTCTGTGGACTTTTACAAGTAAATGCAATTTTTGGGGTTTTTCACAAGACCCATATGGATCCCGGGTTACAACCTAAACAATTGACAGAGTGAAAAAGAAAAAGGGAAGGCGGGGGGCCCCTGTATATCACAGAGTAAATTAAAATTGCTCAGAACTACAAAATCCCTAAAATTTATTTATTGAAGTTTTAGCAGAAAAGGTTTCAAGAACCAAAACTGGTCATTGTGGTCGTATACAAGCCCCCGGGATCAATGTCCCAAAAATTTCCAGTAACAGTTTTTAAAAAATTTAACCACTGTCTGGAAAATCTTCCAGCTCCTGCCCCAACTTTCCTGCTCCTGGGGATTTCAGCCAAAGGCCACCAAAAATGGGAATATAGCAAAAAATTGTTTTAGCAGAGAAAAAACCCCAGACCCAACTAAATGAAAACTCACACACACACGAGTTTAAAAAAATCTCGGCCCCTTTTTTCCCCTTAAAAACCACCCAAATAATAGAGCCTAAAAGGGTTTTAAGAATACCTGAACCCCTCATCTTCACTAAAAATTTGATGACCTGATAAAAAATTGTCACATATAAAAAACAAATACCCCGTTTCCAACATAACAAGATCCAGCCCTGTAGGGGGACCCCCCGAAAAATTTAAAAAAGATCATTTCATAAAGGACCCTTTCTCCAAATTCAACTTCAAAAACCCAAAACATAAGGGGGACCAGGTAAACCAAGCCCCAAAAATGACTTTAAACGGGAAGATAGACTAAGAAACCATGGATCCTACCCTATGTCTAAAAAAAAAAATTAAACTCCGGGCACTTGAGGTATGCTCGGGCATAACCCCTTTAAAGGGAAAAAGGGGGAGAAGAGAAAAACTAGAAAAAAAAAAGGCGCTCCCTAATGGGAAAAAGGGCAAAAATAACAGAGCACTACAAGAGGCCAATATACCCTGCAAAAGTGGGGAGAAAATTGGGCAGTAAATAGCAAACCGAACTACAAAAAGGGAATAAATGAAATTGAAAGAAACTAAAAATATTTCTTTTCTTATGTCAAATCAAAGTCTAAACAACATCCAGAATTGGGCCCCTACTTACACGGGATTGGGGCCTACACAGAGGGCAGCAAAAAACTGAGTAACACTAAAGTCCCAATAAAGACCATTTCTTAGCGAGCCACAAAAACCCGACTGAGAGTCCAAGACCAAAAATTTAATTTTTTTTTAAGAGAGACAGAATTTGGAAAACACAAACCTTCTGAAAATTATCCTGATGCCCAAAAGACTTCGAAAAGGCGATAAATGACATGCCACGCACTCTGCCCCAGGCCCCCAAATCATGAAACTCCTTTTCAAAAAAGAGCTGCAAGAGGCCCCCAATTTACGTGCTTTTTTAAAATCCGTTGGAAAAGGGAAAAATTACCCCTGGGTTTAACCCACAGTTACTAAAAACAACAGACAAAGCCCCACTCCACAAAAGGGGGAGTAAAGCAAAAGCAAAGAAAATACAGACCAAAGGTAACATCCCCTATCAAAAAAAACTTTTAAATGGTTCTAAAAAGCAAAAAATTTACCACCCTTCTAGATACCCATCATTTTTCCAACCCAGGCACTGGGTTTAAGCAGGGCCCCTCCTTCTGCCCAACTAATTTGGGTCACTAAACAAAGGGCCTTGGGTTTTAGAAAAACAAAAAGAATTCCGACTTTTCAAAAGCGTTTGAAAAAGTGTGACCATGGTGTTTAAAAGCGCACAAAAAAAATTTATAAAGGAATAACAAAAAAAGTCGGGCCCGATGGAACTATAATTTCCTAACAAATAGAACCCCAAAAGTAGTAGCCCAAAAGAATAACTCTGAGGTGGCTACAGTGAAAACCTTTTTCCCCAAGGCACAGTACTCACCCCCATCCTGTTCCTCATTCCCCCATATCGGGCATAGACAGGGAAAATAAAACCCCACGCCGGGTTTTTCCCCCGCAATTACACCTGAATTTTTTCATGGCATATTTTCCCCCATTTAAACAAAAAAACAAAACTTTCCCCAGAACCCTCAGCCAAATCTTTAAATGGGCTCCAAAAACAAATGAATTTAAAAAGATGAAAAAATTTCAATTACCCGATATGGAAAACGTGAGGAAAAATTTTTAAATTCACAGAGTATAAAACAAATTCCAAACCCCACAACGAACGAACAACTAATGCAAAAACCGGGGTGATCATTCCCGATAAAAACACCTTCAAGGGCCCTAAACCTGAATCAAAACCACGCTAGAAAAAAGGGGGGTTTTGGGTAAAAAAAAACCTTCACAAACCCGGGGTTTGAAACCCATGATGGGCACTCTTCAGGGCGCTTGTTCTATCTACGCGGAATATTGCCGGGAAAACTAAAAATCACTTTTCAAGGGAAGGGGAAACTCCCAAACCCAGAAAACATAGAGAACCTTCATGGCTGCAAACTGTGATAAACCTCCTTAATTAAAAGGGAAAACTTGAAATTCCTAAAAACCCCCACTCCCCAGAATGCAAGAGGGAGAGATACATGAATAAATACACCTGGAAAAAACCAAAGAGACTAGTAACCAAACTTCATATGAAAATCACTCCCCATGAAAGCAAAAGACCAGGCCCGATGCGCAACAAACCCCCCCAGTGAAAAGCAGGGGGGTCACTAGCAAAAATAAGAACAACACACTAAAAGTCAGGGGGGCCCAAAACTGTTTTTAACTGCCTCCCCCATACATCAGGGATTTTAACCCCAAAAGACCCCTGGCGTCTTTAAGCAGGCACTGGACAGGCCCCCTAAAGTCGGGACCATTTTTCCAGCCGGGGGTGTTTGGGTTCCCTACGTTGGGTTACCCTATGGCCAACATAACACCGGTTTTATCAGGCCCTGATCCACCATAGGCCTGGGCACAGACTGGGCCAGGAGGCCATTGACCCCCCCAAAAATCCTCCAGGGAAACTCCAGGGGAAAAGTTTTCTGTTTATCTTCTGACTACTACCAGTGAAAGGGTTTTAAAAAGGGGATTTTCCTACTAAATAGATTTAAAAAGTAAGTAACACCAACATCAGAGTTTTGGGGGGAGTGTCACTCAAGTCAGTGGAACCCCCCGGTTTTTTGTTTGCCCTGGTTTTTTACAAATTTGGTTTTTTTGGGCCCTTTTTTTTCCCTCAAAATTTTGTCCCAAATTTTTTTTTGTCACCCCCATTTTCAACGAGGGGGAAATGGGCCGCCATAACCCCAAATGTCCCACGCTACTATGTCCGCTCCACGATCTTCACAAAACCTTCCATTTATAGAAAAAAAGGGGCACCGAATTAGTAGAAAATTCTTTAAACCCTTTCGCCGCCCCTGTTTTTACTCCCTCCCCCTTTTTTCTTCGCCTACATTTTTACTCTTGTCTTCCCCTTTAAGGGTTTCCACCTTTTTTATGTTCATGTGCATCTCACTTTTTCCCCCACCCTCCCTGGGAAGTTCCCGCTTTTGGGGTTGTTCTTTCTTCGGTCCCTTTTCTCCCAAAAACTCAACTGCCTACGGTGGCTTCCCGGGTCCTTTTTCCTTTTATCACTTTCCCCCTCCCATTCTATGCCACCCATGTGTACAAAAGAGGGGGTCTAAATCTTCAGACCGTCGGATTTGCAGGCCCGTGTTTCCGGGGCAGCGTCGTGCCCGGGGGATTTACTATCTTCCCGCTAGCATTTTTTTCTGTGAACTTATGCCCTTCTTCCCCCACTATTTTATCGCACTATGCCTGTGTCTTTTTGTAGTAGTTAGACTCCCCCTTTTTGCTCTCAACATACGAAAATTTGTACATCTCATCCCCTATTCTCCGAAAACCCAAATTTGGGTACGCCGTTCTCTACCAAAAAAAAAGATATTGTTTTTTGGTTGGGGCCCTTTGGGCAGTCCCACGTAAAAAGGGGAAAAAAACAGGCAGACACGGGGCGCGGGCGCAGTAATGACCTACCAAAATTTTCCCATAGAGGTGTTCCATTTCTGGACTTTTTTGCTTTCAAATTGGGTACCCACCTTTGCAACCCGTTGGCAAAAAACCCTTTGGGCAACTCTACTCGGGAACAAAAATCATTCTATTCAAACCCAGCAAAGGTTACTGGCCGTTCTAGTCCCCCAGTGCCCGGGGTTGGGGGACCCCCTCCTCCCGCCCACGCATTGGCCACCCTCGTCCTTTCTCTGGGATCTTTATGGAGAGGCACCCTGTTCCTCTCTGTGAGGGAGTGTCAAGTTTTCCCGTTTCGATTAGCCCATTCGTTAGCTTTCCCTTCCTTTTCAACGAGCAAGCGAATTTACCCAAAAACGTCTTCGTTTACTACCTCTCTTTTACCTTCCCCCTTTCTGATGGACCCCCCTTTAATCCGGGCTCTTCATTGACTTTTTGGGCAACGGGCTGGGTTTCTCCCCAAAAATTGATGATACTTTTCGCCCTTTCCCCCCTCAGCCCTTTTTTGTTCAGGGCTCTTGCTTTCCCTTTTTCCCTTTTTAAACCCTCCCCCACCCCCCTTTTTCCGTAAACCCATTTCTCAATTTCCCTACCCTTTTTGGGCCCCCTGTTTCCCTCGCTTTCCCTTTCCCCCCGCACGCTGTATAGCCTTGTGGCTTTGCGCTTCTTTTTGATTATAATTTAAAAATAATAATCGTCAGTAAGGGTGGTTGTGATGGTGGTAGTGATGGGGTAAAGGGTGGTGTGATGGTTTTTAGAGGGTTTTAGTGGGGATGGGGGTAGAGGGTGGGGGGTGAGGTGGTAGAGGGTTATAGTGTTTTGGGGGTAAAGGGTGGTTAAAGAGGTGGTAGGGGTGGTGGAGTGGTTGTGATGGTGGTTAAAAGGGTGATAGTGGTTTTTGATGGTGGTAGGGGGGGATAGTGCTTGTGATGGTGGTAGAGGGTGGTAAATGACTGTGGAAAAAGGGTTTGGGAGTTGGAAAGGTGGTTAGGGGGGGTAGTGAAAGGTTGTAGAGGGTGGTAGTGGGTGGTGGGATGGTTTTGAGGTGGTAGGGGGGTTTTTAGATTGATTTTGATTTTTTCCAAACCCAAGTGGCTAGTTTTTTTGTGCACCCCCATATCCATCCCGTGGGTGGTAGCCTAACGCATATGGATACACAAAAGGCCCAGGAACAGGGGCCCCCAAAAAAGGGTTTAAAAGGTGTTCTTAAAGGGGTTTTTAATTTTACATATCAAAAAATTCCCTTATCTGTTACAAAGCAAATTTAGGAAATTTCCCTTTGTTTATCTAGTATCTTATTTTCATTTAATTTAAAAATCGGGCATGTCCATAGGTTTTTTATAATGCTGGGCTAAAATTTCCCCCATAAACCTACTTAAACTTTAAAGTTCATGTTTATAATTGGGGTTTTAGAACCCCACTCAGGTTTCCCAAAGCATTCCCCATAAACAATCATTTTTTATTATTCCTTTTCTCCTAATATTAATTTCCCAATGCTAAACACAGGGTATACCAAAGTTAATTCTACCCTTCTCCTTCTGGGGACTCTTCTTGGCTAATATAAAAACTTTACATTTTAAAGGGGTAATCCAAGGGGTGATGGGGTCCCCGGCCCTTTTTAACATTAAATTCCCCTTTTTTCCCGATTTTTTAGTATCTATACCTGGCTTTTCCAAAAGGCATGTTGTTTTGGAGTCATTATATGGTCAAAAGCCTTTAGTGATGACAAGAAACAGTAATTTTAGATTCCCAAACTCAGTGTCATAGGTTAGCTTTTGCGCCATTTTGGGTTGCAAAAAAAATTTTAGTTTGCGTGTAGGAAAACCCCTTGTTTAATTTTTTATGCCAAATCAAACAATTTTATATTTGTTTTTAAAAGGGAGGGGGGCAACCCAAAGGGAAAATGCAGCCCCGCCAGAAGGGGCTCCTGTTTGATCCATCAGGGGGGTAGTGATTGTGGTAGAGGGGGGTAGCGATGGTGGGAGAGTGGTTTGTGATTTGGGGGTAGGAGGGGGGTAGTGGTTTTGGGTGGTGGTTTGAGGGTGGTGATAGGGGTTTGGGAAATGATGGTTGGGGAAGGGGGGTTTGTGGGGTTTTGGATGGTGGTAAGGGGGGGTGGTAAAAGATAAAAAACCCCTCTTTCCTTTTTTCTCCTCCTTGCCGTCTTTCCCTATGCCTTTCAAGATCTTCAGTTTTGGGAAAAGTGGGTGTTAAATGTTTCCCTTTATCCAATTTTTATTTGTCCTTTAAAGTTTTGGGAAACCCCTACTTGCAAGTTTAAAACCCCTTCCTTTACCTTGCCCGCAACTGGATTTGCTCGTTTTTTAGAAATCAATTTTTCCCCATTTAAATTAATTGGAAAAGCAATTAATTTCCCTTCCAGCAGAATTCTGTACTTTTAATTTTACTAATATTCAACTTACGGGTTATTTTTCTATCCACTTTATCAAAAATGGGCATAAAAAAACATTAAATAACATAAAACCAAAAATAAACTCTAAAATGAATAAAAAAATGCAATTTAGAATGGTATGGTTTTGGGGTCGGTGGGGGGGGCGAGAGTTTGTTGGGCCCCCCGGGGAAAAAAACTTCAAGAATAATTTGTTAATACATCTATACGGCTTTTTTTTCTTCACTGGAAATTTTGTAATTTACATAACAAACCCAATTTTTAAAAAACATAGAAAAAAATGAAAAATTTTTCTAAAGGAATAAAAAATGTCATTTTATGTAGTTTGGTTTTGGGCCGGGTCGGGGGGTGGAAAAAGAGTTTTTGGGCTGGAGACCGACGAAAAAAACTTTATGTTTTAATTTTGCCCCAATATCATTTTATACGGCTTTTTTATTATCCAGTTTTATCTAATTTGACCAGGGCAACAAAATTAAAAACCTTTTAAAAAAACGATATATACTCCCAGAATGAAAAAAAAAATGTCCCTTAGGGAACAGGGGGGGGGGCGGCCACAAACCCCCTCCCTCTTTTTTGTTTGGGAAAAAAATGCCATCCCAGTCCCTCCCCCTTTTTTAAGCCGTCCCATTTTTACAATTTTTATATGTAGTAAAATTATTATTACATATTATTATTATTATACTATTATTTTATTATTATTTATTATTATTTTTATTAAAATATTTATTTTATTATTATTATTATTATTATTATTATTATTATTTTTATATTTTTTAATTATACAAAATTGTTATTTTTTCCCTATTATTATTATACATTTTTTTATTATTAAATTTTTTTTTTTATATTATTATTTTTTTATAATAAATTTTTAATTTTTATTATATTATTTTTTTATTATTATTTTTTATTTTGTAAATTTTTTTGTTAAATTTTTTTTCACAAAAAAAAAATATAAAATTTACTGTTTTTTCCCCTTTTTGCCAAAAATTGTATAAAAAATGTCCCAAAAACCTTCACGACTGCATATTGGAATGGGCCCGTGCGCATTTGTTTTCCCTGAAACAGACAAGCAATGGACCCTTTCTCTAGGTGAGCTCTATTTCAAGGTACTTTTCATCGTGAAAGCAATCAAAATCATATCTATTTCTGTAATATATCTTCCATCTATCAAATGAGACCAAAAAAAAACGATGAATACAACCATAAAAAACCATTCGAAATTACACTAAGGGGTGGCTAATTGCTGAGAAGTGAACTCCATTATTTATGCTTAGTTTTTCTTTCATTTTTGGTGTACGTTAAGAAGCAACATCTTTCCATCATACATTGCCCAAGTTTCAATAGATAGTCCAACAAACAAATGAGATACAATTCCCAAGAGCAAGAGCCCTCCCCAAGTGTCAAGGAACCTGCCTTGAGGTCTGCTCGCTTGTGGAAAATTTTGCTCGCGTATGGAAGCAAAAAATTGACCCATCGACTGCTCGTATTTGGAAAAAACTCCACGTGGACACACTCGCAAGTAGAGGTTCCACTGTATTTTTTTTCTCATTGTTTTCTGTATGTAAAAACTATAGTTATAGTTATTTCTCTATAAAATGTATTTTTTGTTAATACTTTTGGGTGTCTAGAACGGATTAATTGGATTTACATTATTTCTTATGGGAAATATTGCTTCAGTTTTCATCGAATTCTGTTTTCGTCAGACTTTCTGGAACAAATTAATGATGAAAACCAAGGTTCCACTGTATAGGTATGGCTGCAAAATAAAGCTATAAAAGCAACTCAGAACAACAATATGTAAATTTTGGTCAGTGCCTATCTTCACACACTCCACAGCCCCAGCAATATTCAGATTCCTTTAAGATTAGCATATATGATAATTACCTGGAAGAGCATATCACCAGCAATGACAAGAATATCGTATTCCCAAAGATTCTTGACTCGAAGAGTAAGTTCAAAATCTGCAACCGCACCAATGCTATTAGCTTCAGTGGTAGATCCATCATTTATTATGTTTTCTACAGGAAACTCTGAGGCGGTTGCCCAACGTTCAAAATATTTGTACTTGTCTGCATTGGTGACCAGGAATACATTACTGAAAAGCTGACGCCTGTCACAAGATACACATTGCATTAATAGTTGTTCAAAACTACTGCAAGTAATACTGTATGATGCATGATATGAACAAATTACACATAAATTATAGGTTCATGGATAGCTTTATGAATACAGCTTAACATCTGAATAAACCTCATCAGAATATGTAGCCAAGAAACCATGTTCATTTATAGTACTTTAAGAAATCCCACACATGATCCAAACTGCAAAATTTTTAAAGAAAACTAAATTATGAAATTATTACTCAAGCCTCTTCACAGTAAGTGTTAGAAGGAAAAACCCTTATTAAGGAAAATTATATACAGTATCATAAATGCTAGCAACTGTGTTGTCTTGAAACCAGAAATAATCATATCTAACTTTACAGAAAATAATAATATCTTACTGTTTTTTAAATAAATATCTACAGTATTTCTAACATAAAATAAGTACATTTATGCTAAATAATATTGTTATAAAAGCATCATGTATTTACAGCAACATTTCTACTAGTAAAGACAGTAATAAGGAAACTTAAGAAGACAAGAGAGACTAGCAAATAAATGCTCAAGAAAAGCAGGGTACACTACTTGCTTAATACCAAGCAGCATGGCCTAATATGTTGAAAGTATTGTTTAATCCATACACATCTAACCCACAAATCTAAGATCAAATTTACATGATATTTTGATACATCCTGGACCATTATATTTATTACTTGCTTTGCTGTACTGGCAATAGCATTAAACATTTTTTACCTCAATGGCCATTTCTTGCAAAGGCAGGTGGCCCAAAAAACATAATACAGCCTCTCCTCACTTAATGACGAAGTTCAGTTCCTAAGACCACATCGGTAAACAAATTCGTTGCTAAGTGAGGTGCATACTATAAATGGCAGTGTGATTTGTGTTCAACCATCTTTGATATTGCTTTAATGTCATTTTTTCCCACCATTTATAACATTTCTGGTATATTTTAAATGTTTATTACAGTAATGTACTGTATATTGTATTAAAGAGAACAGAGGGAATCAGCTCTAATGTACATTATTTTAGGTATGCACACTAGTCAGAGAGCCCATCGTAAGTCCGAGTCGTCAGTAAACAAGTACGTTGCTAAGTGAGGAGAGGCTGTATTCATTATCATTCATTCAACTGCTTTCTTGCCAAAAGTGTGTTGACATCACAATTCAGATTATCCTCTGACTGCAACATCCCCACCCTTCCTTCAGAGTGCAGGGATTGCCTTTCCCACCTCCAGGATTCAAGTCCGGCTACCTGGTTTCCCTGAATCCCTCCATAAATGTTACCTTGCTCACGCTCCATTAAAAACCACTTGTCTCCCTTCACTCTAATCTAACACACTCACACAGGCCTGCAAAATAATTATCTTAAAACATTACAGGAAAAAGACTTGTAAAGGAGAATCAACAAAGTATATTTACGTATTAATTGCATCCCACCAGTGGTCAAGGATCCTCTTGCCTTGAGGTGATGGAAGCAGAGCCTTGGGCACCCCCTTCAGGTGGCCATATCTGCCACTTTTATCATCCTGTTGCAAACAGAACATGTAGAAAATATATTTCAGAGTAGTCATTACTCAATAAACAACTTTTACATTTCCTGTTAATACCATATTATTTTAATTTAATGAAGTAGCTAAATTGAATTGCATATTAGTAAAAAAAATTTTTTTTGTAACACTGCCCGTTTCCCACTGAGGCAGTGACCCAAAAAAGAAGAAACACTTTCATCATCACTTGTCTTGCCAGAGGCTTACCAATACTACAGCTCAAAAACTGCAATATATCTCCATCCCTCCTTCAGAGTGCAGGCACTGTGCTTCCATTTTATAAACATAGCAATATTGCTATACAGGTGCTCCTTAACTTATGATGAGGTTATGTTCTGACAAGTCTATCGTAGGTCAAAAATATCCTAAGTTGACTATGAATGCAATATGTTAGATATGCTAAATAAATAAGTAAATAAATAACTACTGTCACTGAATAAGCAAATAAACAAATAATTACTGTAACTAAATACCAATATTGAGAAATAAATAAATGAATACAGGTTACGGACTTGCCACCTTCATGCCGGGTAATTATTTCAAGTTTCATCTCCAAAGTAGTTGCTACTGCACCATCATCAAGTTGAAATATCCTAAGTCAAACCATCATGAGTTGAGGAGCACCTTCTTCTTTCTACTGGCCGTATCCCACCGAAGCAGGGTGACCCAAAAAGGAAAATGAAAGTTCAAGGTGACCCTGTATTTATAAAATGGAATTTGTTAATACATACTTTATTGAAAATTTAGTTTAGTTACTTCATAATAATACATTATTATTACAATTATTGAATTCTATGGAAGAAAATTTAACCAGAGTAACTTCTCACCTGAATTTCTTTACTGAGCTTCTGTGCATGACCTGCAGTGAGAATAATGCACACTAGACCCACGGCCCTGTAAGAGGACAACACAAGTCATGATACTGTATAGCACATCAGTATACCTAAGCAAGGAATCAGGATCATTAAGTTCTGCAGATATAAGCATGACTGAGCAAACTGAGAATGATGTATACCAAAAGAAATTATATTTCAATTGTACAGCACAAGAATTCACGCAATTTTTCATAAAAATAATTACAGTAAAATTAAATAAAAACTATTGATTTTATAAGTATTTTTAAGGCAAGGCAATTCCATTTTAGTAGTCATAAAAACAAGCATATTTTCTTTATGCATTTCTGCAAATCCTGATTTCTTCTTTACAGTTAACCCTTTCAGAGTTTTGGCCGTACTAGTACGGCTTACTCGCCAGTGTCCCATGACATACTAGTACACATAAATTCTAGTGCTTTCAAATCTAGTGAGTGAAAGCTGGTAGGCCTACATATGAAAGAATGGGTCTATGTGGTCAGTGTGCACAGTATAAAAAAAATCCTGCAGCACACAGTGCGTAATGAGAAAGAAAACTTTGACCGTGTTTTGGATTAAAACAGCGACTTTGCACATATTCTCGTATGGTATTTATTGTTATATTCTAGTTTTCCTGGTCTCATTGTATAGAATGGAAGACATATTACAGAAATTGTGATGATTTTGACTGGTTTTACAATGAAAAGTACTTTGAAATTGAGCTCAAAGTAGCAGAAATGTTCAATTTTTACCAAAGTTCAAAAGTAAACAAATCATGCTAAGCATCCAATACACCTCAGCTGGTGAGTCTAATATTCTTTCACAAGTGCGCCGATATTATTTATACCATTTCTACACTAATGCAGTAGTCTGCATAACAGTAAATCTTATTTTTTTTGTGAGAATAAAAATTCAAAGTGGAAAGTAAAAGAAATGTAAGAGGGGCCTGGGGACGTGACTAATGAACAGAGGAAATGTTGTTTTAGTGCCAGGAATGTCTTTCTTCTTAATTCTGAACCCTATTTGGAAATTGGCATCTTTTGAAATTTGTGTGAAATTGGCAAAATTGCTAAATTCTGACCACTGTACTGGATAGTTGAAATCGGTAAATTGGTGGTTTCTTGTACTCACTCGATAGAACAAACTGAGTTCTAGCGAAATAGTTATGATTTTTGTCGACTAGTACATTGGAATTGGCTGAAAATTGGGCTCAAAGTGGGCAAAATCGCCGATGCATAAACATCGTCGAGACCACTAACTTTGCGAGAGCATAATTCCATAAGTTTTCCATCAAATTTCATACTTTTGGGGCCATTATGATCGGGAAAAGATTCTCTATCTTTTCATAAGAAAAAATAATTTTTTTTTTTTTAAATTTGGGGGACCTTGAGAACAAGTCTCTGAGAGGGCCTGTGGACCCTGAAAGGGTTAATACAGCATCAAGCACAGTATTTTGGTACCTGGAGTTTACCTGGAGAGAGTTCTGGGGGTCAACACCTCCGCAGCCTGGTCTGTGACCAGGCCTCATGGTGGATCAGGGCCTGATCAACCAGGCTGTTACTGCTGGCTGCATGCAATCCAATGTACGAGCCACAGCCCGGCTGGTCAGGTACCAACTTTAGATGCTTGTCCAGTGCCTGCTTGAAGACAGCCTGGGGCCTATTGGTAATCCCCCTTACGAGTGCTGGGAGGCAGTTGAACAGTCTTGGGCCCCTGACACTTATTGTGTTGTCTCTTAACGTGCTAGTGACACCTCTGCTTTTCATTGGGGGGATGTTGCATCATCTGCCGAGTCTTTTGCTTTTGTAGAGAGTGATTTTCGTGTGCAAGTTTGGTACTAGTCCCTCTAGGATTTTCCAGGTGTATATAATCATGTATCTCTCCCGCCTACATTCCAGGAAGTATGTTTTACAATTAATTTATCTACTATGCCTTAATTTTATTTACAGGTTTAATGTAATATGATAAATATTTTAGGTTAAAGCATGAAGAAGTTAGTTCAAATTAAATGCACTAGCCATGAGGTTAGACTGGTTAGACTGGTTAGATATGGTGGGTTTTGGTGGGTCATTTCATAATACTGTACTGCATCTAAGACTAGGTATTAAGACTATTGTTTATAATAAGTTATAATTTTGATGTTTAGTAAAATATCAGTTAATATGCTGTAGTTAATAAAGATGTTAAACTGAAGGTTGGGTCCTAAGCTAAACATTCAAAAATTCTGTAGGAAAAATGCCATAAGCCCTAATATATTACATAATAAAATCTATAGTCAAAGCTAATCTAATGTATGAGAGGGACAAATTATGGTTAGACATATAGCCACAGGTAAAAGATATGAAATATTCAGTAAACAGTATCTAATCATGGTCCTCAATGATTTTAGTTTAATTAAGACAGAGTCAAAGCTCCACATACAGTGATACTGTAAATACTTCCATAAACAAAGAGGAAAGTGAAACAACTACAGCTAAACATGAATTTAATGGACATCAATTTAACAAATTTTGGATTTAAAGGACAAACCCCATTCTCCATTGTTTTCAGAATTGTCCACTATTGCTATAGTCAAAGAAAAACAATGTCGTACTTCAGATTTAACGGACACTTAGCATTAAAGGACAACCTCTTCCCTCTATTAGTCCATTAAATTGAGGTTTCACTTTGTGTTAACATAAAACTGGAATTGAGATTGCACTGTACTGTGCCATAATGGACATCTAATGGTTTTAATATCCAAACAGGTTGGTAAGCCAATATTATATAGTGTATTTTCAAAGTGGTAGAAGGAGGTGGAGTTTTATTGTGCTAGCATAAGCTTCATGGTGCTGAATTCAACACAGTTGTTGCAAATATATCTAGAGACTGTCTCTGAAATA
>NC_069447.1:30131590-30232696 GCF_026875155.1 Cherax quadricarinatus | reverse complement strand
GGGGGTTGGGGGGGGGTTTTTTTAATTAGGGGGGTAGATTTAGTGATGTGGTAAAGGGTGGTAATGATGTGGTAGGGTGGTAGTGGTTGTGATGGTGGTAAGGGTGATAGTGGTTGTGATGGTGGTAAGGGTGATAGTGCTGTGAGGTGGTACAGGTGGTAGTGACTGTGGTAGAGGGTGGTAGTGATGGTGGTAGAGGGTGGTAGTGATGGTAGTAGAGGGTGGTAGTGATGGTGGTAGTGGGTGGTAGTGGTTGTGATGGTGGTAGAGGGTTGTAGATTAGATTAGATTTTGCCACCGAAGTGGCTAGTTTATTGTGCACCCCATATCCATCCTGTGGATGGTAGCCTAACAGCATATGGATACACAAAAGGCCTAGGAACTAGGCCCCAAAAGGGTTAACAGGTGTACATACGGGTTTTTATCTACATATCTAAAGTTCCCTTATCTGTTACATGCAAATTTAGGAAATTTGCTTAGTATATCTAGTATCTTATTTTCATTAATAAGATATCTTGACATGTCACATAGGTTATTATACTGTCTGTCTATGTATTCCTCAATAAGTGGACAATTGAGCACATAGTGTTCAAGACAGTGACCATATGCCTGATCACATAATTTGCATTTAGTTTGATCATCATCTGTGTGTCTCCCAAACTGCCAGAAGTACTTGAACCAAGCCTAAGCCTGGCCACTACAACATCAGTCAGTCTGTTCACATTGCAAGTTGCTCCATAAACATACTTATCTACGTTCATGTTATAGTGGGTTATAGACCTACTCAGGCTTCTAACTGCATTCCTATAACAATCATTTTCATTATTCACTTTTCTCCTAATATTATTCTTAATGCTAAACACAGATATACCAAAGTTATATTCTACATTCTCCTTCTGGGTACTCTTCTTGGCTAATATATCAACCTTATCATGAAGGAGTAATCCAATGCATGATGGGATCCAGAGCAATTGTACATTAATTCCTTTGTCCCTGATTTTTGAGTATCTATACCTGGCTTCTCCAATGAGCATGTTGTTGGAGTCATTATATGAGTCAAGAGCCTTCAGTGATGACACAGAATCAGTAATGATAGAGTCAAGCTCAGTGTCATAGGTTAGCTTTAGTGCCATTAGGATTGCAAACAATTCAGTTTGCAGTGTAGACACCCAGTTGTTAATTCTTATGCCTAACTCAACAATTTTATTATCGTTCTTAAATAGGGAGGTGGCAACAAGAGCAGATGCAGCCCTGCCAGAAGACTCCTGTTTAGATCCATCAGAGTGGTAGTGATGGTGGTAGAGGGTGGTAGTGGTTGTGATGGTGGTAGAGGGTGGTGATAGAGGGTGGTAGTGATGGTGGTAGAGGGTGGTAGTGATGGTGGTAGAGGGTGGTAGTGGTTGTGATGGTGGTAGAGGGTGGTAGAGATAACCTCTCCTCCTTCTCTCCTCCTTGCCGTCTTCCATATGCCTACAAGTCTTCAGTAAAGGTAAAAGTGATGTTAAATGTTCATTTATCCATTTCATTAGTCCTTTATACAGTGGAACCTCTACTTGCAAGTTTAATCCATTCCATGACCTTGCTCGCAACTGGATTTGCTCGTTTGCAGAGTCAATTTTCCTCATTTAAATTAATTGAAATGCAATTAATCCGTTCCAGCGGAATTCTGTACTTCAATAATTTCACTAATATCAACTCTACGGCTTATTTATCTATCTCACTTCATCAAATATGACATAATAAACAATATAAATAACATAGAAACCTAATATAAACTCTAAAATGAATAAAATATGTCATTCATGTAGTGGTATGGATGGTGTCGGTGGTGGACGAGAGTTTGTCTGGACACCGGGCAAAATTCTTCAAGAATAATTTCGCTAATATCATCTATACGGCTTATTTATCTATCACAGTTCATCTAGTATGACATAACAAACAATATGAATAACATAGAAACATGATATATACTCTAGAATGAATAAAATATGTCATTCATGTAGTGGTATGGGCGGTGTCGGCGGTGGACAAGAGTTTGTCTGGAGACCGACAAAAATACTTCATGAATAATTTCACTAATATCATCTATACGGCTTATTTATATATCACAGTTCATCTAATATGACATAACAGACAATATAAATAACATAGAAACACGATATATACTCTAGAATGAATAAAATATGTCATTATGTAACAGGTGGAGGCGGCCACAACCGCTCCCTCTTTGTTGTGGTAAACACTGCCATCTAGTGACGACCTTTTGAAGCCGTCTATTATTACAATTATTATATGTAGTACATATGTATTATTATTATACATATTATTATTATTATTATTATTATTATTATTATTGTATTATACTATTATTATTATAATTATTATTATTATTATTATTATTATTATTATTATTATTATTATTATTATTATACATATTGTTATTATTCATATTATTATTATACATATTATTATTATTATTATTATTATTATTATTATTATAATCGTTATTATTATTATTATTATTATTATTATGTAAATTATTTGTAATTTTTATTCACACAAAAAATATAAGATTTACTGTTATTCCTTATTGCAATAATTGTATAAATATGTCAACCCATTAAAACGACTGCATATTGGAATGGACAGTGACGTCATTTGTTTACACTGAAACAGACAAGCAATGGATCATTTCTCCTACGTTGAGCTCTATTTCAAGGTACTTTTCATCGTGAAAGCAATCAAAATCATATCTATTTCTGTAATATATCTTCCATTCTATCAAATGAGACCAAAAAAACGAGAATACAACCATAAAAACCATTCGAAATTACCACTAAGGGGTGGCTAATTGCTGAGAAGTGAACTCCATTATTTATGCTTAGATTTCTTTCATTTTTGTGTACGTTAAGAAGCATCTTTCCGTCATACATTGCCCAAGTTTCAATAAGATAGTCCAACAAACAAATGAGATACAATTCCCAAGAGCAAGAGCCCCTCACCAGTGTCAAGGAACCTGCCTTGAGGTCTGCTCGCTTGTGGAAATTTTGCTCGCGTATGGAAGCAAAAAATTGACCCATCGACTGCTCGTATTTGGAAAAACTCACACGTGGACACACTCGCAAGTAGAGGTTCCACTGTATTTATTTCTCATTGTTTTCTGTATGTAAAACTATAGTTATAGTTATTCTCTATAAAATGTATTTTTTGTTAATACTTTTGGGTGTCTAGAACGGATTAATTGGATTTACATTATTTCTTATGGGAAATATTGCTTCAGTTTTCATCGAATTCTGTTTTCGTCAGGCTTTCTGGAACAAATTAATGATGAAAACCAAGGTTCCACTGTATAGGTATGGCTGCAAAATAAAGCTATAAAAGCAACTCAGAACAACAATATGTAAATTTTGGTCAGTGCCTATCTTCACACACTCCACAGCCCCAGCAATATTCAGATTCCTTTAACATTAGCATATATGATAATTACCTGGAAGAGCATATCACCAGCAATGACAAGAATATCGTATTCCCAAAGATTCTTGACTCGAAGAGTAAGTTCAAATCTGCAAACCGCACCAATGCTATTAGCTTCAGTGGTAGATCCATCATTTATTATGTTTTCTACAGGAAACTCTGAGGCGGTTGCCCAACGTTCAAAATATTTGTACTTGTCTGCATTGGTGACCAGGAATACATTACTGAAAAGCTGACGCCTGTCACAAGATACACATTGCATTAATAGTTGTTCAAAACTACTGCAAGTAATACTGTATGATGCATGATATGAACAAATTACACATAAATTATAGGTTCATGGATAGCTTTATGAATACAGCTTAACATCTGAATAAACCTCATCAGAATATGTAGCCAAGAAACCTGTTCATTTATAGTACTTTAAGAAATCCCACACATGATCCAAACTGCAAAATTTTTAAAGAAAACTAAATTATGAAACTTATTACTCAAGCCTCTTCACAGTAAGTGTTAGAAGGAAAACCCTTATTAAGGAAAATTATATACAGTATCATAAATGCTAGCAACTGTGTTGTCTTGAAACCAGAAATAATCATATCTAACTTTACAGAAAATAATAATATCTTACTGTTTTTTAAATAAATATCTACAGTATTTCTAACATAAAATAAGTACATTTATGCTAAATAATATATGTTATAAAAGCATCATGTATTTACAGCAACATTTCTACTAGTAAAGACAGTAATAAGGAAACTTAAGAAGACAAGAGAGACTAGCAAATAAATGCTCAAGAAAAGCAGGGTACACTACTTGCTTAATACCAAGCAGCATGCCTAATAATGTTGAAAGTATTGTTTAATCCATACACATCTAACCCACAAACCTAAGATCAAACTTACATGATATTTTGATACATCCTGGACCATTATATTTATTACTTGCTTTGCTGTACTGGCAATAGCATTAAACATTTTTTACCTCAATGGCCATTCCTTTGCAAAGGCAGGTGGCCCAAAAAACATAATACAGCCTCTCCTCACTTAATGACGAAGTTCAGTTCCTAAGACCACATCGGTAAACAAATTCGTTGCTAAGTGAGGTGCATACTATAATGGCAGTGGATTTGTGTCAACCATCTTTGATATTGCTTTAATGTCACTTTTGCACCATTTATAACATTTCTGGTATATTTTTAAATGTTTATACAGTAATGTACTGTATATTGTATTAAAGAGAACAGAGGGAATCAGCTCTAATGTACATTATTTTAGGTATGCACACTAGTCAGAGAGCCCATCGTAAGTCCGAGTCGTCAGTAAACAAGTACGTTGCTAAGTGAGGAGAGGCTGTATTCATTATCATTCATTCAACTGCTTTCTTGCCAAAAGTGTGCTGACATCACAATTCAGATTATCCTCTGACTGCAACATCCCCACCCTTCCTTCAGAGTGCAGGGATTGCCTTTCCCACCTCCAGGATTCAAGTCCGGCTACCTGGTTTCCCTGAATCCCTCCATAAATGTTACCTTGCTCACGCTCCATTAACCCTTTGAGGGTCGACAGGCCCTCTCCGAAACTCGTTCTCAGGGTTGGCCAAATTTAATTAAAAAAAAAAAATTATTTTCTCTTATGAAAAGATAGAGAATCTTTTCCCGATCATAAAGACACCAAAAGTTTGAAATTTGATAGAAAACTTACGGAATTATGCTCTCACAAAGTTAGCGGTCTCGGCGATGTTTACGCATCGGCGATTTTGCCCACTTTGAGCCCCATTTTCAGCCAATTTCACTGTACCGACAAAAAACATGAATATTTCGCTAGAACTCCATTTTTTCTATCGAATGGGTGCAAGAAACCACCCATTTATGAAATTCAACTATCCAGTACAGTGGTCAGAATTTAGCAATTTTGCCAATTTCACACAAATTTCAAAAGATGCCAATTTCCGAATAGGGTCCAGAATAAACAAGAAAGACATTCCTGGCACTAAAATGACATTTCCTCTAGTCATTAGTCACGTCTCAAGGCCCCTCTTATATCTTTTGCTTTCCACTTTGAATTTTTATTCTCACAAAAAATATAAGATTTACTGTTATGCAGACTTCTGCATTAGTGTAAAAAATGGTATAAATATTATTGGTGCACTTGTGAAAGAATATTAGACTCACCAGTTGACGTGTATTGCACGCTTGGCACGATTTGTTTACTTTTGAAGTTTGGTAAAAATCGAACATTTCTGCTACTTTGAGCTCAATTTCAAGGCACCTTTCATTGTAAAACCAGTCAAAATCATCTCAATTTCTGTAATATGTCTTTCCATTCTATAAAATGAGACCAAGAAAACTAAATACAACAATAAATACCATACGAAAATACACTGCAAAGTTGCTGATTTATTCCAAAAAAATGGTCAAAGTTTTTTTTTTTCTCATTATGCACTGTGTGCTGCAGGATTTTTTTTAGACTGTGCACACTGACCACATAGACCCATTCTTTCATATGAAGGCCTAACAGCTTTCTCCCACTAGATTTGAGGCCGCTAGAATTTATGCGTACTAGTACGTCAAAAACCCCTACGCGTAAGACGTACTAGTACGACCAAAACCCTCAAAGGGTTAAAAACCACTTGTCTCCCTTCACTCTAATCTAACACACTCACACAGGCCTGCAAAATAATTATCTTAAAACATTACAGGAAAAAGACTTGTAAAGGAGAATCAACAAAGTATATTTACGTATTAATTGCATCCCACCAGTGGTCAAGGATCCTCTTGCCTTGAGGTGATGGAAGCAGAGCTTTGGGCACCCCCTTCAGGTGGCCATATCTGCCACTTTTATCATCCTGTTGCAAACAGAACATGTAGAAAATATATTTCAGAGTAGTCATTACATACAATAAACAACTTTTACATTTCTGTTAATACCATATTATTTTAATTTAATGAAGTAGCTAAATTGAATTGCATATTAGTAAAAAAAATTTTTTTTGTAACACTGCCTGTTTCCCACTGAAGCAGAGTGACCCAAAAAAGAAGAAACACTTTCATCATCACTTGTCTTGCCAGAAGCTTACCAATACTACAGCTCAAAAACTGCAATATATCTCCATCCCTCCTTCAGAGTGCAGGCACTGTGCTTCCCATTTTATAAACATAGCAATATTGCTATACAGGTGCTCCTTAACTTATGATGAGGTTATGTTCTGACAAGTCTATCGTAGGTCAAAAATATCCTAAGTTGACTATGAATGCAATATGTTAGATATGCTAAATAAATAAGTAAATAAATAACTACTGTCACTGAATAAGCAAATAAACAAATAATTACTGTAACTAAATACCAATATTGAAAAATAAATAAATGAATACAGGTTACGGACTTGCCACCTTCATGCCGGGTAATTATTTCAAGTTTCATCTCCAAAGTAGTTGCTACTGCACCATCATCAAGTTGAAATATCCTAAGTCAAACCATCATGAGTTGAGGAGCACCTTCTTTCTACTGGCCGTATCCCACCGAAGCAGGGTGACCCAAAAAGAAAAATGAAAGTTCAAGGTGACCCTGTATTTATAAAATGGAATTTGTTAATACATACTTTATTGAAAATTTAGTTTAGTTACTTCATAATAATACATTATTATTACAATTATTGAATTCTATGGAAGAAAATTTAACCAGAGTAACTTCTCACCTGAATTTCTTTACTGAGCTTCTGTGCATGACCTGCAGTGAGAATAATGCACACTAGACCACGGCCCTGTAAGAGGACAACACAAGTCATGATACTGTATAGCACATCAGTATACCTAAGCAAGGAATCAGGATCATTAAGTTCTGCAGATATAAGCATGACTGAGCAAACTGAGAATGATGTATACCAAAAGAAATTATATTTCAATTGTACAGCACAAGAATTCACGCAATTTTTCATAAAAATAATTACAGTAAAATTAAATAAAAACTATTGATTTTATAAGTATTTTTAAGGCAAGGCAATTCCATTTTAGTAGTCATAAAACAAGCATATCTTCTTTATGCATTTCTGCAAATCCTGATTTCTTCTTTACAGTTAACCCTTTCAGAGTTTTGGCCGTACTAGTACGGCTTACTCGCCAGTGTCCATGACATACTAGTACACATAAATTCTAGTGCTTTCAAATCTAGTGAGTGAAAGCTGGTAGGCCTACATATGAAAGAATGGGTCTATGTGGTCAGTGTGCACAGTATAAAAAAAATCCTGCAGCACACAGTGCGTAATGAGAAAGAAAACTTTGACCGTGTTTTTGGATTAAAACAGCGACTTTGCACTATATTCTCGTATGGTATTTATTGTTATATTCTAGTTTTCCTGGTCTCATTGTATAGAATGGAAGACATATTACAGAAATTGTGATGATTTTGACTGGTTTTACAATGAAAAGTACTTTGAAATTGAGCTCAAAGTAGCAGAAATGTTCAATTTTTACCAAAGTTCAAAAGTAAACAAATCATGCTAAGCATCCAATACACCTCAGCTGGTGAGTCTAATATTCTTTCACAAGTGCGCCGATATTATTTATACCATTTCTACACTAATGCAGTAGTCTGCATAACAGTAAATCTTATTTTTTTTATGAGAATAAAAATTCAAAGTGGAAAGTAAAAGAAATGTAAGAGGGCCTGGGGACGTGACTAATGAACAGAGGAAATGTTGTTTTAGTGCCAGGAATGTTTTTCTTCTTAATTCTGAACCCTATTTGGAAATTGGCATTTTTTGAAATTTTGTGAAATTGGCAAAATGCAAAATCTACCACTGTACTGGATAGTTGAAATGGGGAAAATTTGGTGTTTTTTGTACTCACTCAAGAAAAACTGATTCAGCAAATAGTTAGATTTTTGTGACTATACTTTGGAATGGCAAAATGGGCTCAATGCAAAAATCGCCGTGCATAAACACGTGGCCCCTAACTTTGCAGAGATAATCCAAAAGTTTTCCCAAAATTTTTTCATATTTTTGGGCCTTTATCGGAAAAGTTTCCATCTTTTCAAAAGAAAAAAAAAATTTTTTTTTTTTTTTAAATTGGGGGACCTTGAAAAAACAAGCTCTGAAGGGCCCTGGGACCCTAAAAAGGGTTAAAAAAGCATCAGCCATATTTTGGTACCGGATTTCCCTGGAGAAGTTCGGGGGGTCACACCCCCGCACCCGGTCTGTGCCGGGCCTCAGGGTGGATCAGGGCCTGAAAACCCGGGCGTTACTGCGGGCTGCTGCAACCCAAAGTAACCCACAGCCCGGCTGTCAGGTACCAATTTTAGTTGCTGCCCAGTGCCTGCTTGAAGACAGCCGGGGGCCTTTGGTAACCCCCCTTTTCGAGTCTGGGAGGCTTTTTACATCTTGGGGCCCCTGACACTTATTGGTTGTCTCTTACGTGTATTTTCCCCTCTGCTTTTTTTTGGGGGGGATTTTTGCATCATTGCCGATCTTTTGCTTTTGTAAGAGTGATTTCGTGTGCAATTTTGGGGTACTAGTCCCTCTAGGTTTTTCCGGGTGTTAAATATGTATCTCTCCCGCCTACTTCCAGAAGTATTTTTACAATTAATTTATTACTATCCTTAATTTTATTTACGGGTTTAATAAAATATAAATATTTAGGTTAGAGCATGAAGAATTATTCAAATTAAATGCACTAGCCAGAGGTTAGATGGTTAGACGGTTTAGATTTGGGGGTTTTGGTGGGTCATTTATTATGTACTGATCTAAACTAGGTTTTTAAAACTATTTTTTATAAAAATTTAAAAGGAGTAAAATATCATTAATTGCTGTATTAATAAAAAATTTAAACTGAAGGTTTGGGGTTCCTAAGCTAAACTTTAAAAAATTTCTGTAGGAAAAATGCCATAACCCTAATATTTTACATAAAAAAATCTATAGTCAAAGCTAACTAAGTATAGGGGGAAAAATTTATTTTTAACATATGCCACGGTAAAAGATAGAAATATTCAGTAAACAGTATCTTCATGGTCCTCAATGATTTTATTTTAATTAAGACAGAGTCAAGCCCCTACATGATACGTAAATATTTTCCATAAACAAAGAGGAAAGTGAAAAACTACAGCTAAACTGAATTTAATGGACATAAATTTTAACAAATTTTGGTTTTTAAAGGACAAACCCCATTCTCCTTGTTTTTCAGAATTGCCCACTATTCTATAGTCAAAGAAAAACAATGTCGTATCAGTTTAACGGACACTTGCATTAAACGACACCTTTCCTCTTTTACCTTTAAATTGAGGTTTTCATTTGGTTAAACAAAAAACGGGAATTGAATTGCACGTACGTGCCATAAGGACTCTAAGGGTTTTTTAATACCCAAAAGGGTTGGGTAACCAATATTTATTTTATTTTCAAAATGGGAGAAGGAGGTGGAGTTTTTTTGTGCTAGCATAAAACTTCAGGGGCTGAATTCAACACAGTTTTTGCAAATAAACTGAGACTGTCTCTGAAATGGGTTAAATCCTTGACTTAAAAATGATTTGACCCCCAACCAGATTTATTTAACAAAAACAAGCCATTCTCAACTACTCGAATAAACAGTTTTGGAAGGAACTTTTTTTCCGAGTGCAAATTTATTTAGAAGGGGGTGGTTCGAGAAAAACCTGCCTATATGGGGCCGTAACCTACTACATGCTCCTTTTTATTCCTTAAGATGACTAAAAAATAAAACCAAACCCCAACGCGGGGAAATTTTTTTGATACATAAAAAAAGTGCTGACAGCCAATTTTGAGATATTAATTCACTCTTTTTTCAATTGCAATCATTTACAATTATACGCACAAAAGATTTTCCCAAAAACGCATCCCGCAATCACATTTCCACCGAAGGACTTTCCACCATGGTTATCTTGAGGAGGCTAGCATCTTTAAGTCCCCGGTTTCATCAGACTTTGGTTTAGATAAATTTTTGTTGTTTAAATTTTTAATAAAAGATTATTTTAGCAAAAAATGGAAATTATGATTTATTAATGTATTAATAAAATCATTACTAAATTAAATATAAAATTTATAAAACAAATATTAAAATCAAAAAATAAAATCGAAAGTTTTATCATTCATTTTTTTTTTACATGTAGGTTTTAGGGTTTTAAAGGGGTCCCTGTGAGACTGTACCAACCCAACACTACCTTGTTTGTGGATGTTCTCCGCACCTAAAAATGACCTCTATTTTCCCAAAATTCTTTGTAACAAAAGCAATGTGCAACACTGGGTAGCTTTTTTGTGGTGTTTCACATGCCGCATTCATCAAGTTGTCGGGATTAACTTTATCTAATGTTTTAAAAAATACTAAATAGGAGGTTCCCCAAAAAGTTCCAAAGCCCACGTAAAATCCAAATGACAAACCATACCACGGGTTGGGATAGTACATGCGTCAGGCGCGCGATCTGGAGTTTTAATCTCTAATCGTATGTTTATCCCCCCGTGGGAGGGTTTTTTTGAAATTGTGTCATTACGATTTCGTGATCCAAAGGGGACCGTTTTAAACCCATTGGGGGCCCAGTTTCTAGGCCTTTTGTTTTCCCAAACTTTTTCTACCGTCCACAGGGTGGATATGGGGCGCACAATAAACTACCCCTTTGGGGGCAAAATTTAAACTAATCAATCCACGTTGGAAGTGTTTTGTCAGTTTGGGGGGGCAAGAGGGGAAAACTAAATGTTGATTCCCATAAGCAACTGCAGTGACAACAGCATCCCCGACTGACACCAGTAGTGCGGTCACGGGTGAAGGAAACTCTAAGCAAACTGCATATCCTAAATTCAAATTCAAATTCAAATTTAAAGTTTTTTTTTCCATAAAAATTACAATTTGAATTTACAGAATTTTGGTTGTTGTGTGGGTTTTCATTGTTAAATAAAGTTACAGAGTGACCACTAGAACGCCCAGCTGGCTAGGCTTTTGGCAGACTTAGTTTAATTCTTTTTTTTAAAATTTTCAAATTAGAAGTAATTGGTATTTTGGCTAAGTGACAAATACTAGTTTGTGATTTGCAATGGGAATCTTTTGTTTTTGGCACGTCATATTTCGTATTTGGGGTATCAAGGATTCTTATTTTAAGATTTAGATTAATATTTCTTTTAGGTCAAAGGGTGATGAGTGTAAGTTGAACCACCAGGGGGATTCGTGATTTAAATTGATGGGGTTTTCAGGAGAAAAGATGTTTTCTAAGGGATTTTGAGGTTAAAAAGTGTCTGCATTTCAGAGTTCTCAGTAGGTTTGTTCCAGATTTTGGGGGCCTTTGAATACATTGAATTTTTGAAAGGGTTTATCGACATGGGGAATGCCCGTGAATGTTTGGTCTGGTGTTATGCCTGGGTTCTGTCAAAAATATCAAAAAAGCGTTTTGGGTCAGGTTGATATTGGATTTTAAAGGTCCTGTAGATGTAGATTGCACAGTATAAGGTGGGGGTACGAACAGGGGGTAAGTTTTAAACATGAAGAGTGGGGGGGGGGGGGGGGTTGCCAGGGGTGGGATTTTGTGATTAAACTTTTTCTGCAGCTTTTTTGGGGTTATTATTGGCTTTAGGTGTGTTGCTGCAGTTGATCCCCAAGCACAAATAGCATAGGTGAGGTATGGATAAATAAGTGAGTGGTATAGTGTGAGAAGGGCATTTGCGGTACGTAGTATCGTATCTTGGAGAGGATCCCAACTGTTTTGGATACTTTTTTGTTATGTGTTGGATATGGGTGCTGAAATTCAGGTTGTTGTCAAGGTATAGGCCTAGGAATTTGCCCTCATTATGTCTGGTAATTAGAGTGTTGTCGATCTTAATGTTAATTTGTGCATCTCCTGCTCTGCTACCAAACATAATATAGTAGGTTTTGTCAGTGTTAAGTGTAAGTTTATTGGCTGTCATCCAAGTCGATATTTTGATCAGCTCCTCGTTAACAATGGTGTTGAGGGTGGCAAGATTATGGGTGAGAGATGACATAAGTCGTGTCGTCAGCAAAGAGAATGGGTTTCAGGTGTTGGGATACGTTTGGAAGATCATTGATGTATATGAGGAAGAGCAGGGGACAAAGGACACTTCCCTGCGGAACTCCAGTATCAAGTGACCGTGTTGTTGATGCTGTGTCTTTAATGGTAACATACTGATACCTATTAGTAAGGTAAGATTTGAAATAAGCAAGCGCATGGCCTCTTATACCGCAATGGTCAAGTTTGTGGAGTAGGATGTCGTGGTCTACTGTGTCAAAAGCTTTTCTTAGGTCAATAAAAATTCCTAGTGGATATTCCTTATTTTCCAATGCTGTGTAAACCAGATCTAGCATTTTTATGATTGCATCATTAGTGCTTTTATTTTTCCTAAATCCAAATTGGCAGGGGTTGAGTATGTTTTGTGCTGTTATAAATGAATATAGTCTCCTGTGCACGAGTTTCTCAAAGATTTTGGATACCAATGGTAAGTTTGATATTGGCCTATAGTTGTTTAAGTCTGTAGGGTCACCACCTTTATGTATTGGTGTAGCCCTTGCCATCTTGAGTAGTTTCGGGAAGGTGCTAGTTTCTAGTAGAAATTGTCTTACATTCAAAAGTTTCCTTACACCTGTTGCCCTTGTTTACCTAGCAGTAAGTAGGTACCTGGGTGTTAGTTGACTGTTGTGGGTCACATCCTTGGGGGTGGTAGTATACCTCAATAGAGCTGGGTTTTGAAATGAGCTGAGGTAGGACAACAGCTCTTAGCCTGTAAAATTATGTGTAAAAAAAAACTGGTTAAGAGATCCTGGAATTTCAAGTTTCTGGTGGCTCCTATAAGCCCATCAGCACTGCAGTCTTTATCAAAGATGAATACACATTCGCTCTCATCACAATACTTAAACTTAAGTGCGAACTCTATTTTTTTCGAATTAGTAAGTAAGTTTATTCAGGTATACACATTACAGTTACACAGATTATCATACATAGCAGCATATATGTAGAGAACCTAGGATAACCCAAAAAAGTCAGAGTGACTTATTTCCATTGGGGTCCTTTCATTATCGTTTGCAAAATCGTGACATGCTGTTGGTGTCTGCAGGTCCTCTTCACTAGGCTGCGACACAAAACAACGAACTAACACCTATATGTTTTTACTACTAGATGATAACGAAAAACAACATGTGTAAGGAGACTTATCCATAATCTTGCCTTGCCTTGGGAGTGAATCCTGGCCTTTTCGGTTGTGAGTTGAACACTACCAATTACATGTTATGGCAGGTGAAGGAAGCTGTAGATACAATGCAGATTTTATTCGGATTATAAACTTGAAGAGTTAGTTTAGTAGCACTGTGTTACTTTGGTCTTCTTTCTCAGGATGTGACACACAAGTCGCCTACCACCCAGGTACCTTCTTATTGCTAATTGAACAGGTGCAATATACAAAGCGTTTCCACTCATCCCAAACTTGAAGCTAGGTCATTCAGTTGTGACCTGAAACTACTATTTGAGCCAAGTGTAAGATAAACCATGAACTTCCTCTGAATGTTGGTGGCTAGAGCAGCCAGTGATTGTTAAGATAATCCTTCAAGCTCTTGGGATTTATCATGTATTATGTGTTTGACAAGTAGTGTGGAAAATTTTGAATTTTCCTAAATGCAGCATATGTAAAAATGAATAATATAATTACTGTGTAATAAAATGTGATGCTATTTGGACGCTTCGATAACTTTTAAGTGAAGGGGAGTGTAGAACAGCCGGGGGAGTGATGCCGCAGAGACACCATAATTAATATGTGAACATTGGACTGAATTGTGCAATGTAATCAAGCATTCTCGAAGATCAGTTAGTGTATATTGGCCTCAATCCATAATTTAGAAATTGCTGACATGTTCCTGCTGAAGAATTGGGATAGTGTGGACATCCCCTTACAATATGGTTCGAAGGACCAAAGCAATCACAATCGCTACCGCGTCAGCTGTTGGCATGGCCGACGCGGCAGGTTGTGTAGCGGGCTAGCTGCGGGATTTTCAAGGATAGCTCCTGGTCAAAGAGGCTGACCAGGTCCCTACTTAACAGAACTCAGTGTGAATGCTTTGAGAAGATACCAGAGCAGCGAACGGACATCCCAGTGCATCGTTTCAGCATAAATAGTTGAAGTGTTGTGCAGTTTTAGAGGGTTTGGTGTTGTAGAGTCAGGACCAGTCAGCGCCTCCCCCCCTCTCTGCTGGGGGGAGGGGGAGGGCGTGTGTAGTAAACAGTGACCCTCTCATAACACCTCACCCCTGCGTGTCTCCCCCGCCTCACCCACCCAACTCCCAGCGCCACCCCATCTGTAGAGGGTACTTCTCCCCAACCCACAATGTCAGCGATGGCACTGCAGGGAGTGCCGGGCTCACAGGAACTTCCACTACAGGGACAGCATCGTGGAGTTCGACCACGAGGCAGCTGCCAGGTACTCACCTAGTTGAGGTTGCCACAGGCAGTGTGTACTCAGTTCCTCAAGCTTCAACATCCGTGCACACAAGGGCCTGGGATCTTCAATCAACTTGGCGTCCACCAGGACGCTGACATGTCCCTAGGACAGCTCTCCATCGGGCTGCTAATGGAGTCACTGGCTTCTTGGACCTCTTGGGGAGGGTCGATGGTGCTCATGCAAGCAGCAGATCCCTGGGAAACTTGCTGCTGTTTGCAATGGCTGTCTGCCGAGGAGAGACAGGCACCTAGCAACATCTGTTGTTGGGGCAATGGATGAATTCCCTACTATGTTTGTTAACTGCTCATTACTCTGTAATTTGTCTATGATTGTAATCATGTCATAACATGTTTATCATTCATTACCTTTGAAACTTGTCATGATTGTGACCAGCTCTACCTGGAGCTCATTACCTTTGAAAATTCTCATGATTAATGTGTTTATGATTCATTACCTTTGCAATTATTCATGAGTGTGACCAGCTCAACCTGGAGCTCATTACCTTTGTAACTTGGTCATGATTATGACCAGATCTAGTTCATTACCTTTGTAACTTGCTCAGCTATCAAAACTTTGGAGTCCAGTCCCTGGACCAATTATGTACCTGGAGTTTACCTGGAGAGAGTTCCGGGGGTCAACGCCCCCGCGGCCCGGTCTGTGACCAGGCCTCCTGGTGGATCAGAGCCTGATCAACCAGGCTGTTACTGCTGGCTGCACGCAAACCAATGTACGAGCCACAGCCCGGCTGGTCAGGAACCGACTTTAGGTGCTTGTCCAGTGCCAGCTTGAAGACTGCCAGGGGTCTGTTGGTAATCCCCCTTATGTATACTGGGAGGCAGTTGAACAGTCTCGGGCCCCTGACACTTATTGTATGGTCTCTTAATGTGCTAGTGACACCCCTGCTTTTCATTGGGGGATGTTGCATCGTCTGCCAAGTCTTTTGCTTTCGTAGTGAGTGATTTTCGTGTGCAAGTTCGGTACTAGTCCCTCTAGGATTTTCCAGGTGTATATAATCATGTATCTCTCCCGCCTGCGTTCCAGGGAATACAGGTTTAGGAACCTCAAGCTCTCCCAGTAATTGAGGTGTTTTATCTCCGTTATGCGCGCCGTGAAGGTTCTCTGTACATTTTCTAAGTCAGCAATTTCACCTGCCTTGAAAGGTGCTGTTAGTGTGCAGCAATATTCCAGCCTAGATAGAACAAGTGACCTGAAGAGTGTCATCATGGGCTTGGCATCCCTAGTTTTGAAGGTTCTCATTATCCATCCTGTCATTTTTCTAGCAGATGCGATTGATACAATGTTATGGTCCTTGAAGGTGAGATCCTCCGACATGATCACTCCCAGGTCTTTGACGTTGGTGTTTCGCTCTATTTTGTGGCCAGAATTTGTTTTGTACTCTGATGAAGATTTAATTTCCTCATGTTTACCATATCTGAGTAATTGAAATTTCTCATCGTTGAACTTCATATTGTTTTCTGCAGCCCACTGAAAGATTTGGTTGATGTCCGCCTGGAGCCTTGCAGTGTCTGCAATGGAAGACACTGTCATGCAGATTCGGGTGTCATCTGCAAAGGAAGACACGGTGCTGTGGCTGACATCCTTGTCTATGTCAGATATGAGGATGAGGAACAAGATGGGAGCGAGTACTGTGCCTTGTGGAACAGAGTTTTTCACCGTAGCTGCCTCTGTAATCTTTTGACTACCGCCCACAGGATGGGTATGGGGTGCATAATAAACATATTAAACTAACTAAGGACCAAAGTCTTAAATTAATTATGTGGGAAATTACTTACAGGAAATAATTCAGGTAATATTCAGTAAACCTCCTGCAGGTAATTTCCCACAAATAGTGCCATACAGCCCCTGGGGAATGGAAATTAATCATGTTATATCCAAGGAAAGGGTAGCTCCATCAACCACATTCAGGCGAGTACACACACACGCTCTCTCTCATATATAATATATATATATATATATATATATATATATATATATATATATATATATATATATATATATATATATATATATATATATATATATATATATATATAATATATAATATATATATATATATAATATATATATATATATATATATAATATATATATATATATATATATATTATATATATATATTACAAATGAACATGGTTTTAAATAAAACGAAAAAAGATTTTCTTATTTTATATAAATCACATAAGAGTTTGATACAATAACCGACATAACGTAATATTTACACAATACTCATAATGACTAAAACAGTTTACTCCAGGAAACATCTGGATAACATTAATACATAGATGTTTTATTAATTAGCAAACCAACTTGATGGTTGCTGGAACGTGTAATTACAGCAGCCTGTGGTATATGGTCGTAATCTTTTGTTTTATGATTCCTGCTTGTGTAGGTCTATGAATCAAATGTTTGTATAGACCTTTCAGCAAATGCTTATGCAGGCCTATGCATTAAATGTTTGTGTAGTCTTATGAATCAATTGCTTCAAAGGATAATATAAAAATTATATCCCCACTCACACTATTCACTAAGAAAAACAACCATGCTGACAAAACATGTAAATAAAGAGAAAAATGGAAAAATTATACATTTCTATACTCTAATATAAAATTCATATATGTTTGACCATTAACATTGTTTTGCTATGTTACAAGCTAGCATTCATGGCGCTAAAATTTACTAGGATTAAAATAATTTATTTGTCATTTCTGTTAGTCTTGATGATTTATTTTATGTTAATGTTCTGATACTCAGTTAAATTTATGATTTTTAAATAAATTAAAAAATCAGAGCACATTATGTTGGTAATATGATCTGTGTCATGTCTTAACAGGTTACAGCAAGAACTATGGTAACCATGACTATCGAGTCCTAAAATTCACAGGACAGTTATAATTATAACTGATGCGGTGAAAGCCAGTAGGACTATTTATATTATAGTTTAATTACACAAAAATGCTAAAATGAAAATGAAAAATGAGGTTAATGTTCTTCAGTAATATCTTCAGTTATTATCAATTACGGAGAAAGACCAGATAAATATTGTTGCAGTTATTAGCAGCAAAAGTTATTGCAATTAAGGAAATAACTTTCATTGGCAAACAATGATTCAATTGTATCATAACAAACATCACCTAATGATTTGTTTACAGTAGTAATTCCAAAGATGTAAAAAAAAAAGATGAAAATATGATCGGAATGACGTAAATTGAGTTATTATAACAAGTGGACATTAACGTCACATCATACATTAACTAAAGCAATTTCTTGACAGCATTTTAAAAAGGGTTCCCCTTTTATACTTCACAAATATAAAGTGATATGTCTGTTGAGTAATTTATTATTCCCCTCAAAGGATGGACCTTAATGCCGGTGAGGGGCTCTTGATCCGAGGAAGTGGACCTATCCTCCCCTTACTCTGACTGAACCTGATTACTTCCTTTTCCCCATTAATTCTATGACCCCATATGGGATTATCGCTTCCCTCTGATAATAATAATAATAATAATAATAATAATAATAATAATAATAATAATAATAATAATAATAATAATAATAATAATAAAATACAATCGTTATGAATAAAATTATTTTTTCTACAATGACAGGAACATTTTTAGTCTTCCACAATATATAAGTTACAATGTACAAGAATGCAGACACATCAGCAAACAACCTCACAAATATATACAGCAAAACTTTAATATCGTTCTTAGTCTTCCTATTTTTTTAAACTATCCATAATAGGGATGGCAAGAATGGAGAGGGGACGGGACTGAGGGTAAGTTGTGTAGAGAGGAGGAAGGGAGAGGCGAGACAGGTTCAGTGGCGAGACAGGTTCAGTGGCGAGACAGGTTCAGTGGCGAGACAGGTTCAGTGGCGAGACAGGTTCAGTGACGAGAACAGGTCAGTGGCGAGACAGGTTCAGTGGCGAGACAGGTCAGTGACGAGACAGGTTCAGTGGCGAGACAGGTTCAGTGGCGAGACAGGTTCAGTGACGAGACAGGTTCAGTGGCGAGACAGGTTCAGTGGCGAGACAGGTTCAGTGGCGAGACAGGTTCAGTGGCGAGACAGGTTCAGTGACGAGACAGGTTCAGTGGCGAGACAGGTTCAGTGGCGAGACAGGTTCAGTGTGGTTGTTGTCACATACTGACGGCCATATAGGTGTCGTTATCACTAAAGATTACCATTAAATTTACATGGTAATTTTAACAAATAACCTAATTACTTTAATTCACAGCCAGAAAAGCTTATATTGTGACCAAGTTAGAGTGCTGAGAGACATGAAGTTTTGAGTTATGCTGAAGACCAATGTACTCCTCATCTGTTTCCTATTGTATCTATTGCATACTTGTTGCGTTTCCATGTCTGCCTCCATTGTTATCACTGTAGATGTGTTTTCTTTCTTGTTTCTCATTGGTTTGCAGCATACCGTACATATTTTTTTCATTTGCTGAAGAACTTCGTAAATAAAAATGTGTGGCTGGCTCAGAAATAGATGAATGGTTTACCCAGCGATAGATGGATAATTGGCCCAGCGACATATGAGTGTTTTGCCAAATATGAGATGATTGACTGACCCAGCGTTTGTGAAGATTACATTTGAACTTGTTAGAGAAGTAACACTTAATTTATTGTCAACAGATGATGTTACTATCTTTCTTTAATTCACTTATAAATTCAGCTTTCTTGGTGTTCAAAATTTATTTTACAAGAAACTAAAACAGTAGCGATTCCTGAAAAAAAAATTACATACTTGAGAAAAATTTAGCAAGCCCCTTTTTATTGCAAGTGCAAATTACTATTGCATATTACAAGTCATCATAGGATACTGTGCATGTGAAACACATGTATTTATAAAGTTGTCAAGAAACACTGTCATCCCTCGGTGGGACCTGTGTTAGCTTTACCTGACCAGCCGGGCTGTGGCTCGTACGTTGGATTGCGTGCAGCCAGCAGTAAAAGCCTGGTTGATCAGGCTCTGATCCACCAGGAGGCCTGGTCACAGACCGGGCCGTGGGGGCGTTGACCCCCGGAACTCTCTCCAGGTAAACTCCCACGATCTCTCTCGTCCCACTACTGGCATTAATCTGGCTTAATATGATTACTTACTTGGCATAGATTTAACGATTAAGTGAACGAAATAGTATGTGGCAGAACAAAGTGCATAAATTATATAGAAAAACTTTGGAATAATAAGCATATGGGAATGCTTTGAGAAACATTGTTTTGTAAGGGAGAGAGTGTAGGCGTGAAGCTTAGTGAGATGGTACCAGTGTGAGTGTCTTGCCTGACCTCTGGTGGTGGTTCTAGTACGTAAGGCAGAGATGTAACAAGTACAGATTCAACATTTACAAGTAGATGGATGACTGACCCAGTGATAGATGGGTGACTAAACCAGCAGTAATTAGGTGGCTGTTTGGATGACTAGCCCAGCGCTAGACTGACGGCTAAATAATCGATAAATAAGTGGCTTGCTCAACGATAGATGGTTGATTAGCTCAAAGATAGATGGATGACCATATATACAAATTATGAAAGCAGAAGTAGACAGGCAATGAACTCTAGGAAAATGACGGATGGAAAATCAACGCCACAGGTAGACGACAATCAACAATCAACGCCGCAGATAGACAAGCAATGCAGCAGGCAAAGTATCAACAGACGATCAACACGATAGACGATCAACAAGTGATCGATCAACGCAGGGTGTGGACTATCAAAGCAACTGGTGGGTTAGAGCGGCCAGAGACGAGGGAAGGAGGAGGAGGACCAGGATCGTTAGAGAGAGAGGAGAGACGGGACGCGGGCTGTGGTTGCAGCCATCATAGGTGCACGTCAGGATGCAGCCGGTTAGTTGTTCACCGCCGAACTTGAACACGCCACACTGGGAGTCCATGTTCTCCAGCACACACGTCCTAATCATCAGCGACTCGCCTGTGCTGGCTGTGGAGGAAAACGAACAAGAATTAGATTCCCGTCATTTTCACCCATCTCAAGATGCCCGTGAAGCATGCCTGGCAGTATGTGACACGCGCGCGCGCACGCACACACATACGCACACACACACACACACACACACACGCACACACACACACACACACACACACACACACACACACACACACACATACGCACACATACGCACACACACACACATACGCACTGAGTTTTGATTATATAGTAGAGTTACAAGTGGAGAAGGTAACAGGAACTGAAGGGGACAGGCCGAACTATAAAAGGGGGACTACACAGGTATGAGAAACTTCCTGCAGGAGGTTCAGTGGGACAGAGAAATGGTAGGAAATCAGTAAACGAGATGATGGAATATGTGGCAACAAGTGCAAGGAGGCAGAGGGAAAGGTTTGTTCCCAAGGGAAACAGAAATAATAGGAAGACCAAAACGAGTCCTTGGTTTACCCGAAGGTGTAGGGAGGCAAAAAACTAAGTGCAACAGAGAATGGAAAAGGGACAGGAGGCATAGGACCCAGGAAAACAAGGAGATTAGTAGAAGAGCCAGAAACGAGTATGCACAAAATAAGGAGGGAGGCCCAGCGGGCAGTAAGAAACGACATAGCATCGAAAGTCAAATCTGACCCGAAACTACTGTATAGCACATTAGGAGGAAGACAACAGTCAAGGACCAGGTGATAAGGCTGAGGAAGAAGGTGGAGAACTCACAAGAAACGATCAAGAGTATGTGAGGAGCTCAACACGAGATTTAAGGAAGTATTTACAGTAGAGGGCAGGAAGGACTCTGAGGGACAGTCAGATGGGGACACCAGCAAGGAATACACCAACAAGTGTTTGGACGACATACATACAGATGAGGAGGAGGTGAAGAAACTGCTAAGGGACATCGAACCTCAAAGGCAATGGGACGGACAACATCTCCCCGTGGGTCCTTAGAGAGGGGAGTAGATATGTTGTTGCGTGCCACTTACCACAATCTTCAACACGTCCCTGGAAACTGGGCAACTACCTGAGGTATGGAAGACGGCAAATGTAGTTCCCATTTTCAAAAAAGGAGACAGAAAAGAGGCACTAAACTATAGACCTGTGTCATTGACGTGTATAGTATGCAAAGTTATGGAGAAGATTATCAGGAGGAGAGTGGTGGAGCACCTGGAACGGAACAAGAGTATAAATGCCAACCAGCACGGATTCATGGAAGGCAAATCCTGTGTCACAAACCTTCTGGAGTTTTATGATAAAATAACAGAAGTAAGATACGAGAGAGAGGGGTGGGTTGATTGCATCTTCTTGGACTGCAAGAAGGCCTTTGACACAGTTCCTCACAATAGATTAGTGCAGAAGCTAGAGCATCAGGTGCATATAACAGGAAGGGCACTGCAATGGATCAGAGAATACCTGACAGGGAGGCAACAACGAGTCATGGTACGTAATGATGTATCACAGTGGGCACCTGTGACGAGCGGGGTCCCACAGGGGTCGTCCTAGGACCAGTGCTATTTTTGGTATATGTGAACGACATGATGGAAGGGTTAGACTCAGAAGTGTCCCTGTTTGCAGATGATGTGAAGTTAATGAGGAGAATTAAATCTGATGAGGACCAGGCAGGACTTCAAAGAGACCTGGACAGACTGGACACCTGGTCCAGCAAATGGCTTCTCGAATTTAATCCTGCCAAATGCAAAGTCATGAAGATAGGGGAAGGGCACAGAAGACCACAGACAGAGTATAGGCTAGGTGGCCAAAGACTGCAAACCTCACTCAAGGAGAAAGATCTTGGGGTGAGTATAACACCGAGCATGTCTCCGGAAGCACACATCAATCAGATAACTGCTGCAGCATATGGGCGCCTGGCAAACCTGAGAATAGTTCCGATACCTTAATAAGGAATCGTTCAAGACACTGTACACTGTGTATGTCAGGCCCATACTGGAGTATGCAGCACCCGTTTGGAACCCGCACTTGATAAAGCACGTCAAGAAACTAGAGAAAGTACAAAGGTTTGCCACAAGGTTAGTTCCAGAGCTAAGGGGAATGTCCTATGAAGAAAGATTAAGGGAAATCGGCCTGACGACACTGGAGGACAGGAGGGTCAGGGGAGACATGATAACGACATATAAAATACTGCGTGGAATAGACAAGGTGGACAAAGACAGGATGTTCCAGGGAGGGGACACAGAAACAAGAGGCCACAATTAGTAGTTGAAGACACAAATGAGTCAGAGAGATATTAGGAAGTATTTGTTCAGTCATAGAGTTGTAAGGCAGTGGAATAGCCTAGAAAATGACGTAGTGGAGGCAGGAACCATACACAGTTTTAAGACGAGGTTTGATAAAGCTCATGGAGCGGGGAGAGAGAGGGCCCAGTAGCAACCGGTGAAGAGGCGGGGCCAGGAGCTAAGACTCGACCCCTGCAACCACAAATAGGTGAGTACAAATAGGTGAGTACACAAACACAAACACAAACACACACACACACACACACACAACACACAACACACACAAACACACACACACAAACACACACACACACACACACACACACACACACACACACACACACACACACACACACACACACACACACACACACACACACAGGCACACACACACACACACCAGGAGCTATGAATCGACCCCTGCAACCACATATAGGTGAGTACACACACATACACACAAATCGACCTGACAACACTGGAGGACAGGAGAGATAGGGATGATATGATAACGACATATAAAATACTAAGAGAAATCGACAAGGTGGACAGAATGTTCCAGAGATGGGACACAGCAACAAGGGGTCACAATTGGAAGTTGAAGATTCAGATGAATCACAGAGATGTTAGGAAGTATTTTTTCAGTCACAGAGTTGTCAGGAAGTGGAACAGTCTGGAAAGCGATATAGTGGAGGCAGGATCTATACATAGCTTTAAGAAGAGGTATGATAAAGCTCATGGAGAAGGGAGAGTGACCTAGTAGCGACCAGTGAAGAGGCGGGGCCAGGAGCTGAGAATCGATCCCTGCAACCACACCTAGGTGAGTACACACGTACACACACAAATAGGTAAATCTTCATCACAAACCTACTGGAGTTCTACGACAAGGTAACAGAAGCAAGGAGAGAGAGAGGGATGTGTAGGATGCATCTTGGACTATATGAAGGCTTTCAATACAGCACTTCACGAGAGTCTGGTTGAAAAGCTAGAGGAGCAGGCATGAAGAGCAGGGAAAGTACTGCAATGGATCAGGGAATACCTGACAGAAAGGGCACAACGTGTGTCGGTACGAGACGACGTGTCAGAGTGGGTGCATGTATCGAGTAGGGTTCCACAAGGGTCAGTCCTGGATCCAGTGCTGTTTCTAGTATATGAGAATGACATGACAGAAGGGGTAGACTCAGAGGTGTCCCTGTTTGCAGATGATGTGAGGCTAATAAGTAGAACACAAATGGACAAGGATCAGATAAGCCTGCTAGGAGATTTGGACAGGATATAAGCCTGGTCTGACAAATGGCTCCTGGAGTTTAACCTCGGCAAGTGCAGAGTCCTAAAGTTTGGGGAAGGACAAAGAAGACCGTAGACGGAGTACAACCTAGGAGGTCAAACGCTGCAAACCTCACTCAAGGAAAAAGATCTTGGGGTGAGTATAACACCAGTCACATCTCCTGAGGCGCACATCAACCAAATAACTGCTGCAGCTTTTGGGCGTCCTGCAAACCTAAGAACAGCGTTTCGACATCTAATTAAGGAGTCAATCAAGACACATAAGAACATAAGAACATAAGAAAGGAGGAACACTGCAGCAGGCCTGTTGGCCCATACTAGGCAGGTCCTTTACAATTCATCCCACTAACAAAACATTTGCCCAACCCAATTTTCAATGCTACCCAAGAAATAAGCTCTGGTATGAAAGTCCCACTAAAATCCAACCCTTCCCACTCATGTACTTATCCAACCTAAATTTGAAACTACCCAAAGCACTAGCCTCAATAACCCAACTAGGTAGACTGTTCCACTCATCAACTACCCTATTTCCAAACCAATACTTTCCTATGTCCTTTCTAAATCTAAACTTATCCAATTTAAATCCATTACTGCGGGTTCTCTCTTGGAGAGATATCCTCAAGACCTTGTTAATATCCCCTTTATTAATGCCCATCTTCCACTTATACACATCGATCAGGTCTTCCCTCATTCTTCGTCTAACAAGCGAATGTAACTTAAGAGTCTTCAATCTTTCTTCATAAGGAAGATTTCTAATGCTATGTATTAATTTAGTCACCTACGCTGAATTTTTCTAACGAATTTATATCCATACTGTAATAGGGAAAGACCAGAATTGAGCTGCATAATCTAGGTGAGGCCTTACTAATGATGTATAAAGCTGCAGTATGACCTCTGGACTTCTGTTGCTTACACTTCTTGATATAAATCCCAGTAATCTATTTGCCTTATTACGTACGCTCAGGCATTGCTGTCTTGGTTTAAGGTTGCTGCTTACCATAACCCCCAATTCCTTTTCGCAATCTGTAATGGCTGTTCTAACATTATTTAACTTATAAGTGCTAGGGTTATGGACACTCCCGAGCTTCAAGAACCTTGCATTTATCTACACTAAACTGCATCTGCCACTTTTCTGACCAAGAATAGAAATAACCCAAAATAGATGAGTGGAACAGTCTACCTAGTTGGGTTATTGAGGCTAGGACTTTGGGCGAATTTGCTCATATCACTAGTAATTCCTTCATCAAGATCATTGATATATATTATAAACAACAACGGGCCCAAGACTGATCCCTGTGGAACGCCACTTGTTACTGAACCCCACTCGGATTTAACCCCATTTATGGACACTCTCTGCTTCCTGTCTGTGAGCCATGATTCGATCCACGAGAGCACCCTTCCCCCAATGCCATGAGCTGCTACTTTCTTTAACAGTCTTTGGTGCGGAACTCTATCAATTGCCTTACTAAAATCTAAGTAAATGATATCAAATTCTTTATCGTGGTCAACAGCCTCAAAAGTTTTACTGAAGAAAGTTTAATAAATTAGTTAGACAAGACCGGCCTCTTGTGAATCCATGCTGATATCATTAATCAAGCTAAGCTTATCGAGATGGCTTGTTATAATCTCAGCTATAATTGACTCTAGTAATTTGCCTACAATTGAGGTCAGGCTTTATTGGGCGGAATTTGACGGTAACGACTTGTCCCCCCGTTTAAAAATAGGGAAATTTCATTAGCCATCTTCCACATATCAGACACTACACCTGTTTGAAGAGATAAATTAAAAATATTAGATAATGGTTCACAGAGTCCCTTTTTTAAGAACCCTTGAAAAAACCTCATCAGGACCCGGTGACTTATTTTGCTTTAGTCGGGCTATCTGCTTCACAACCATTTCACTAGTGACTGTGATGTTACATAATTTATCTTCTTCTGGCCCACTATAAAAATTAATTACTGTGTCTTCCTGTGTAAAAACCGAGAGAAAATAATTATTTAAAATCGAGCACATTTCATTCTCTTTGTCAGTAAGATGCCCATAGTTTTTTTTTTAAGGGGACCTATCTTATCTCTGACTTTGTTCTTTATACCTGGAAAAAACTTTTTGGGTTAGTTTTAGAATCCCTAGCAACTTTAATTTCATAGTCCCTTTTAGCTTTTCTTATCCCCTTTTTAATGTCCCACTTAATATCAATATACTGATTCATAAGATGACCCTCACCTCTTTTGATACGCCTATAAATTCCTTTCTTATGCCCTAGTAGATATTTCAGCCTATTATTCATCCATTTTGGGTCATTTCTATTTGATCTAATTTCTTTATAAGGGATAAACGTTCTTTGAGCAGCATGTATAGTGTTCAGAAAGCTGTCATATTGATAGCTCTCTTCGTTACCCCAGTCAACAGATGATAAGTGTTCTCTAAGCCCATTGTAATCTGCTAAGCGAAAATCTGGGACCATTATTGAGTTATCCCTACTATCATACTTCCATTCAATGCTAAATGTAATTGATTTGTGGTCGCTAGCACCCAGTTCCTCTGAAACTTCTAAATTATTAACAAGGGATTCATTGTTTGCCAGAACTAAGTCAAGCAGGTTATTACCCCTTGTAGGTCCTGTCACAAACTGCTTCAAAAAACAATCCTGAACTACTTCTAAGAAGTCGTATGATTCTAAATTCCCAGTCAAGAAATTCCAATCAATATGACTAAAGTTAAAGTCTCCTAGAATTACTACATTATCGTGCCTTGTGGCCCTAACAATTTCCTCCCATAGTAGTCTCCCCTGGTCCCTATCTAAATTTGGGGGACGGTATATCACACCTAAAATTCATTTTTCATGCCCCTCTGAAAATTCTATCCAAACAGACTCTGTATGTGTTACTTCAGACTTAATACCCGTTTTTATGCAACAGTTCAATCGATCTCGGACATACAATGCCACCCCACCCCCTTCCCGACTCTTCTATCTACTTGGAACAATTTAAAACCCTGAATGTGACATTCTGCAGGCATTTCCCGACTTTTTGAATTAAACCATGTCTCAGTTATGGCAAATACCTGCACTAGCAACTAGTCTCAACTCGTCCATCTTATTCCTAGCACTGCGACTATTTGTGTAATAAATATTTAAAGACCCTCCTCTCTCTTTACCCTTCCTGCTCCTTTCTGTTATTCCACTAAACCTATTACTGTCCTTGTCAATTAGTGCCACTGGCTTTCCAATATCCACCTCATTTTGCCTATTACTAGTTCTCCTAGTACCCATATTACTACACTGCGACTTCACAGTTTTCCCGCCAAAACCCATACCACTAACTATTCCTAGTTTAAAGACCTAACAGCTCCCTCCACTGCGTTGGCCAGTGCTCCCACCCCACACCTAGATAAGTGAACCCCATCCCTGGCATACATGTAATTTCTGCCATAGAAGAGGTCCCAGTTGTCAATGAATGTTACCACATTTTCCTTACAGTAATTTGTCCAGCCAGCAATTGACACCAATTGCTCTGGACAACCATTCATTTCAACTCCTCTCCTTGGCAAAATGCCACATAAAGGGTTTCCCCCCTTCCCCAAATTATCTCTATTGCTGACCTATACCTGCTAATCAGGTCCCACTCCTATGTCTCCCAAAACATCGTTGCCTTTCCAGCACTGAGACAGATAATGGGTTTGCTCCCATTACCTCTCATGATGCATCCGCGCTAACAAAATCCTTCATCCCACCCCCAGGAAAACCACTCTCTGCCTCCTACTCCTATCCTTTCAAGCAAATGCCCTATCCATTACCTAACGGGCTACCCCAAAAAAAACAATGTTTTTACCTTCCTTGGCGTCGTCCGCGTGAGCCCGGTAGTCGACTCACATTCGTCAGGAGCATTACACCACTTGGGGAAATTCGTAAAAGCGTTCTCGAGGGTCTTCGTTGGGTTTCTAGGGATGTCCACTACGTCTCCCAATGTTCCCCTTGGTGCCTTGGGCTTTCCCAGTAAACACCACATTCGTCGGTAGCACCGAGAATGAGTTGGAGTTTCCAGGGTGCTTCGGTTTCTCGTTGTTTCGGCCTCTCCAACCTTTTTTCTTGATCCCATTTGGTTCCATTTTTCCCCTTGCCACTGCCCCAAGCCCCCTTTTAAACCCGGGGACCACAACAGGGGGATTACTACGATCCTCTTTTCTCCTCCGAAAATCGCCGTATCTCCACTTAGAAACCTGACTCTCCTCTACTGCGGGAAAGCTGCCCCAAGAGAGGGAATCCGGTTTCAGATTCACGAGAGCACACAAACAGGTCTTCACAGACTAAGTACACGTCACCACTGAGGCTAAGTACACGTCACCCTTTGTTTATGACCTGTACACGTGTACGTCAGGCCCTATGGAGTAAGCAAAACATATGGCAAGGTGAACTTACAGCGCTTTTCTAGGCGGGTAAATTGCTAAACTAAAACCCTGTACAAGAACCTTCACGGAACACATAAGTCGATAAAACACCAAAATTTTCCCGGGGAACTCGGCGGGAGAATGCATGATTATATACATTTGGGAAAATTCTAAAATGATTAGTCCAAATTTGCACCAAAAAATCACTCCCTCAAAGCAAAAGATCGGCAGGCGTTCCAACATCCCTAAAGGAAAAGCAGGGACCCACTACTGATAAGGACAACACAATAAGTCCAGGGCCCAAGATGTTCAGCGCCCCCCACATACTTAAGGGGGATTATTAATAGACCTTGGCTGTCTTAAAAAGGGCTCGGGGCCAGACACCTTAAAAAGCAGACCTGATGGGCCGGGGGTGGTTGTACGGGGGTTTGCTGTGGCCAACAGAAACACCGATTGATAGCCCCTGATCCACCAGAACTGGTCACAGACCGGGCCGCGGGGGCGTTGCCCCCCGAAACCCTCTCTGGGGTATACCCAGGTAAAAACCCAAACTGGTCAAACACATCTAAAATAGAGAAAACCCAAAAAGGTTTTGCAACAAGACTATCCCGGGAGCAAAGGGGGTATGCCATACGAGAATTTAAAGGGGGAAATCACGTGACTAAACTGGAGGACAGTAGGAAAAAGGGGACATGAAAAAGATATATAAAATACTGATAGGAGTTGAAAAGGGTAATGGGGGACAGAATTTTTTCAGAGAGGGGAACAGTTAAAAGGCGCACAATGGAACTGAATACTCAGTGTTTTGGTTTTAAAAGACACGTAAGCAAACACTAAAACCCATATTTATTAGAAAACGTTTGGGTCCGGGACCTTGACACTTCTAAATACGAGGTAAAAGACAAAATAATATATAGGGGGAAGTGAGATGGACCACGTGACCGGGGAAGTAAAAAGAACAAAGAATGGGGGAAACACTGTAGAAGGCCACTGGCTCATGCGAGGAGGCCCTTTATCAAAAAAACCCTTTACCTTGAGAGGAGGGCAACGTGAAATCATTGACTCCTGTTTTAAACTTTAAGCAACTATGACCACCCAAAAAAATGCCATCCCCCATATGAAAACAGGAAAATGCAAACTCCCTTCCTGTAAGTTTTTTCACCCTAAAACTGTGTACCTCTTCAGAAAGGGAAAGACTGGCTATAACTTAAATTGCCAGGCTACCATCAAAGGGGGAAAAAAAGATACAAAACATCCGGCCAGGGGAAAAACCCTTTGGGTGCCACAGCCACTAAAGGGGGAGAGGTTTTTTAGGGCCGGGGAAAGGAAAAAAAAAACGGGCGGGAAAGGGCAAAATCGAACCAAATCCAGTCATTCCGGAGTGGAACCACAGTCGAGGGGCCTCCACCCCAAACCAACAGATACGAATAAGCCGAAAAAAAACCCCCCCCATACCAAAATACCCCCACCCGAAACTTCTTCTTTGCAAATATACAGGTCAAAAGCCAGCAACATACAACAAAATATTTTCATCCGTGGACGCTTGCGAGGAAAAGGCAATGTTCGCGGCTTTCACTGAGACCCACAAAAAGGTCATTGGACAACAAAATAGGATCCCAGGTTACAACCTTTTACAATGTACAGAGGAACAGGCAAAAGGGGGGGTTGGCCTGTACATTGCAGGTCCTTGTTTGCACGAACTGCTTAATGCCTCAAATGTGTAGTGGAAGTTTTTGCAGTAAAGGGCGAGAACAAAAAACCCAGTCATTGTGGTATCTACAAACCCCGTATGCAAAATCCCAGCAATTCCAGGAACATGTTAAAAATTTACCCCTGTCTGGAAAAACTTCCCGCTCCTCACCCAAATCTTTGCTCCGGGATTTCAACTTTAAAGGGACCTAAAATGGAGGAAAATACAAATAATATTGTTTTCAGTAATAACACCAGGGGGCACTCTGTGAAAAATCACACTCACACGACTTTTAAATCTCTGCACAAAATTCAATTTAAACCGCAAAAATGAGCCTACTAACTGGAGAATACACTGACCTCATCTTCACTAACAATGATGATCTGATAAGAAATGTCACCATATCAAAAAAAAAATTTCTCATATCACAAATAATTGAGGTTCAACATTATGCGTGGAGCCCCCGACCGCTAATGGAAAATAGTCACGAGGGAGATTCACCAAATTTAACTTCAATAACAAAAAAATAAAGTGGGGGCCAAGTAAACCAATTCCAACCGATTAAGCGGGAAGAATACAAGCAACACAGACCCCAACTTATGCCTGAAAGATTAACTCGGGTGGGGGGGACTCGATTTTGCACAAGGCTTATTCCTCTAAGAAAAAGGGGAGTAGATGTAAAATAGAAAGAGACCGGCGCTCCCTTTACAGGCGACGGAAAAATAACAGAAAGGCTAAAAAGGTCAATATATCTGAAATGCGTAGGGGCACTGGTTTAGAGAAATACAAGCATCGAACTTAAGCAAAAAAACCTTTTGGATCAGGAATCGCGGGGAAGAACAAAAGCCATAAAAAAATCGAAAGAAAAACCCAAAATATTTTTTCTCCTATCCAAATCAAAATCGAAACAACGCCAGTATTGGCCCCCACTTAAACAAGAGGGTCCTACACAGATACAGCAAGGAAAAGATGAGCTACTCAAGTCCCAGATGACTCAGTTTTACAAACCGAACCAGACGAAGTCGAAGATCAAAATGAATTTTTTTGAGAGGCCCCAAAATTTGATTAACACAAACCCCTCCCATTTTACCCGACGCCAAATGACTTCGAACAGGCGATAAATGACATCCCAAGCACTCTGCCCCCCGGCCAGACCATGGAACTTGTTTTTCATCAAAAACTGCAAAAAAGCCCCTTTACGACCTTTTCCAAACCTATGGAGAGGGACATGGACACGGGGGGCGCCCCCATTCTAAAAAAAAACAGACAAGCCCCACTCCACAAAGGGGCATAAGCAACAGCAAAAAACTACAGACCAATAGCACTAACATCCCATACATAAAAATCTTTTAAAGGGTCCAAGAAGCAAGATACCACCCATCTAGAAAAACCCCTTTTTTACCACCCAGGCAACATGGTTTAGAACAGGTCGTCCTGTCTGTCTCAACTATTGGATCACTACGACAAAGGGCCAAATGGGACTAAAGCAAAAAAAATGCAATGTAATTATACAGATTGCAAAAGCTTTGACAATGTGACCCTGGCGTAATAGCGCACAAAATGGGCTGCTAAAGGGAAAAACAGGAAAAGTGGGCGTGGATCTATAAAAAATTTCCTCCAACAGAACACAGAGAGTACGTCACAGAGTAAAGTCCAGGGAGCTACGGTGAAAAGCTTTGTTCCACAAGGCACAGTACTCCTCCCATCTTGTTCCTCATCCTCATTCCGACATAACAAAGGGTGCGCCCAGCACCGGGCTTCCCCTTTTCAGATGACACCCAATCTGCATACAGTGTTTCCATTGCAACACTCAAGGTCCAGGGACATCAACCAAATCTTTTAGTGGGGTGCGAAAACAAATGAAGTTCAAAATGGAAAATTTCAATTTTCTCAGATATGGAAACATGAGGAAATTAAATCTTTATCAAGTACAAAACAAATTCTGGGGGGGCCCAAAATAGAGCGAAAAAAACCAACGTCAAAGACCTGGGGGGATCATGCGGGGATTCACCTTCAAGGACCATAACATTGATCTATCGCATCTGCTAAAAAAAATACGGGGGGTAATGAGAACCTTTAAAACTAGGGGGCCAAACCCAGTGACACTCTTTAGGTCACTTGTTTTTACTAGGCTGGAAAATTGCGCACACTACCACCTTTCAAAAGGGAGGTGAAATTGCCGACCTAGAAAATTACAGAGAAAAATTTCACGGCCACATAACGGAGATAAAACACCTCAGTTCTGGGGGCTTGAGGTTTCCAAACCTGTATTTCCCTGGAACGCAGGGGGGAGAGATACATGATTATATACACCTAAAAAAAACCTAGAGGGACTAGTACCGAACTTTCACACGAAAATATCATACGAAAGAAAAGACTTGGCAACATGCACCATCCCCCAAGAAAAGCAGGGGGGTTTACTGCACGTTTTTAAAAACCATACAAAAAGTGTCAGGGCCCCAGATGTTCAACGCCCCCAGCACACATAAGGGGGATTACCAACAACCCCTGGCAGTCTTAAGCTGGCACTGGACAACACCAAAGTCAGTTCCTGTCACCGGCGGGGCTCGTACGTTGGTTTGCGTGAGCCAGCAGCAACGCCTGGTTGATCGGGCTCTGACCCACCAGGCGGCCGGGTCACAGACCGGGCCGCGGGGGCGTTGACCCCCGGAACCCCCTCCAGGTAAACTCCAGGAAAACTCCAGGAAAAAAATACCACGGTTTGTTAGGTAAGACACATAGCAACAGTTAGAAATCTTTATTTCGAAACTTTTTGCCTAACAAAGGTTTCTTCAGTCGAGTACAGAAAAGTTGATAGAAGCAAAAGACTTGAAGGTGATGTAATCAGCCATCACCCTTAAATTTTTTGAGGTGGTCAGTCCCTCGTCTGGAAAAGGGAGCATTGCCCATATCTGAAACAATACCAAACCCCCTCATTTTGCCATTACTATTTCTCCTAGTACTCATATTACTACACTGGGACTTCACTATTTTCCCGCAAAAACCCATCCCACTAACTATTCCTATTTTAAAGCCCAACAGCTCCCTTCATTTTGCTTGGGCCTGCTCCCCCCCCAGACCAGATAAGTGAACCCCATCCCTGGCATACATGTCATTTCTGCCATAGAAGAGGTCCCAGTTGTCAATGAATGTTACCGCATTTTCCTTACAGTATTTGTCCAGCCAGCAATTGACACCAATTGCTCTGGACAACCGTTCATTTCCAACTCCTCTCCTTGGGTATCTTTATTGAGGAAAGATACCCAAGAGTTGCACATGTGTCTAATTTATCAGTCATATAGTTGTCAGGAAGTGGAACAATCCGGAGAGTGATGTAGTGGAGGCAAGATCCATACATAGTTTTAAGTAGAGGTTCGATGAATCTCATGGAGAAGGGAGAGAGTGGACCTAGTAGCGACCAGCGAAGAGGCGGGGCCAGAATCTATGAATCGACCCTTCAGACACAACTAGGTGAGTACAATTAGGTGAGCACACACACAACAGCGAAGAGGCGGAGCCAGGAGCTGTGAATCTAGCCCTGGAACCCCAAATAGGTGAGTACACACACACACACACACACACACACACACGTGCAAAGGTTTGCAATGAAACTAGTCCCAGAGCTAAGGGGTATGTCCTATGAGGCAAGGTTAAAAGGAACCCAACCTGATGACACTGGAGGACAAGGGAGGATATGATAACGACGTAAAAATACTGAGAGGAATTGACAAGGTGAACAGGACAGAATGCTTCAGTGATGGTAAATAGGAAGTAGGCACAGCTGGAAATTTAAAACTCAGATGAGTAATAGGGATGTTAGGAAGTATTTTTTCAGCCTTAGAATTGTCATCAGGAACTGGAACAATCTGGAGAGTGAAGTGGTAGTGGCGGGATCCATACATAGCTTTAAGAAGAGGTACAATTCGGTGAAGTGCACACACACATGTAATTACACAGTGCAAGCACAGTGTGTAATTTAATTCTTTATGAGCCTTAGTTAAGTGAATGCACTGAGTGACAGGAAAAATGTAATATCATCTACTCACAAGTGTTGTTGATTTTAGTAATTTACAAGTCTTGATCATGTCCAAACAAATTTTGATCATGTCCAAACAAGCCTTGATCATGTCCAAACAAGCCTTGATCATGTCCAAAGAAGTCTTGGTCATTAACAGACAAGCCTTGGCCGTTTCCAAACAAGTCTTAAATCAGTCATATACAAGCCTGAATCATGCAAAGAATGAATAATTTACACATCAGAGAAATCTACAAAAATCGTACCAGTCACTTACAAGACACGTCAGTATTTACAAATCAGGGTAACTTACGAACTAGTCTGGGTAGTTTACGAACTATTCTAGATAATTTCGGAAATAGTCTTGGGGGGTTAAAAAAATCGTCAGCTATTGGGGGAAATTAGCAAATCCGTCGTCGGAGTCATATTCGTTATCGCCTTCATCATTCTAAATCGTCATCATGGCTATGGTTACGGCTGACCTGAGGTACCGATGATCTTGACGCAGAAGTTGGCTGGGAACTGGCCAATGTGTCTCTCCTTGGGCACGTGACAGTCCTCAGCGAAGGTGGAGTGGGCCGGGTGGAAGGGGTCATCACAGTTGATGTCGCTACCGTTCTTGGAGCTTGGAGGAGCACACGTAGCAGCTGATACCGCTGGCTGATGCTGTGCAGAGAAGGGAGGGAGTGTTACAGCAAGTGGAAAAAAGTAAGTTTTCAATTAGCCAATAAACTGGGAGTGAAAACTAGACCACTATCTGGCTCGTCATTTCGGTTTAGTCTGGAAATTAGAGGGCGTTTCGGTCCGTCCTCGACTGGTAACAAGTCGCTATAATGGTCCAGGACGGCCGGAAACAGCGTCTAATTTTCAATTCCAATTTGTGGTTTAGTAGCTACGGTATTGAGACTGTTTTCCAACAATAAAATATTAAAAGGACCCCGATGGAAATAAGTCATTTCGTCTGACTTTTTTGGGGTTATCCTAGGTAATTTACACACGTTAACTATGTATAATTATAGTAAACTAAATTTGTGTAACTGTACTTATGTGTACCTGTACCTAAACAGTTTTACTTTCTAACCACAGTACTTTCACTTTTTTCTTCAGTCACTCTACTGCCACTTTTAGTCTTCAAGTAGTACAATTTAATCAGGTTAAATTTAAATTCCTGAGTAATTTCATTGTTTTCCATCCTTCCTTCTGTATTGTTTTCTTCTTTAGGAAGTCTCGACCCAGAAAGCCCAAACAATCTCGTCTAAAGATAACTCTCAGTAAACACAATGCAGTTGCCTTTTTTTTTTTTTAATAATACTTAATATTCGCACTAGACAAGTGATTATTATAGGCGCAGACTTTAGATAAATCATAGAGATTCAATCTTGGATAACACCAACACAGTCAAACAGCGAGGGAGGATGTACATAGGAAAGGGAAAACTTAGCAAATTTGAAGGTGAGATCGAAAGGAGTGGAGAGAAAAAGAATGCAAAACGGAAGATGGTGAAAGAAATAGATGAACGATGTAGGAGGAGAAGGAAACGACTGAGGAGCAAAAGAGGTAGGTGGAAGGATATACAAAGATAATGGTATTAGAAAGGGGTAGGATGATGAGTAGAGGAAGAAGGTAGACATTAGGGAGAGAAGCAGAGAAAGAAAGTAAAGAATGGGGAGGAAGGTGGAGAATGGATGAGATGGAAAGGAAGGAAAGGTGAAAAAAATAAAAAGCTATTGGGAACCTAATACAGGGGAAGAAAGACTTCTCACATAAAAAAAAAAACACACACAGGAAATGTAAGAGAAGCAGAAGGAAATAAAGATAAAGGTGAGGTACGAGAAAAAGACAAAGAAAGAAATAACATACATTAGAGAGGGGGAGAGAGAAAGATATCAAGTGCTGAGACACGTAAAACAAATACTCACATCTATAAACAACAACGGGTAGAAATATAAAGATGACCAGGTAATAATTTAACATTCTAATCACCGCCATTTTCTGAAAAAGAAATACAAATATAGATTAGAAATTTACAGGTATTGTAAGGGTAACAGCAGTGGTAGTAGTGGTACTACTAGTAAAAGCATGGCAGCAACAGTAGTAGTAATAGTTGTTGTAATAGTAGTTGCAGTAGTAGTAGCGGAAACAGTACTAGAAGTAATAGTAGTAATGACGATGGTGAACAAGTACACATACAAATAGAAAAACTGAATAATTATAAAAAAAATTATTAATTCCACTGCATGCATTCACTAAATTCCATAAGACCTACGTTATGGGAGAGTTGGTAACCTCTGTCTTAGCCGATGATGAAGCAAGGAACACATACCAACCACCACACTCGGACAACCACCAACCACCGCACTCGACAACCACAACCACCGCACTTCCGAAAACCACACACACCGCACCTCGGACAACCACACACCACCGCACTCGACAACCACACACCCACCAAACTCGACAACCACACACCACCGCACTCGACACCCACACACACCACATCGACTAACCAGACCACACACCACCGCACTCGACACCACACACCACCGCACTCGACAACCACCACACCACCACAATCGACAACCACACACCACCGCATCGACAACCACACACCACCGCACTTCGACAACCACACACCACCGCATCGAACAAACACCACACCACCACCACTCGCCCCAACAACCACACACACCACACGCGAAAACCACACACACCACACTCGGGACAAACCACACACCACCACCACTCGACCAACCACACACCACCCACACTCGACAACCACACACCACCGCACTCGACAACCCACTCCACCACACACTCGAAACCACACACCACCACACTCGACAACCACCACACGCACTCGACAACCACACACCACCACACTCGACACCACACACCACCACACTCGACAACCACACACCACCACTCTCGACAAACCACACACCACGGCAACTCGACAACCACCCACACCACCACACTCGACCAACCACACACCACCGCACTCGACAACCACACACCCCACGAACATCGACAACCACACACACCACACTCGTGGCAACCAACACCACCGCAATCGCCAACCACACACCACCACACTCGACAACCACACACCACCGCACTCGACAACCACACGCCACCACACTCGTCAACCACACACCACCGCCTCCCCGACAACCACCCCCCCTACAACCACCGCACGCGACAACCACACACCACCACACTCGGACAACCACACACACCACACCCGACACCACACACCACCACACTCGGACAACCACACCCCACCACACTCGACACAACCACCACCACCACCACCACTCGACACCACACACCACCACACTCGACAACACACACCACCACACTCGACAACCCACACACCACCACATCTCGCAACCACACACCACCCACTCGACAACCACACACCACCGCACTCGACCAACCACACACACCACACTCGACAACCACACACACACCGCACTCGTCAAACCACACACCACCGCATCGACAACCACACACCACCGCACTCGACAACACACACCACCGCATCGCAACCACAAACCACAACCACACTCGTCAACCACACACCACCACACTCGACAAACACACACACCGCACTCGACAACCACACACCACCACACTCGACAACCACACACCACCACACTCGACAAACACCAACAACCACACTCGACAAACTCACACCACCACACTCGACAAACAACCACCACACTCGACAACCACACACCACCACTCGACAACACACTACACCGCACTCGACAAACCGACACACCACGCACTCGACAACCACACACCCACCACTCGACAAACACACCACCACACTCGACAAACCACACCACCACACTCGACAAACCACCACCACACTCGACAAACACACCACCACACTCGACAACCACACTCCACCACACACTCCGTCAAACCACCACCACCACCGCACTCGACAACCTCACACACGCACTCGACAACCACACACCACGCACTCGACAACCACACCACACACAATCGGACAAACCACACACCACCCCTCGACAACCACCACACCACACACGACAACACACACTACTGCACTCGACAACCACACACCACCGCACTCGACAACCACACACCACCGCACTCGACAACCACACACCACCGCACTCGACAACCACACACCACCGCACTCGACAACCACACACCACCGCACTGACAACCACACACCATCACAATCGACAACCAACACCATCACACTCGACAACCACACACCGCCCACACTCGACAACCACACACCACCACATCGACAAAACACACACCAAAACACTCGACAAACACACGCCACCACCTCGACCAAACACACACCGCACTCGACAAAACACGCACACCACCACACACGGAGAAGAAAACACACGCCACCACACTCGAAACAAACTACACACACCGCACTCGAAAAACACACACCACCACACACGCAAATAACACGCCACCACACTCGACAAAAAACACACGCAGTACACTCGACAAAACACACGCACCACACTCGACAAACCACACCACCACACTCGACAAACACACGCCACCCACTCGACAAACACACCACCATCACATTCGACAAACACACGCCACCACACTCGACAAACACACGCACACACTCGACAACACACACCATCACGCTCGACAAAAAAACACCACCACACTCGACAAACACACACATCACAATAGACAAAAAACACACCACCCCACACTCGATAAAACACACACCACCACACTCGACAAACACACACCACCACACTCGAAACACACACACCACACACTCGACAAACCACACCACCACACTCGACAACCACACACCCACACTCGACAACCCACACCACCACCCACTCGACAAACACACGCCAGCACTCTCAACAAACACCGCCACACACTCGACAAAAAACACAACGCCACGCACTCGACAAAACACACGCCACCACACTCGACAAAGACACGCCCCCACACTCGACATACACAAACTCCACCCACACTCGAAAAAACCACACCCCACCACACTCGACAAACACAACACCATCACATTCGACAAACACACACCACCACACTCGACAAACACACGCACAACACTTCGACAAACACACACCATCACACTCGACAAAAAAACAACACCCACCACACTCGACCAAACACACACCATCACACATCGGACAAAAAATACACCACCACACTCGATAAAACACACACCACCACATCGACCAACCACACACCACCACACTCGACAAACACACCACCACACTCGAACAAACACACACCACCAAAACGACAAACACACACATCACATTCGACAAACACACCCATACACTCGAGAAACAAACGGCAACACACTCGACAAAACACACAACATTACATTGGACGAAACATACCACACCACTCGACAAACACATACCACCACACTCGACCAAACACACACAACACCACTCGACAAACACACACACCACACTCGGACCAACACAATCATCACACTCGGCAAACACATAACCACCACACTCGACAAACACACACCCCCACACTCGGACACACACCACACACTCGAAACACACCATCACACTCGAAGACACAATCCATCACACTCGACAAACACTTACCACCACACTCGTCAAACACACGCCACACACTCGAATAAACCACACATTCATCACCACTCGACAAACAACCACACCACCACACTCGACAAACACACACCACCACACTCGGACAAACACACATTATCACACTCACAACACACACCATCACACTCGACCAAACACCATACCACCACCACATCGACAACACACACCACCACACTCGACAAACACAATCATTCACACTCGACAAACACACACACCACATAGACAAACACACACCACCACACTCGACAAACACACATCACACTCGACAAACACATACCCCACACTCGACAAAAAACACGCCACCACACTCGACAAACACACACCACACACCGACAAACACACCACCAATTTCGACAAAACACACAACACCACACTCGACAGACACACACCTCACATTCGACAAGCACATACCACCGCACTCGGACAAACACACACACCACACTCGACAAACCACACCACCAACTCGACAAACACACCCCTCCACACTCGACAACACACACCACACACTCAGACACAAAACACACCACCACACTCGACAAACACACGCCACCACACTCGACAAACACACCACCACACTCGACAAACACACACCACCACACTCGACAAACACAACAACCACACTCGACAAACACACCACCACCACTCGACAAACACACACCACCAACACTCGACAAACACACACCACCACACACGAACAAAACACACCACCACACTCGAACAAACACACGACACCACCACAATCGACAAACCACACACCCACACTCGACAAACACACATCCACCCACACTCGACAAACACACACCACATCGACAATACACACCCACCCACCACATCGTAACAAACACCACCACCCACAACTAGACAAACACACCACCACACTCGACAAAACACACACCACCACACTCGAACAAACCACACACCACCACACTCGAACAAACACACCACCACACTCGACAAAACACACACACCACACTCGACAACACCCACACCACACTCAGAACCAAAACAAAAAACCCCCCCCCACCACCACATCGAACAAATCACACCACCACACTCGACAAACACACACCAACCACACTCGACACAACACCACCACATCGACAAACACACACACACTCGACAAACACACACCACCACACTCGACAACCACACCACCACACTCGACAAACACACCACCACACTCGTCAAACACCACACCACACACTCGACAAACACACACCACTCTCGACAAACACACTTCAGATCAAGAAACACCCAGCGAACTACATAAATAAACACTAACCTCCAGCGACTTGCAGCAGCTTAAAAGCACCTTCACTTCCATGGGTTGATGGCATCTGGCACGTTTTTGTTAAAAAACAACAGCGTCTTAAAAGCGGCCCATCAGCATTTAAGTTTATTTACCGCACGAATATGGTAGTTATGAAGGGGGAGAGGAATGCAGTTTATCTTCACTAGCGGAGAACCCCTCCCCCCCCCGTGGAAATAAGCTCACTGACATTTTGAGTTATCTAGGTTCTCTAACCATATGCTGCTATGTATGATTATCCTGTGTAACCGTTATTTATGTATTACCTGAATAAACTTACTAATTTACTTACTTATGGGATGGATACAAATTCATTATAAATGTTCCTATAAAACTGAAATTATTAGGTGTCTCCGATGGCGTATCTTACATGATTGTTTACCTTTTTTTGTCCCTCTTAAGTTTTCCTTTATAACTTGAGAACACCTAAAGTGATCGACTTAAATTTTCTTTACTGGTGTACTGTAATTAAGGAAAGGTGCATGAGACTACCGGGATGTGTGGGTGCCCGCTGGTTAATTATAGTACACTATTTCCGGTTTTAGTTTATATGTGATAACTTAAGAAAGCCTCTTCTGATTGGCTTCCAACTTTCAACACTGGTGAATCTTACTTAGAAGTAAATTACTATTTTTTTGTGGGTTGTGTAAGTGCAAATTTGACAAATCTATTTTTAAAATGGGGTGGCATTTTTTTCGGTGAAATATCTTGAGTAAGCCTCGTTGGAAGAGCTTCGGTCCTTCAAGGCCGGCGCATCTGCTGAGAAGAATATCCTATATAAGTTTAGGCTACGTAGGTGCAGCCTTTGCTTATATATGATACTAGCATGGTTAAAACACTTAAAATTGCTTGACCTCGTGCAATAATTGGAGCATGCTTCTTCTGGTCGGCTTCAATATTTTAGCGTTGGTGTGTTGTGCTCACTGGACTGACTGGAGGGCCACGTTACTGGACTGCGGAAGTCCCATTTTGGCAACGCTATTCTTTCTAGAGACACCAGGGTACTTGACCGTTTGTTCAGTATTAACTAAAGACACACACATGCATTCAACCATTGGGAATTTTATGCTACAACTATTGAAATTTTGAAATATATATCGAGCTTAGATCTGCTCTTGTAGCTACAAATAATTACAAATACGTAGTTAATTACAAAAAAGGCCTAGTGTCTATCGAGAAGTATCTCTGACAAATGGTAATTAATATATGGATAATAAAGAACTGAAAAAAATGGAATACAGTACTCATCTCGACAGCAAGAGTGAATAAGATAACTTGCTTAACTGTATATCAACTGAGATGACTTCCTAAAATAGGAATGAAAATAAACTCACGATACATTGAAAGATCTATTCCGCTCGGTGTATATGAGGTGTGATGAACTGAAATCCCACCAAACAAATCTATCTTTGCACATGATGTAGAACCCTTCATTCTATATGATATACTGAAATAATATAAATCTGTATTGGGGATGATCGTTCAAGTAAGGTGCCTTGATCCTGGTGAAGGGTTCTTGATCCAAAAAAATTAAAGCCACCCTCCCTATCCTCAGATCAAACCTAATTATCTCCCATTTCCCAGGCGCTGTATGACTCCTACGGGCTTAGTGCTTCCCGGAATAATAATAATAATAATAATAATAATAATAATAATAATAATAATAATAATAATAATAATAATAATAACCTATGTGAAATATCAATATATCTTGGTATAAAATAAGAGATCAAACATAATAATAAAATTTCCTAAATTTGCTTACAATAGATAAGTCAAATGTAGATATAAATCCAGAAGTACTCATGTTAACCTTTTTTGGGATATAATTCCTAAGTCAAATTTTTCGTATCCATATACTCTTGCACTAACCCTCCACAGGATGGGTATGAGGTCATTGAGGTGCACTATAAACTAGCTTCGGACGCAAAATCTAAAATCTATCTACCGAGTCCTCTAAGAGCCATCTATGTTGTATTCATGACTCCCCCATGAGGCCCCCAGTGATATTGTCAAAAGGAAGAAGTTGAAGAAATATTAAATTTATTTTTACAAGGCTAACATTTGCTTTGCGTAATTTCTTGGAATCAAATTTCTCCAAAACATCAGCAAACTGTAAGTTACTGAGAACACGGTCTTCAGTTGCCATGAGAGCTAGTCTGTAAAGTCGTTCTTGTGCCATTGTCGATCTGCGGACATTATTTAGATGTTTCATCTTTGAGAAATTCCTCTCTCCAGTCGCATTAGTTGTCATTAAACACAAGTAAATCTGAAGTGTTAATTCAGCATTAGGAAATGAAGAAGTTAATCTATTGTTTCATGCTTCTACCTGAATTTATCAAAATGCCCAACAAATCTTTAAAGTGAATAATTTCTGGAACAAATCCAGACTCGATGTCATCTGAGTAAATCCTTTAAAACTTGGCTGCTGCTCTTTGAAATGTGTTCATCATTCATTGTTGGAAATTCGACCAGGAAACCAAACACTGAATGAGCATTTTTATACGCTGCAATGCGATGGAAAAGAGCTGAGCGTAGCGGCCTTTCCGGCTAAGCTTGATAAGTTGACACAATGACACTATACAACAAGGTCGTAGCAAACCGAATAACGCCTGACTTATAGGGATCCACTCTTAAATCTCTATCAAAAATTAATCACAACAGTCAACAGTTCATCATATACGTGATATAATAACAACTATAATTATAAACTTAAAACAGTAACTGTGAACACTTTTCACTTAATCTCTGGAGGCCCTCCAGCTGGCGGAGGACCCTGGGCTGCAGCCCCTGGAGGCCCTCCAGCTGGCGGAGGACCCTGGGCTGCAGCCCCTGGAGGCCCTCCAGCTGGCGGAGGCCCCTGGGCTGCAGCCCCTGGAGGCCCTCCAGCTGGCGGAGGACCCCGGGCTGCAGCCCCCTGGAGGCCCTCCAGCTGACGGAGGACTCTGGGCTGCAGCCCCCTGGAGGCCCTCCAGCTAGCGGAGGACCCTGGGCTGCAGCCCCTGAAGCCCATGCCTTAATCCGGCCCTGCTTCAGTGTACTTGAGTTGGTGTACAAACTGTACATACTGCATTTGTTGAGGCACACGCTGCATCTTTTATGTACACGCTGCATTTGTTAGTGTACGGGCTGCATTTTTAAGTAAACACGCTGCATTTGTTGGTATACACGCTGCATATGACTTACAAGTTCAACCCTGATAAAAAATATGCCGCACTGCTTGCTTCTCCTGGGTTATAGTGGGTTTCTAGCCCTCCGAAGTAAATCATCTAAATTCTTGTTTTTCCATTACTGATTTTTGTGAAACTCCATCAATTATACACTCTTCCATTCTGATGTTTCTTTCATACGTATTTATAGTAAGGAGCAAGTATGTTTCTTGTGAGGGTAATGTGTGTATGTGTTGAAAGGGAAGGTGTGTGTGTGTGGGTGCTCACCTAATTGTGGTTGCAGGGGTAGAGTCATAGCTCCTGGTCCCGCCTCTTCACTGGTCGCTACTAGATCCACTCTCCCTGCTCCATGAGCTCTATCATACCTCTTCTTAAAGCTATGTATGGATCCTGCCTCCCCTACATAACTTTCCAGATTGTTCCGCTTCTTGATAACTCTTACGTGTGTGTACTCACCTAGTTATGGTTGCGGGGGTCGATTCACAGCTCCTGACCCCGTGTGTGTGTGTGTGTACTCACCTATTTGTACTCACTATTTGTGGTTGCAGGGGTCGATTCATAGCTCCTGGCCCCGCCTCTTCACTGATTGCTACTAGGTCCTCTCTCTCCCTGCTCCATGAGCTTTATCATACCTCGCCTTAAAACTATGTATGGTTCCCGCCTCCACTACTTCACTTTCTAGGCTATTCCACGGCCTGACTACTCTATGACTGAAGAAATACTTCCTAACATCCCTTTGATTCATCTGAGTCTTCAACTTCCAATTGTGACCTCTTGTGTCTGTGTCCCATCTCTGGAACATCCCGTCTTTGTCCACCTCGTCTATTCCGCGCAGTATTTTGTATGTCGTTATCATGTCTCCCCTGACTCTCCTGGCCTCCAGTGTCGTCAGGCCGATTTCCCTCAACCTTTCTTCGTAGGACAATCCCCGTAGCTCTGGGACTAGTCTTGTTGCAAACCTTTGCACTTTCTCTAATTTCTTGACGTGCTTGACTAGGTGTGGATTCCAAACTGGTGCTGCATACTCCAGTATGGGCCTGACGTAAATGGTATACAGAGTCTTGAACGAATCCTTACTGAGGTATCGGAACGCTATCCTTAAGTTTGCCAGGCGCCCGTATGCTGCAGCAGTTATCTGATTGATGTGCGCCACGGGAGATATGCTCGGTGTTATACTCACCCCAGATCTTTTTCCTTGAATGAGGTTTGCAGACTTTGGCCATCTAAATTATATTGTGTCTGCGGTCTTCTTTGCCCTTCCCCAATCTTCATGACTTTGCATTTGGCAGGGTTAAACTCAAGGAGCCAGTTGCTGGACCAGGCTTGTAGCCTGTCCAGGTCTCTTTGTAGTCCTGCCTGATCCTCATCCGATTTGATTCTTCTCATTAACTTCACATCGTCCGCAAACAAGGACACTTCTGAGTCTATCCCTTCCGTTATGTCATTCACATATACCAAGAACAGCACAGGTCCTAGGACTGACCCCTGTGGAACCCCGCTTGTCACAGGCGCCCACTCTGACACCTCGTCACGTACCATGACTCGTTGTTGCCTCCCTGTCAGGTATTCTCTGATCCATTGCAGTGCCTTTCCTGTTATGTGTGCCTGATCCTCTAGCTTTTGCAGTAACCTCTTGTGAGGAACTGTGTCGAAGGCCTTCTTGCAGTCCAAAAAAATGCAGTCGATCCACCCCTCTCTCTCTTGTCTTACTTCTGTCACCTTGTCATAAAACTCTAGTAGGTTTGTGACACAGGATTTTCCCTCCCTGAAACCATGCTGGTTGTCAATACACTTGTTTCTTTCCAGGTGCTCCACCACTCTCCTCCTGATGATCTTCTCCATGACCTTGCATACTACACACGTTAGTGATACAGGTCTGTAGTCTAGTGCCTCATGTCTGTCTCCCTTTTTAAAAATTGGGACTACATTTGCCATCGTCCATACCTCGGGGAGTTGCCCAGTTTCAAATGATGTGTTGAAGATCTTTGTTAACGGTACACACAATATCTCTGCTCCCTCTTTAAGGACCCACGGAGAGATGTTGTCTGGTCCCACCGCCTTTGAGGTGTCAAGTTCGCATAGTAGCTTCTTCACCTCCTCCTTGGTTATATGTACCTCATCCAGCACTTGCTGGTGCACCCCCCTGCTCTGATTTCCTGGAGTCCTACTGGTTTCTACTGTAAAAACTTCTTTAAATCTTGTGTTGAGCTCCTGACATACCTCCCGGTCGTTTCTTGTGAATTCCCCATCACCCTTCCTCAGTCTGATTACCTGGTCCTTGACTGTTGTTTTCCTCCTGATGTGGCTGTACAACAGCTTCGGGTCAGTCTTGACTTTCGATGCTATGTCATTTTCGTATTGCCGCTGAGCCTCCCTTCTTATCTGTGCATATTCGTTTCTGGCTCTTCGGCTAATCTTTTTTTTCCTGAGTTCTCTGTCTTCTGTACCTTTTCCATTCTCTAGTACACCTAGTTTTTGCCTCCCTACACCTTTGGGTGAACCAAGGACTCGTTCTGTTCTTCCCATTATTTCTGTTTCCCTTGGGAACAAACCTCTCCTCTGCCTCCTTGCATTTTGTTGCGACATAGTCCATCATTTCTTGTACTGGTTTTCCTGTCAGTTCCCTCTCCCACTGAATGTCTTGAAAGAAGTTCCTCAAGCCTGAGTAGTTCCTCCTTTTGTAGTTTGGTTTTTCCCACCCTGTTCCTGCTGCTCTCTCCACTTGGAGCTCAACTATATAGTCGTGTGTGTTGTGTGTGTGTGTGTGTGAGTGTATGTACTCACCTACTTGAGGTTGCAGAGGTCGAGATCAAGCTCCTGGTCCCGGTCCAAGCTCCTGTGTATATATATGTGTGTGTGTGTGTGTGTGTGTGTGTGTGTGTGTGTGTGTGTGTGTGTGTGTGTGTGTGTGTGTGTGTGGCGCGAGCGAGCACCATTTTTACAGATTCTGTGGATTAGTATAATGTGCATTGTGGTATCAAATGCTCTTCTACAATTCAGGAATATGCAGTTCGCCCACTTCTTTCCTTCTTGCTATATTTCTGTTACTCTCCAGTAGGTTTTTGAGAAAATATCTGCCGTTTCTAATTTTGCGCTGTTTGTCGTTTATGAATCTGTTTCGTTCATAGATGCTCCATTAACCTCTTAAGCCTTCTCTTCACAAGTGAGGGAGACAGGTTCGTACTCGGGATGAGTGGATATGTTCCTTACACCTGTTGCTTTTGTTCACTTAACAGTAAGTAGGTACCTGGGTGTTAATCAACTGTTGTGATCTGTGGGTCGCATCTTGGGCTAAGTAGATTCAAGGAACTTACCTGGAGAGGGTTTCGGGGGTCAACGCCCCCGCGGCTCGGTCTGAGACCAAGCCTCATGGTGGATCAGGGTCTGATCAACCAGGCTGTTACTACTAGCCACACGAAAGCTGACGTACGAACCACAGCCCGGTTGGTCAGGCACTGACTTTAGGTGCCTGTCCAGTGCCTTCTTAAAGACAACCAGGGGTCTGTTGGTAATACCCTCTTATGTAGGCTGGGAGGCAATTGAACAGTCTTGGACCCTGGACACTTATTGTGTTGTCTCTCAATGTACTCGTGGCGCCCCTGCTTTTCATTGGGGGAATGTTGCATCTCCTGCCGAGTCTTTTGCTTTCATAGGGAGTGATTTTCGTGTGCAGGTTTGGTACCAATCCCCCCCAGGACCTTCCAAGTGTATATTTATCATGTATCTCTCTCGCCTGCGTTCCAGGGAATACAGATCAAGGACCTTCAACCATTCCCAGTAATTTAGGTGCCTTATCGTGCTTATATGTGCCGTGAAATTTCTTTGCATACTCTCCAGGTCTGCAATGTCGCCAGCCTTGAAGTGAGCTGTTAGTGTACAGTAGTATTCCAGCCTAGAGAGCACAAGCGATTTGAAGAGAATCATCATGGGCTTGGCGTCCCTAGTTTTGAAAGTTCTCATTATCCATCCTACCATTTTCCTAGCAAATGAGATAGATACATTGTTGTGGTCTTTGAAGGCGAAATTTACTTTCCAGGTTAATAACCCGAATAAAATCAACCTATTTTTTAAACTATCGTTTCACTATGTAACCACCGCAGGTTGAAGTACTTCACCCATTGTGTCTGCGTTTTTTATAATTAATGTTAATATTAGCGTGTTATACGCGGTTGCAGTGCGTGAGGGTGTAAATTACTACAAAAAATCCCCAATAATCATGAGTGGAGAACGCGGGAGCAGTGAGCTTTCGTCTTTCAAGTTCAGCCACTGTTGGTTCATGAAAAACACTAATAATTACAATTTCTCCCAGTAAAGCGTGATTTCTGTAAGTCATAGTGCTTTTTTGTTGGGTATCATGCGAAAAAGGCCCATATCTTCCTTTCCCCGACAGGATATTTCTTGGGGGGGTCGGTCTCCCTAAACACCAAAAACGTGATTTGTTTTCCGTTGCCCTAACTCTCCCACAGCCACCAGCATCCTTATGTCACGGTTAACAAACTCCTGGATAAACATCCCTTCCTTGAGCATACTATTCTACTCTCACATGCAAACTCTCACGGTTTTATCTTGCGTTAAAGGGCGATGGAGTATGACAATTATCCCATGGCACTGAGATCTCTCACACTGCTCTCAGGGAAGACAAGCTTCGATATTTGAGCGTCTGCGCACACTCTGCCTTAGTCTCCCTCTCCTTGACGCATCATACTCTGTATGTTTTACGACAATCTGTATCACAAATGTTGTGATAGGGTATTTCATCTCACATAAGGTGCCTAAACATATATTTAGTAATTCGAAACTATTGTTGTCAAGTTACCGTATGCCTGGCAGCGGACTCCTTATCTTCGATCCCGCTCTATGTAAGCTTAAGTAAGCTTACTTGTAAATATTTGGGAAAAAATGCGCATTTCCCCTCTTTCAGCCTTTTTTTCATAAAATGCGTAAATGTTATATAAAATTACTCAGTTCATAGTGTTTATATATCTTTAAATAACTTGGCCTCTCTGAGGAGAAATATTTCCATAGCTGCTCTCTCTTTTTTTTTTTTTTTAGCAGTATTTGATACAGTTGTGCGGCTTCTGCCCCTATATTCAAATTCAAATTCAATTCAAATTCAAATTCAAATTCAAAGTTTATTCTCTATAAGGATTACAATGTTGATTTTACAGAAATTTGGTTATTGTGTGGTTTACATGTTGTAAAATAGTGATTACAGAGTGAACCACTAGAACGCTTAGCATGGCTAGGCATTTCGGGCAGACTTAGTTTTATTCTTAATTGTAAAATATTACAAATTATGAGGTAAGTTGGTATTATGGCTAAGTGACTAAATACTAGTTTGTGAGTTTAGCAATGTGAATGCTTTTGTTTTGGCACAGTACATAGTTTCAGTATTGGAGTATCACAGGATTCATTATTTTAAGATTGAGATTAATATTTCTGTTTATGGTCAAATGAGTGAGTGAGTGTAAGTGTGAACCACCAGGTGGTATTCGTGTAGTTAGTTGATGGGGTTTATCAGGGAGATAAGATGTTTTCTAATGGTAGTTTTGAAGGTGATGAATGTGTCTGCAGTTCTAGAGTTCTCAGGTAGGGTATTCCAGATTTTAGGGCCTTTGACATACATTGAATTTTTGTAAAGGTTTAGTCGGACACGGGGAATGTCGTAGAGATGTTTGTCTGGTGTTATGCCTGTGGGTTCTGTCACATCTATCAAGAAAGCGTTTTAGGTCAAGGTTGATATTAGAGTTTAAGGCCCTGTAGATGTAGATTGCACAGTAGTAAGTGTGGATGTACTGAACAGGGAGTAAGTTTAGGTCTATGAAGAGTGGGGGGGTGTGTTGCCAGGGATGGGATTTAGTGATTATTCTTACTGCAGCTTTTTGTTGGGTTATTATTGGCTTTAGGTGTGTTGCTGCAGTTGATCCCCAAGCACAAATAGCATAGGTGAGGTATGGATAAATAAGTGAGTGGTATAGTGTGAGAAGGGCATTTTGCGGCACGCAGTATCGTTTCTTGGAGAGGATCCCAACCGTTTTGGATACTTTTTTGGTTATATGCTGGATATGGGTGCTGAAATTCAGGTTGTTGTCAAGGTATAAGCCTAGGAATTTGCCCCCATTATTTCTGGTAATTAGCATGTTGTCAATCTTAATGTTAATTTGTGCATCTCCTGCTCTGCTACCAAGCATAATATAGTAGGTTTTGTCAGTGTTAAGCGTAAGTTTATTGGCTGTCATCCAAGTCGATATTTTGATCAGCTCCTCATTCACAATGGTGTTGAGGGTGGCAAGATTAGGGTGAGAGATGACATAAGTCGTGTCGTCAGCAAAGAGAATGGGTTTCAGGTGTTGGGATACGTTTGGAAGATCATTGATGTATATGAGGAAGAGCAGGGGACCAAGGACACTTCCCTGCGGAACTCCAGTATCAATTGGCCGTGTTGCTGATGCTGTCTTTAATGGTGACATACTGATACCTATTAGTAATGTAAGATTTGAAATAAGCAAGTGCATGGCCTCTTATACCGTAATGATCAAGTTTGTGGAGTAGGATGTCGTGGTCTACTGTGTCAAAAGCTTTTCTTAGGTCAATAAAAATTCCTAGTGGATATTCCTTATTTTCCAATGCTGTGTACAGCAGATCTAGCATTTTTATGATTGCATCATTAGTGCTTTTATTTTTCCTGAATCCAAATTGGCAGGGGTTGAGTATGTTTTGAGCCGTTATAAATGAATACAGTCTCCTATGCACGAGTTTCTCAAAGATTTTGGATAGCAATGGTAAGTTAGATATTGGCCTATAGTTGTTTAAGTCTGTAGGGTCATCACCTTTATGTATTGGTGTAACCTTTGCCATCTTGAGTAGTTTCGGGAAGGTGCTAGTCTCTAGTGACTTGTTAAAAAGTAATGAAATAGCATGCGAAAGGACATGGGCTGCTCGCTTGTACAGTAATGGTGGGACATGAGACAGATTCCCCGAGTTATTTTTAAGTGACTTTATAATCTCGGTGACTTCCATGGGCTCAGTTGGTGCAAGATAGAAGGAATTAGGGAAATTCCCATCTAGGTAGTCCCCGGCATGGGCATTGGTATGTGGGATTTTACTGGCGAGATTAGATCCTATGGTTGAGAAGAAGTCGTTTATCTTGTTAGCTGTGTCAGTGGGATGTAGTGGTGTTTCATTAGGTTTAGTTAGGACAATATTCTTGGTTTTTCTCAGTTTGTGGGTCCCTAGAATCTGAGAGTGTTTTCCAGGTCTTTTTTATATCTCCTCTAGTGTCTGTGAATCTACTGGAGTAGTATAGTTGTTTGGCTTTCTTTATTACTTTGGTGAGAGCTGATGAATAGTGTTTAAGAATATCTTTGTGTATTAAGCCCTGTCTATATTGCTTTTCATATTGGTGTTTCTTGTCAATGGATTTCAGAATGGTGCTGGTTAGCCATGGGCAACCAAGCCGTTTGTTTGTGATCTGTTTTGTTTTTATAGGACAATGTTTGTTGTATAGTCTAAGTAATTTGTTAAGAAAAATGTCAGTCCAGTCATCAATACCATTGGCCTTGGAGAATTCTGTAGGCCAGTCAACAGTCTCTAGGTCAGCTGTGAACTTCCTTACTGAGGCCTCGTCATGGAGTCTAAATGAGACTTTGTATAGGAGGGTACCTTCATGCTAGTTAAGGACTCTTATTCCAAGGAATTTGAGTTACCCTCCGATTTTTCAGTGGGAAGATAAGGCCAGTTTCTTGGATATTAATCTTCTTTTCGAGAAACATAAAGGAACCTCTGTTAAAGGAATCCAATTCCAGAGCTGTATGACCAGTAATATAAATTTGTGCACTGGTTCTGAGGACACGCAGATGTTACCTGGAGTATAACTGGAGAGGGTTTTGGGGGGTCAACGCCCCCGCGGCTCTGTCTGTGACCAGGCCTCGTGGTGGAACAGGGCCTGATCATCTAGGCTGTTACTGCTGGCCGCACGTAAACCAATGTACAAACCACAGCTCGGTTGGTCAGGTACTGACTTATGGTGCCTGTCCAGCTCGTTCGTGAAGACAGTCTGTTGGTAATCCCCCTTATGTGTGCAGGGAGACAGTTGAATAATCTTGGGCTCCTGACACTTATTGTGTTGTCTCTTAGCGTTCCCGTGGTACTCCTGCTTGTCATTGGAGGAATGTTACATTACCTGCCGACTCTTTTGCTTTCATAGAGTGATTTTCGTGTGTAGATTTGGGACTAATCCCTCTAGGATTTTCAAAGTGTATATTATTATGTATGTTTCTTGCCCGAGTTTCAGGGAGTACAAATTGAGGGATTTAAGCCGTGTCTAGTAATTTAGGTGATTTATCGTACTTATACGTGCCGTGAAAGTTCTCTGTATATTCTCCGGGTCTGCAATTTCGCCTTCCTTGAAAGGGGTCATTAGTGTACAGCAATATTCCGCCCTAGAGAGAACAAGCGATTTGAAGAGAATCATCATGGGATCGGCATCTCTAGTTTTGAAGGTTCTCATTATCCATCCTATCATTTTCCTAGCAGATATGGTGGATACTCTGTTGTGATCTTTGAAAGTGAGATTTTCTGATATTATCACTCCTAGGTCCTTCACATTAGTTTTTCGTTCTATTTTGTGGTTGGAATTTGTTTTATACTCCGATTCAGTTTTAATTTCCTCGAGTTTTCCATAGCACAGTAACTGAAATCTGTCTTCAATGAACTTCATATTGTTTTCTGAGGCCCATTTAAGGATTTGGTTAATGTCCACTTGGAGATTTGCGGTGTCTTCGATGGATGACACTGCCATTAAAATTTGGATGTCATCCGCAAGTATGACACGGTGCTGTGGCTTACATCTCTATGTCAAAATAGGAGGATGAGGAACAGGATGGGAGCGAGTACTGTACCCTGTGAAAGAGATTTTTACTGTAGCTGCCTCTGACTTTACTCTGTTTACTATTAAACTTTGTGTTTTATTTGTTAGAAAGTTATAGATTCATCTACCAACTTTTCCTATTATTCCTGAATCACGCATTTTGTGTTATTGCACCATGATAGCACTTATCAAAGGCTTTTGCAAAGTCTGTGTATACTACACCTGCATTTTGTTTTTCCTCCATCCAAGATCATGTTGATAAATTAGACACATGTGCAACTCTTGGGTATCTTTATTGAGGAAACGTTTCCTTCAAGATTCTCCTTGGAAAATCTTGAAGGAAACGTTTCCTCAATAAAGATACCCAAGAGTTGTACATGTGTCTAATTTATCAACATGTCGGTTCTCTGAACCATTCATCTACAAATCCAAGATCATGTTATATTGGTCCAGTTGGGACAGGCAGGAGCGACCTACTCTAAACCCATGCTGCCCTGGGTTGTGGAACTGATGGATATTTAAGAGGGTGGCGATCTTGCTTCTTAGAACCCTTTCAAAGATTTTTATGATGTGGGACGTTAGTGCTATCGGTGCTGCAGTTCTTTGCATTTGCTTTACTGCTACCTTTTTGGAGTGAGGCTATGTCTGTTGTTTTTAGTGACTGTGGGATGACCCGTGTCTATGCTTCCTCTCTGTACAGTACTTAAGGCATACGAAAGGGACCTTTTGCAGTTCTTGATAAATATGGAGTCCCACAAGTCTGGGCCTGGGCAGAGTGCATGGGCATGTCAGTTAATTCTTTTTCAGTCTTGTGGTGTTAGGATATCAGAAAATTTTTAATTAACCAAAATTTGAGTCTCGGTCATAAAAAATAATTTTGTCTGTCGACCCTTAGTCTAAAAGCCGAGTCATATTGGGACCAGTATCTCACTCATTTTTTTTGCCGTCATCTGTAAGTCCCATCTCGTTTAAGCAGGGGTCCAATACTGGATGTTTTTGCCCTAGATTTGGCATAAGAAAAGAAGCGTTTTGTTTTTTGTTTTCCAGTTTCATTTTTGGCTTTAAGTTCTTCCTGTGTTTCTTGTCTCCTGTATGATTCTTTAAGCTTAAGTTTGATATTTGCTATTTCTCTGACCAGTGCCTCTGTTCGTATTTTAGATGCACTGGCCCCTTTCAGTAGCTCTGCAATTCTTTGCCTTTGCCTGTATAGGGAGCATCTCGCTCTTTTTAGTTTTATTTATTTATTTATTAATCTGAACATGATACAGAGAAGTACAAGGAATACAATTTTTAAGTGGAGCATTTTTACATCTCTTCTTTTTCATGTTTAACTTTTCTTAAAGGAATGTGCCTTGAACACAATATAAATAAATATATCATGCTGGCTGTCTCCCATCAAGGCAGAGTGACCCAAAAAAGAAACACTTTTACCATCATTTACACTATCACTGTCTTGCCAGAGGTGAATAGTTATGATAGTTTAGATGTCCCTCTAAACAGCAAATATCCCAAACCCCTCCTTCAGTGTGCAGCCACTGTACTTCCTAACTCCAGGACTCAAGACTGGCTAACCAGTTTCCCTGAATCCCTTCACTAACAACTCATCAAATCCCAAAAACCATTTGTCGCCACTCCTAACACACACATGCTTGCTGGAGGTCCAAACCCCCTTCCACACAAATCCACCACAAAATCACACACAAAACCTACACTAGACTGAGACACCCTCCAAGTCATACCATTTTGCTCCATCCTCAACCCCTCCTCAGCCCTCTAGATCATGCTTTTAGTAACCCAGTGTGAACACACGCACACACACACACACACACACACACACACACACTCATATACAACAGGCCTAGTGTCTAATCGACATGTGCCTAGGACAAAATGGTAACTAACACACACACACACACACACACACACACACACACACCCATACCCATGCATGCACGCAAACACAAAATACCGGGAAAGAAGCAGGAAAGCCAGAAACAAATACTGTACATATGAATAAGAAGGGAAGCTGAATGACAATTTAAAAATTATATAGAATCAAAGGCCAAAACAGAACCAAAGTTACTCCACAGCCACACAAAGAAAAAAGGACAACTATAAATGACCACTTGATAAGGCTGACAGAGAACAACAGGGAAGAAAGCAGAGATTTTTACAGAAGAAAGTGAGACGAGATCAACAAATACTAGAAGCATCAGCACAACATAAGCATTTAATGGGACTACTAAAGTAAGCTTGATGTAACAAAAACAATTGGGCCATTTAACATATCTCCATGGCTGCTGAGAGAAGAACCAGAATTAGTGTGTGGCCCAAGTCACATACTGTCCAATCAAGACAAGTGCCAGAAAATCGAAGAAGGATAAATGTGGGGACAGACAAGACAATGAATTATAGGACAGTACTCTGAAGAAAAGTTGCAGAGGTTAGTGGATGAGTTTGGGAGGGTGTGTAAAGGTAGAAAGTTAGAAGTGAACATAGATAAGAGTAAAGTGATGAGGATATCAAACAATAAATTTAGATAGGAAAAATTTGATATCACATTGGGAGGGAGGGAATATGGAAGAAGTGAATATTTTCAGATATTTGGGAGTTAACTTGTCAGCAGATGGGTTTATAAAGGATGAGATTAACCACAGAACTGATGAAAAAAAAGGCAATTGGTGCGTCGAGGTATCTGTGGAGACAAAAAAATATTATCCATGGAGGCAAAGAAGAGAATGTACGAGAGTATAGTCGTACCAACACTTACATGGGTGTGAAGCATGGGTTGTAAATGCTGCAGCAAGGAGGCTGGAGCATTTAGGAGGAAGCGTGGAGTTACTAGAAGTATTAGTCAGTGGGTTAAAGAGGGGTTGTTGAGGTGGTTTGGTTATTTAGACAGAATGGAACAAAGTAGAATGACTTGGAGAGCACATAAATCTGTAGGGAAAGGAAAGCGGGGTAGTTGTCCTTGAAAAGTTTGGAAGGACGGGGTAAAGAAGGGTTTGTGAGTGAGGGGATTGGGCTTCCAGCAAGCGTGCACGAGCATGTTAGATAAGAGTGACTGGAGATGAACGGTTTTTGGGACCTTATGAGCTGTTGGAATGTGAGCAGGGTAATAGTTTGTGAAGGGATTCAGAGAAATTGGTTAGCTGGACTCAAGTCCTGGAAATGGGAAATACAATGTCTGCACTTTAAAGGAGGGGTTTGGGATATTGGCAGTTTGGAGGGACATCTAAACTGTCATATGTGAGTGCCTCTGCAAAGACAGTGATTATGTATGTGTGACGGTTAAAGTGTTGAATGATGATCAAAGTTTTTCTCTCTTTCTTTCTTTTTGGGTCATCCTGCCTCAGTGGGAAATGGCAGTGTTAAAAACAATGTCTAACATCCATCCTTTCAAACATTCTGGAGAAGATAGTAAGAAAAAGAATACTGAAGCACTTGGAGAGAAAATTCTGTTTGTACAGTCAGCACAGATTTAGGGATGGAAAATTTTCTCTTACAAATTTACTGGAGGTTTATGAGAGTTAGAGATACAAGAATAACTGGACTGGATGAATTGTTTTCTTGGACTGCAGGAAAACATTTATTACAGTGCCATATATCTGACTGTCTTCTTCCCACTGCTGTTGTGTTTGGGAGACTACACCTTCCTCCTCATATATTGAACACAACTCACTCACAGATGTGTCATGGAGAAATGCCAGGTACTGCTGTGTGTTGGATGTCAGTCCAACATATCTTAATGGATTGTCCTGTCCATGAGCTGTCAGTGGTGACATCACCACTGACACACTAACTGACATCCTTGCTGAAAGTCCCAACTTTGACACAGACTGACTTTTTAACAGAAATCATTTTATCACACCATCTTTGATTTAAATTTTATTCTTGCACTCTTCCCTCCCTCCCCTAATCTTTACCCTTGCCCACCCCTGTCCTTCACTCACTCCTATCCTTTGCACATTCCTACTTTTGCACATCCCTCCCTGCAGCACCAATTGGATTTAGTGGTTTACCTTGCTTATAATACAGTACCATACCAGAAATGGTTTCAGAAATTTGAAAAACATGCAGGGTTGTAAACCAGAGTGCTCTAGCAAGTCAAGAGGTATCTAAATGACAGACAGCAGAAAATAACAGCAAGAGATGAGACATCAGAATGGGAGAAAGTAAAAAGCGGAATTTCCAAGGATCAGTACTAGGACTGCTACTGCTCGTAATATATGTGAATGACCTACCTGAGGGGACCGAGTCCTGTGTTATTGTTTGTGGATGATATAAAGATAATGGGAAGAATACCAGAAGAAAGTGATAAATCTGAGCAAACCACAAATGTTATAAAGAAAAAAAAGGCGACTTCTCAAATTCAACCAGAAAGACCCTTCAAATATCAAAGTTAAAAGGAGAATATAGCATAAGGTTTTGTTTGGAAAAGACTTCACTTGTAAATCCTCTGAAACACGCAGTACAGTTTAAGGACAGTAGTCATCGTTATTGTTACCTGTGGTAGGTAAGCTGCATCAATCCTTTTAATGTCTGAGGGCAAGAAGATTGTTGGGCCTTATGTGCTGTTGTCAATATCAGTTATTGCTATTTTCTTACCTCTATTTGCTGCCTACAGTGAGTGCTATACTGCACTTCAGTTAATCAAATGGAGAGTAGGTGATTAAAGTAAGAGTATTTGATCATTATTATAATCGAAACCAAGCACTAAACCCACTAACAACATTTGAGCTGTTGTTTGTGATAGCTTTGTAATCAATGGTGCTCTGATGTAGTAAAAATGGACATATTTTGACACCAGTAGATTCTTTTTTGTTTCATTTTAGAATTTTTAGGCAATGCTTTCAATTTTTTTTTGTTTTTTTGTTTTGTTTTGTTACTGCTGAATTTGATGAACCTCTTGACATTTGTGGATCACAAATGTGCACCGAGAGGTGTATTTCTCTCAGCATATATATATTGAGAGTTTATTTTAAATTCTATATCAGGGACTAAGGTATTCTTGTCTGGTGGTGAAAAGGCTATGTGTAATCTTAATAACCCTAGTGTAGTTGACAGGCTTTAAACCTTATTAACCTATGACATTTGAGGTTTGATTGGCACTGAATTACAGTTACATTAAAGGGGAGTGCTAAACCCACAGAGGTCATATAACACGTAGAGAAATGGGAGGCATTTAGGTTTGATCCACAAAAGTAAAGGGCACATCCAATTGACCACAACTGAACAGTGTACGTACAGTAATTTGAGGATGTCCTATTTCACACATTTACTTGTGGTATTATCTAGAATGGAGTTTTTTTCCTTGCTTTCCACTTTATCATATATACACATGTAATAAGCTACATTATTATTATAATCAAAAAGAAGTGCTAAGCCATAAGGGCTATACAGCGCTGCAGGAAGCGAGAGTAATGGGCGGTAGAAGGGGGGAGGGATGATCAGTAGGTTACAGAAAACAGCGGGGCAGGGGATAGTGCGGGGGTAGAGGGCAGCAAGAGATTGAGGTAGAAAGGGCTGAAGGTATCATCAGAGTTTGTGAAGTAAGTCAGTTGTTGTCAAAAAGTCAATGAGAGAGTCCAGATGAAAGGTGGGTCCATCAGCGAGAAGGGAAGGTAAAGAGAGAGCAGCGGAGCGAAGACGACGTTGGAGGTATATTCTGTGCTCACTGATAAAGTGGGCAGTCTAATAGAATGTGGCTAACCGATAATGGAACCTGACAATTCTCACAGAGAGGAGCAGGGCGCCTCTCCATGAGATAACCATGAGTAAAACGAGTATGGCCAATGCGAAGATGGGAGAGAGTAGTCTCCCAACCTCGACACTGGTGACAAGAAGACAGCCAGTAACTTATACTCGGTTCAATAGATTGAAGTTTGTTACCAAGCAGAGTAGACCAACGTTGTTGCCAACGGGTGTGAAGGTGGGTAGCTATTGCAGCAAAATAGTCCGTAAGTGGAACACCTCTATATGAAACTGGTAGGTCATGTACTGCTGACCGCGCAGCAGTGTCTGCCTGTTCATTGCCCTGTATGTCAACATGACCAGGGACCCAACAAAAAACAATATCTTTATGCTTGGAAGAGATGCGGCATAGCCAAAGTCGGATACGGAGGACTAAGGGGTGAGGTGTATCAAATTTCTGTAATAAGCTACAATTGTATGCAAGTAAACATTAGACTGAGACATTTTTACATAAAGATATTTTTACTATAGAATATTTTAAGTCACTAGAATGGAAAAATGTATCCCCTAAAGTGCCACTATACATTCATATTATTGCAATATAGTTCTACAGTTTTTCAAGTAATTATCCTCCATACTGATAGAAAATTGGGCATGTAAGGCTTACAATAGACTACTCAAATAAAATTATTAGTATTGCATATTAAAAACTGGTAACATAGTCAGTGTTTTATTATATTACAAGAAAAAATAGTTCATTCATAAAAAAATTTAATTTAATAATAAACTGGATGGCTCAGTATATGGATATACTAATACAGTACTAAATTCAACCATGACTATCACATACTACAGGGGTTCTCCTGTTCATCCAAATATCTCTCAACCATGGTAAATTAAAGCTTAGCATGAAATTAAAACCAAGAATCCATAACACAAAACTGAATGCTAGTCATAAATGCAATCAACGTAGCCTTCATAGCTGCTCACACTGAGGTATCCAACATGTATTTGATGCAAAAAATGACAAATCATTATTTCCTGTTATATAATATACAAGGTTATTGTAATGAACGTAACTATTCTGTTCTTGACAAAATGGTGGAAAAAATATTTTAAATTACAGTATGAGACAAAGGGAACCATTTATACTACATTTAATGTCCATATACTCATGCTACAATTAAAAATTATGGAATACTGTCACCTCAAACAGGAGACTTGACACTATTACAATGATGATATTAAATATTTTAGGAGAAACCATCTAAATATACCGATTAATGCTTAGATAACAGTCTCTCGATCTACCTTTAGGTTTGCAATCCCTGAAAGATACTAAGAACATTGTGCTCATAAGAGATTTTGTACATTCTGTAACACAAACATACATATAGATTGTAACTCATTACCTAGCTAATCTAGTTTAAGAATTACAGTTAATATTCCTTTCACAGAATGGCCCTGTAACATTAAGAGGTAACAACATTAATGTTAAGACAAGCCATTTGAACTCTTCATACCAAATACCAGAAAATCTTAATTCTTTCTTTCTTTCAACACACCGGCCGTATCCCACCGAGGCGGGGTGGCCCAAAAGGAAAAACGAAAGTTTCTCCTTTTACATTTAGTAATATATACAGGAGAAGAGGTTACTAGCCCCTTGCTCCCGGCATTTTAGTTGCCTCCTACAACACGCATGGCTTACGGAGGAAGAATTCTGTTCCACTTTCCCATGGAGGTAAGAGAAAATAAACAACAAGAACAAGAACTAGTAAGAAAATATTAGAAAACCCAGAGGGGTGTGTGTATATATGCTTGTACATGTATGTGTAGTGTGACCTAAGTGTAAGTAGAAGTAGCAAGACATACCTGAAATCTTGCATGTTTATGAGACAGAAAAATGGACACCAGCAATCCTACCATCATGTAAAACAATTACAAGCTTCCGTTTTACACTCACTTGGCAGGACGGTAGTACCTCCCTGGGCGGTTGCTGTCTACCAACCTACTACCTATAAAAAAAATCTTAATAACCTCTTGAAACATATAGAGACGGGAGAATTCACACCATTCTTCTTAAATGTAAAGAATATATTTGAATTATTTGAAAATAAAATAGTTTTCTGAAAGGCATACTTAAATGTTACTCTTGTACAGTACCTAGTTGAATAGAGGAATGCCTGTATTAGTCCCCTTTAATGTGCAAACTACTTCATAAGTTACCTGATAAACAGTGCTCTTCAGAGCACCCAAAAATGTACTTATGTTTAAAACTCCTAAGCTTTTATACAAAGTCAAATATGACTTACTAATATCCTAGAAACACTTAAAATGTTGCCCAGCAATAATTAACTGCTTCACAGTTCACCGCATTTCTGATGTTGTATCCATGGAGGTAGAATCTTCAGAAGAAGAAGAAAATGTACGTGTAGGAACGTCAGATGAAATTGAAGAGTCAGATATGTCCATGGCGAGGCAAAGCTGGAACTCTTCCAAGGTAGAGGTACGTTCCCCTTCTCTCTGAACCAACGATGAACGATGTTCTCGAGAACGCAGCCTTAAAATTATAGAAAAAAATACTGGATCAGTTGAAATAAAATATAATGTAGAAAAGAAATGGTTTGTATACAGTATCAAAATAATACATTAAAAACAATAACAACCTCCTATATTTATTACAAAAAAGAAAAAAGAAAAAAAAAGTACAGTAGAAAAAGTATAAAGAGTTAAGTCATCCAATCAGGACCATACATTTGTTTCTATGTAAAGCACTAGATAGTCCTATCAAACAAGACATGCAATCTTGGGTATCTTTACAACCAAAACATGTTGCCTGTGCAGCAGGTTTTGTCAGATGAATACAGGTGAATATAACACTGGAGACAGTAGAAGCAATTTTCAAGTGATCAATCCCTCAACCTTGATAGGTCATCAGTCCCTCAGCCTTAGAGAATGACCATCTATTAAGGCTGAGGGCTTGGCCAAATAAAAAATTACTACTACTGTATCCAGTGTTAAATTCACCTGTATTCTACTGAAAAGTCAACTGATTAAGGAAGACATTACTGCAATACAGATGTCCAAGTGTTGAACATTTGTCTTATTCATCAACTTGTCATTATTATATACAAGTAATATGATGCCTAACTGAATTTCTTCAAGAAATGTTAACATTATAAAGTATAAGTGAACAACCTTCCTGACAGATCATCTATTCGACTCAAAAATTATGTACATACAAACCTTATCTAAGATCTGTAGAGACTTGGATGGTTGACCTCAGAGAATTACTGGGGAATGGTCAACTGTCAAGTACTGTAGTTTTGATACCAGTGAGATAAATGCATGCCTCCACTTTTGCACTTTAAAGTGATCTAAGATAACTCAGGGAATGGGAAGGACTAACTCATGGCCTGCCAGTCTTAAAACTAATAAGCCAATATTTTCACTCCTTGTCCACACAATTATTATTATTATTATAATCAAAAAGAAGCACTAAGCCACAAGGGCTATACAGCGCTGCAGGGTAGGGAAGGAAGCGAGGGTATCGGGCGGCAGAAGGGGGAAGGGATGGTTAGTAGGTTACAGAAAACAGGGGCAGGGGATAGTGCAGGGGTAGAGGGTAGCAAGAGATTGAGGTAGAAAGGGCTGAAGGTATCAGAGTTTGTGGAGTAAGTCAGTTGTTGTCAAAAAAGTCAATGAGAGACTCCGGATGAAAGGTGGGTCCATCAGCGAGAAGGGAAGGTAAAGAGAGAGCAGCGGAGCGAAGACGACGGAGGTAAATTCTGCTTGCTCGTTGATAAAGTGGGCAGTCTAACAGAATGTGGCTGACCGATAATGGAGCCTGACAATTCTCACAGAGAGGAGCAGGGCGCCTCTCCATGAGATATCCATGAGTAAGACGAGTATGGCCAATGCGAAGGCAGGAGAGAGTAGTCTCCCAACCTCGACACTGGTGACAAGAAGACGGCCAGTAACTTATACTCGGTTTAATAGAACAAAGTTTGTTATTGAGCAGAGCAAACCAAATTGTTTCCAACAGGTGTGAAGGCGGGTAGCTATTACAGCAAAATAGTCCGGAAATGGAACACCTGTATACGAAATTGGTAGGTCGTGTACTGCTGACCACGCAGCAGTGTCTGCCTGTTCATTGCCCTGTATGTCAACATGACCAGGGACCCAACAAAAAAAATATCTTTATGCTTGGTAGAGATACGGCATAGCCAAAGTTGGATATGGAGAACTAGGGGGTGAGGTGTATCAAATTTCCGTATACCCTGTAGAGCACTAAGGGAGTCTGAGACAACCACAAATGATGACACAGGCATAGATGCGATACGAATAAGTGCTGCAAGAATGGCATACAATTCAGCAGTAAAAATTCTAGCCAAAGATAGTAAATGCCCTCGCACGACGCTGTCCGGAAACACTGCTGCAAATCCGACGCCGTCAGAAGATTTAGAGCCATCTGTGTACACGGCGATGGCATGAGAATGAGAGTGGAAGCAGTCAAGAAAAAGAGAGCGGGAAGCCACCATAGGCAGTGAGAAAGAACAAACCCGAACAGCTGGAACTTCCCAGGGGGGGTATGGAAAAATGAGATGCTACATGAACATATAAAGGGGGTAACTGAAGGGAAGACGAGCGAATGTAGGCAAAGAGAGAAGGGGCGGAGCAAACAGGCAGCGAACAAATAAAGAATGTCTACTAATATCGGTGACCATTCTATAAATGGAAGGATTGCGGAGATCGTGACAGCGCACATAGCAGCGAAGGCAATGGGCATCACGGCGATCAGACAAGGATGGAACATTCGCTTCTGCATAGAGGGTCTCAACAAGGGAAGAGCGAAAAGCACCAAGGCATAAACGTAATCCTTGGTGATGGATGAGGTTAAGGCTAGAGAGAGTAGCAGGAGAGGCCGCTGAATAGATCTGGTCACCATAATCAAGTTTTGATAAAATGAGGGCTGAATGTAGGCGAAGGAGAGTTCGACGATCAGCTCCCTATGAAAGATGAGCAAGGGTTTTAAGAAGGTTCAGCCGGCTGTGACAAGTTGCCTTTAGAGAGGTAATGTGGGGTTTCCAGGATAACCTACAGTCAAAGAGAAGGCCTAGAAACCTGACCGCATCACATTCAGGGATACGGGAGCCATAAAGGTACAAAGGATGATCGGAGATGACAGAACGTCTAGTGAAAGTAATTTGGTGAGTTTTGGTACTGGAAAATTTGAACCCATGCGTGGTGGCCCAATTGGAAACACGGTCGACCGCATGCTGGAGAGAAACTGTAATGAGGTGACAGTCAGCGCCTGTACAAGCAATAGCGAAGTTATCTACATAGAGTGATGACCAAATACGTATTGGATGGAAGAACAGAAGACAAATCATTTATAGCAAGGAGAAAAAGTGTTGTGCTCAGAACACATCCCTGAGGGACACCTTCAGGTTGGACAAAGTCCAGGGAGAGCACATTATTGACTCGAACACAGAAATGTCTGTCAGTTAAAAAGTTCTTAAGGAAAGATGGTAGATTGCCTCGGAGGCCTAAGGAGTGGGCTTGGGCCAAAATATTATACCTCCAAGTTGTGTCATATGCCTTCTCAAGGTCAAAAAATATGGCAATAACCGAGTGGTTATTTGCAAAGGCATTACGAACATGTGTATCCAAACGTAGTAAGGGTGGTAGAATGGCCCTTATGAAAGCCATATTGACGAGTGGAGAGACTGTTGTGTGTCTCTAAATACCACATTAAACGTCTATTTACCAGATGTTCCATCACTTTGCAAACTGCGCTGGTAAGAGCGATGGGACAATAGTGGGAGGCTTCATGTCCCGTAGTTGGTAGATAAGACACACAGGCAACATTTAGACAACTTTATTCCGAAACGTTTCGCCTACACAGTAGGCTTCTTCAGTCGAGTACAGAAAGTAGGCAGGAGCAGTAGAGATGTGAAGACGATGTAATCAGTCCATCACCCTTGAAGTTGTAGATTTGAGGTTGTCAGTCCTTCAGCCTGGAGAAGTTCTGTTCCAAAGTCTGGAACTAACTGAAGATCAAGCGATACTGTTGGAAGGAGAGGTGCAGAGTAGTAGTAGAATTGTTTGATCTGAGAGGGACATGACCTCTCAGTGGCTACATTCTCACTACTACTACTCTGCACCTCTCCTTCTGACAGTATCGCTTGATCTTCAGTTAGTTCCAGACTTTGGAACAGAACTTTTCCAGGCTGAAGGACTGACAACCTCAAATCTATGACTTCAAGGGTGATGGACTGATTACGTCGTCTTCACATCTCTACTGCTCCTGCCTACTTTCCGTACTCGACTGAAGAAGCCTACTGTGTAGGCGAAACGTTTCGGAATAAAGTTGCCTAAATGTTGCCTGTGTCTTATCTACCAACCTGTCGGTATTGTATACCATTTGATAATGTCCTGTAGTACCTGGTTTGTAGAAAGAGAGAACAATGGCAGATTTCCACAGCTGTGGAAGAACTCCTTGTGACCAAATAATATTGAAAAGGCGTAAGAGGACTGCAAGGGCTGACTGATGTAAATGTTGTAACATACGAATATGAATGTCGTCAGGCCCAGCTGTCGATGATCGGCAAGCTGAGAGTGTTGCCTCCAGCTCCTGAAGTGTAAAAGGCACATTATACCGTTCTTCTCTGAGAGAAAAGTCCAAGGGTGCTAACTCTCTGGCAGACTTTGCGGAAAGAAACGAGGGGCAGAGATGGAGCCCCAGAGAAATACGGACCAGATGACCACCAATTTCAATGGCAACATCTAGAGGGTTTGCTATATCAACACCTGCAACCCGTAGAACAGGAGCCGGGTCAGGAGAATGTTTACCACTAAGTTTCTGTACTTTTTTCCAGACTGCACTTATAGAAGAAGCAGAGGTGATGGTGGAGACAATCTCGCCAGCAAGTGCATTTAGCGTCACGGATGACACGGCGAGCAATCGCACGCTTCTGCTTAAAATCAAGAAACCTCTCAGTGGTTCTATTATACCGGTACCTGCCCCATGCAGCGAGTTTCAAACGTACTGCACGAGCACAAGCAGGAGACCACCAAGGCACACATTTCTGAGAATGCCTGCCCGAGGTTTGGGGTATAGAATGAGAAGCTGCTGTTAAAACTGAGGACGAAAAGAGGTGTAAAAGCTCATCAATGGAGGACGAAGAAGGAACCTCACTAACAGTTAGTTGTGAGTAAAAGTCCCAATTTGCCTGATCAAATTGCCAGCATGGGTTACGAAGAGGTGGTGAATATGAAGGGGAAGTAAGAATGATTGGAAAATGATCACTGTCATGTAAATCCGGGAGAACAGACCAGGTGAAGTCTAGTGCAGCAGAGGAAGAGCAGACTGAGAGATCGATGCAAGAGAGAGTACGAGGATCAAAATGGGTGTGAGTACCTGTATTTAAAACATGGAGGGGGTGGGAAGCAAGAAAAGCCTCTAGCTGAATGCCACGGGAATCACAGTGAGACCCCCCCAGAGGAAATGATGGGCATTAAAATCGCCAAGTAACAGAAGTGGTGGTGGTAATGACGAAACAAGAAAAGCAATATCCGGAATAGACAATGCTCGAGAAGGAGAGAGATACAAAGAACAAGAGTGTATATCACCTATGCAGGTGGATATGAGCTGCTGTGTAATGCAGCGAAGTACAAACAAATAGCTGATGGTACGGAATATCAGTGCGTAGAAGAAGGGCACTTTCGTTAAAGGTCTCATCAGGAAAAGGATCCGAAGAATACAATAAATTATAGCCTGAGATGGGATAGATAACAGCAGAGTGTAATTTTGGTTCTTGTAAGCAAACACCAACAGGGGAAAATTGGGAGAGCAACGTCTGAAGCTCACCCCGATTACCCCTGAGGCCGCGTATATTCCACTGCAAATAGGCCATAATTGGCAACGATAAAGATACTAGAAATCCGCAGGCAAGGGTACTTACGAACTAGAGGGGTTAGAAAAGTCCACATGCGGTGGCAGCGGAAAACGTTCAAGCAGCGAAGGAACGGTGCGCTGTGAAGAAAGGAGTTGCGCAGATGGAGAAGAGCAAAGAGAAGGAACAGAGGGTGGATCAGTATCCATTGATGGTTTGGTCTCTGCAATATATTCAGAGATTGCTTCAAGTGTTTCGGAGTTCAGAGACGTCGTATGGGAGACAATATTGGAGATGGAAGGAGGAGGAGTTTGAGTAAAGATCGGAACTGTAATGGACTGTACCAAGGTGGGAGGGGGGCAAAAGGGTGGAGGGAACTGGAGAAGTGTGGGAGGGGACAGAAGAGGCAGAAACCTGGGAGGTGGCAGAAGAGGAAGAAACTTGGGAGGGGACAGGGGAGGAAGGCACAGTACGAGGAGGAGGATGAACCTCCACACTTGTAACAGAGCCAGTAAAAGAGGAAGACCCAGGCACAGAGACCGGGAAGGTAAAGTGTGGAGGTGGATGAAGGGAAGGAGGGGTTAAAGGAGATTTTTTGGACTTCTGAGAAGTAGATGGACGATTTGGAGGAGGTGTCGTACGAGGTCTTGTCGATACCGGGGTTTGTGAGGGAGAACACGAAGTGAGAACAGACTGAGGTGTTGAAGCAGGGACGTCTGAGCCCAAGACAGCAAAAGAATTAGATACAGGAGTGACTATGGGACTGGCAACTGCAGAGGAGGCTGCAGAAGATGGGACCCTAGAAGTGGGGAGATGTTTTGAAACACAAGAATAAGAAACACGGGGTAGTCTCCCTTGGAGGCGGAGATGGGAACTCGCCATAGCATAAGGGAGACCCTCTGCTTCTTTGAGGCAACGAATTTCCCGCTCATTTAAGTAGACCTGGCAACGGCGAGAGTACGAAGGGTGAGCCTCATGACAATTAAGGCAAGAGGGAGGTCGACTGCAAGACGTATTAGAATGGTCATCGACACCACAGACTGGGCATTTGGCTATAGATCTGCAATATTTTGCTGGGTGGCCAAATTGCCAGCAATTTCTCATCTACCACAAGGCAGCGTAATCAGTACACCTCGCAGTTGGCCAGCATAATAGTTGCTCTCTGGTGCAAAGCCTCCTTACCCGTCATTTCTCCTTAAACCTAAATATCGGGCTCCAGTGCCTTCCCTACTTCTACTAGAAATGCACTAGCCAATGCTAGTCACCCTCGCACATTAACCATTGGGCCAAACCTCTCTAGGCTTCTCTGGCATGGAAAACTGCTCCAACGGGTTGCATTCTTTCAAGTAACTGCAACTGGACCACTTCACGACCACCAAGGTCGGATTTTCAGCACACTTCACATGCACACTACAACGTCTGAAAATCGAGACAGGGCAGGCATTGCAGCTAAGACCCACAATTATCCTATGCCGCTACTAGGATTCACTGGCCTCATAACACAAGGTAGCCATGATCAGTGGACCGTTTCCAAGGTCACCTTATTCCACCCAGGTAACACTAACACTTCTGGCAAGTCAAAGTAGGCTGGGGACATCTCACACTCTTAACTGTCTCTCATGGCTGGCAGGACATCCCCGCATACCGTTCGTACAGGTTGACCAGCAAGGCAGGATACACCTCCATACCACCCTTGATAGCAGGCTGGTCCCAGCAGCTGGAGTCCATCTCCGCGGCTCGCGCCCTTCCACATCTCTGAGGATGGCAGCTCCTTCATAGCAGACTCTTATCCTGGCACACCAGCCAGAATCCCCCATACACCACTGCAGCATCACTGCCATCGTCTCCTCTTGAGCTAGGCAGCATCACAGCATGGCCACAGCATGGTCACAGCATAGCAGCACTGCTACAGCATCCCAGCATAGCCACAGCATCTCAGCACGGCCACAGCATCGCAGCATGGCCGCAGCACTGCAGACAGCATCACAGCAGCCGACATCAGCAGTGGCAGGCTATGGTCAGTTGCTCGAGGTGAGGTGAGGTCACTTCAGGTCATCAACAGCAGGTGCGGTCACCCATCCCTGGCAACTGCGGGTAACTGGCGGTCCGCAGGTGATGGTCACAGAGGCTGGGTGACGCAGACAGACACCCACTACACTGGATGACAGACCAGGGCAGCAATACATCTAATGGGGCACATCAGCTGGGTGACTGGGCATATCAGCTGGGTGACTGGGCACATCAGGTGGACAGCAATCATAGGCAACTCTTCAATGGGTGACAGTTGTGGGTGAGTCTTCCAAGGCGGGCTGGGTGACTTCTCATTCCTCTGTAAATATTCAATTTCGGCCAGTAATTGCTTCCCCCAAAAGTCTCACCCAAATACTGATATTCTCCACCATTTATCTCAAACCAACAACCAACTCCACCAAATATAATATTACACCCAAACAATTACTCAGACCCACCGTCTGAAAAAAGGTCAGTTAAGGTCACTAGGTTTATAATATCACACTGATATTTACTTTAACTTTACACACACAAGAAAAGAAAATGATATCATAAGTATAACCGAGCAGTCAAAAGTAAGGCACATGGGACTGGTTCCTACTATAAAAATAATAAGAACCACCACCGCTTAGACACCATGTCATGTAGGGGGGTAATGATTGTAAGGCATAATCAGGGAATATGGGGGTAAGCGGAGGGAGTCAGTAGGTAGGGGACAGGCGAGGCAGTAGGAGGGAGGAGTGCGGAGGTCGGTAGGTAATGTGAGGTCACTGGTGACTACAACTTCACCTCTCATTACTCTACCCACCACTCCACACTACTCACCCTCTCACTACTTTAACTGAAATAAACTAATGAAAAATAACGGGGACAGTGAATATTACTATTCTACTCAAACGCAGTTTATTATTAAGTCTTTGTACAATAATATATTTGGGAACAGAACATTATTGTGGTTTAGACAAATGGGGTGGTACACATAAGCAGTGAGACAGGGAACACAATCAACTTGACGAAAATGAATATAACTTACAATATAATACAGAGGACAGTTCACTACAGGAACTAAGCCACAGGTCCCAAGACCTACACAGCACATGTACTGCTCCAAGCCAGCACTCTGCCCAATGTCTCCAACAGTCTCTCCTCCCGAGACTCTCCAGCTCAGCTCTGCTCCCAGGCCAGAGCTCTGCCAGAATCTGTCTGCTCAGCTGTTCCTTGGGCTTATAGTGTCCCTAGAGCACCCCCCACAATGAGGTGTGCACACGTGGTGTTGATCTGACGCCGTCCAGAACAAAAGACCTGTCTTAAGCCGAAAAGGCGTGGCTCTGACAAACATCTCCCAAGGCAAGGTGTGACCATATAATTGGTTAAATTAGGTCTCCCCAGAGACCTCACAAGCCCAGCTGAACTACATCACAGAGTTCACGGCTGTTGAAAGTTAATCGAGCCACATTGCAAGGGTATCGTCTCCGCCCGCGGGCAAGAAGGACATAAGTATCTACTTTAAGGATTGGGAGATCCTGGAGTTCCAGCTGTTCAAGAACGTCGGTCTGGAAATTCTGTTGGACTATGGTATGGGGCAGAATGACAGTACCACTACAAGAATTGAGAGAAAGATGTTTTTCAATAGTGATAAGAGTAGTATCGATATGAGAAAGGAGAGAAAGATCATGAGCTTGGGTAGCATTCTGGACAGTGACAATGCTCGTACCGCTTTTGAGAGCATGAAATGAAATATCTCTACCAACATGGCGTAGGAGCACTTTGCCAATACTAAGGTCGGAAAGATAGGCAGTAGAAGTCAGTCTTAAAGTAAAGAATTTAGTCCATTGTGTGGTCCGAAACTGAGCGTGGAGAGGGAGTGCATGACGTGTCGGTCTTTTCCGAGTAGAATGGGAAGGTAATGGAGTAACATCATCAGGAGATTGTCGTTGCCGTTTAGAAGTGGGACCAGAGTTGGTCCGACGCGGGACAGGCTGGCAATTCGAAAATTGCCACACCGTCGAGGGGGAGAGGGAGAGGCCGGAAGCATAGTCAAAGGAGAGCGGTCAGACAAAACGAAGGAGTCAGTCGAAACCCTGGCACCTGAAGCGGGTGACGAAACAGCACCAGCAAGAGGTACAGGGGTCTTAGGAGTGACCAAAGAGTGGTCAAAAGACGAGGTGAGGTCAGACCGGGGTGCGGTAACAAGAAGGGGCCTGGAGGTAGCAGGGTCATGGATCGGGAACTCCATGGTTAGGTTACTTCTTTCTTTTTGTTTTTAAGAAAAAAAAAGAAAGAAAAAAAAGAATAAAAAAAGGGGAGACCAGGGAGGAATAGTTCCTAGGAGGAATGAAAGGGCCAGGAATCTCCCTCCGCGCCTAAGAGGACCTCAGCACCGCAAGTAGTGCAGATGCAGCATGGAACCCGTGCCATACCCTACCCTTCAAGCCAGTAAACCAGCAATCCGGGATAGCAACCTCACATCTGCCAAGCTACCTCGGTGGACAAAAGAGAGGGCGGCCGGATATCCGCCACAAAGCATACCTCCTTTGGCCACCTCCCCCGGAATCTGAAAGGTGGCTTCGAGAGATACACCCGTCGCCCAAAAGACACCCAAAGCCACCCTCCGGGATACCGGAGAGGGTTCGGGACATCCCCAGGTGATCCAGATTCCACGGCAAACTATACCACCGACAAGAACCTCAACGGAATGGGATGGACCCCGATACCCTTTCCCCTACCTAGGAACTAGTGCGCCTGTGGGAAAAATCCCAAAGGCCAAAAAGAGGAAGAGTAAAAGGGAGGGGCGAGGAAGAGGAGGAGGAAGAGGAGGAGGAAGAGGAGGAGGAAGAGGAGGAGGAAAGGAAAAAAAGGAGGATGGGGAGGATGGGATAGGGAAGGGTGGTAATTAGGTTCGGTCTGAGGAAGGAGACCAACAGGTCTAATTCCTCAGACCAAGAGCCTCTTCACCAAGCCAAGGAGCCCCCCTTGAAGAGGTGTCCACACAAGATTAATAAGCATCATCCAACTGGTTATATTTCTATACACCAGAGGTTACCATGGGCTCCACTATGACCACAAATGTACAGAAATACACTCAGTTGGATGAATCTTATTTAAGCTTGCACAGTGAAGTAGTCAGAGCACTTTCTTGATAGTTTTAGAACTTGCTTGCCATGGATTTGCGTCCTGCCTGTTCCCCAAGTTATTTACAACCGTGTTATTAAGGGTTATTTACACACTAATTTAAGGTTTACTGGTTATATTTTATTTTAATTTATCAGTATCAGCTTTACTGTAATTAATTTTACTCGTAGTGCTGTCATTCTTAATACTTATTATATTTATTGCTGTCATACACTTTGACTAATATTAATTCTGAAATCCGAGTAGTGCAAGTATAGGCATGTTCAAATCAAAGAAAAACCACAATAAAAATATGGTATCTTTCTCTTATTCAGACAAAAACCATTCCAATTCAGAAATTTTCTGAATGCAATTCCTGAATTTTTTTTTTTAAATTTATGAAATTCAGAGACCATCTCAAATTCAAAATTTTAAAAGCCATTCTCTCTTATTAAAAATAACTCAAGTAAGAGATTTTCTATTCTGAGGTTGGAAACTTTACTCTTATTCAGAAAATTCAAAATCTTAAGATAATTCAGATTTTTTTTTTTTTTATAGTTTAGAATTCTGAATAAAATACACTGTACTATATATGCCTAGTATTTAAACAATTAAAAAATTTCACTTATAAGCCAGGCAGTAAACCTAAGCATCTCAAAACACAAACACTGACTAGTAGATCTTTGTCACACTACCTCCTACCTATGCATCATAGCATACCAATATTGACATGTTTTTATTTGTACATTCAGCAGGATTTGTGCATCTTTCTGGCATCTTCATTGTTTTTTGTCCATTTCTTTTATGACCAGCTGGGTGTCTTGCCAAGATATCAAGTAGGCAGTCTGGTCTCTATATCATGAAGGCATTCCTGGATTTAGTGAATTTGTAATAACCGTGATATGCAGGGACCAGACCAGCTGGTTGTGAAACAACAAATGCCAGCTTTTTTCCTTTCACTTCCCCACCTGTGTCTGTTTTGAGGTATTCATAATTCTTTCCATTTAATTTGGTTTATCAGGTGAAACATCGTTCTTCTTATAACGTGCAAGAAACGAATTTTTGGATTTTTGCACTTTGTTGTAAGTGTTCTTAATGGATTTGAACAATTAAATAGTATTCAAGATATTTTGTGGAAGATTTTTATCTGCAATTGCAGAATTCCACTACATATTTATAGGCAAAGTCAACAACATTTTCCAAACTGCTAGATTTCTTCAGATTTATACAATACTGAATCCTTAAGTGTAACATTTAGACACTGGCTTACCTTCTTGGAGGTGTTGAGGGTTGTTGGTGCATAGTTTCCTCATTCCTAGAGGTAGTAGGTGCAGGAGGAGCACAAAGACTGCAGCTAGGATCTTCAGCTCCACATGCACACTCCTGAGATGCTGCAGTAACTGAGCCCCTAGCATTATTGCAAGTAGGTAGTGTTTCCCCAACAACTCTGACCTCAGTGCCACGGTTAAGATCATTCAGAGGTTGTACTGGTGGATAGTAGGGAGGAGGAAGATCATCTGGGATACCATCTGCATCTTCATATACTTCATCAGATCTAAGTGTAATCTGTCCTCCCTTGGCACCTTCAGAGGCGACGTTATGAGGTGCATGTGAGGAAGAGCAGGGCCTCCTAAAGCTGCCACCAATGGCACCAATCAGGGCTAAGGCCCCTCCGTTGTTATCTGACGATTCACCAGGTGGTGGTCCAAGTTGTACCATGAGTGGGCCCAGTGAAGGCAGAGAATTACTGGCCTCTGGTAATCTATATGACCTACCCACCACTTCACTATAGGGTGGTGGAGCATCCTCATGTGAAAAATAAAATGAGGGAGGCTTCCACAGAGAATAAGGAGGTGTATGACCATCTAAAAATAAATCAACATGATCATTTCCATTGCAATATGCAGCATTATGGCAGCAAGCATTGTTGTGGCAAGAGTCAGGGTTGGGACCACTTGGAGAGTCTAACTGGTCTTCGTAATACTGCTGCTGAGCTGCAAGATTCAAAGTTGTATTTTAGTAAGTATTAAGCATTACTAACAATTTTTTCTATCAATCCTTTTCAATAATCTTACAACAGTGTACTATACAAAATGAAGGTATGTCACAGGTCTCATAAAATTTAAATGTTTTAATAACAAAAATTTATTTATTAGTACAGTTTTGCAGAGGACTTTGCACACAATTACAAAGTATATATGGCAATTTAATTTAAAATATGGAACTCTTCAATCTCTGATGACAATCCTTTAACATTACCAGTTTAACCTTACTGGTTTATGCAACTTCCTAGCAGGGCTCGATTTATCCATCTCTTTTTTTAAACTTCCTCTTTAAACAGGTTATTGTATCACCTTTTACACTAATACCTCCTTCAGATCTATGGGAAACCACTTACAAACAGTACTGCAAATGTCCCTGCAACAAAATTTTTCTAAAATCATTACATATTCGCTATCATGATTAATAATTTCCAGTAGTCGTAACAATTTAACACTATCAATACCACTTTATTGCTACATAACCTAGCCACTGAGGGAGCCTGGGGATAGGTAATGACTAAAAGATAAAAGATTTCAACTTCATCAGTAATGTTTCTCATACACTGCTATAAGTAAAACCTCAGTTTATTATTCAGTTTTTCTATATTAGTGAAGGTACTATAACTATTTTGTCATTTCCTTTTTTATATATATATTTCAGCTCCAGATTACTTTTGCTTGAAATTTCATTTTTTCCCCCCCACAAATCCCTAGTAAATCCCCAGAAAACTTGGCGATATTTTTTTGAGATGAACACTACCTCTGTAATAATCACACCACAAACCTCTTATCCGACGCTGTCTCAGCCTGTGTATAAGAAACAGAAGTAGAGCAAGGGAAAGTATTGCAGTCACAGCAGAAGCAACCATACGGAGCCCTAGGTCTGTGGATGGGTTGTTTCCACCGCCACCCGGCAGGTGAGGAAGCATATTATCCAGACATATGAAGTCACAGCATGTGCGTCCCAAGCGAAAGGACTTACAATCCTGTTTATAAAAAAAAAATATATTAGAAATTTCAAATTAAAATGCTTGCATTACACAAAGCATAATGCTTAATAAATTAAGATTATGAGGCTCTCTCATAAAATGCAACATTTTTTCCATCAGAATCTCTTTTCAAATGCCATCACATTTGAAGTTTTTCAAATGGTTAATTAACTCCTTAACTGCACACACAGAAATTACAATTCACACATGTGGCAAGATTTTGAAAAATAATTTTTTTTTCTTACAGATTGAAAGTGCAGTTTTATAAAGTAAATAAGACTAAAATGAGTGGGATCCGATTAAAAAAACTTACAATTTTATAGTGTGAAGTCAGTTAAAAAATTATCACCAGTCAGCAACAGCAGCATAAATGTGCCATCTTTTACAATTTACTGATGTTAAATTATGATTGTTTTTCAATTTTTTGTTTTCTGAATGTGCACTACTTTTTTAATGATACTGGATGTTTCAAGGTATTTTAGTACTTCTAACGTGGGAATACGAATATCATAATGCTGCTCCACACAGAAAATACAGTACAGTATAAATTGGAGGAAACAGTTTTTTCAAATTTTTCCTTTATCACTATTTATAACGAATACTTATAATAGCACAACTGTTGCAAGGCATGGATATACATCAGACTGTTTGACTATACTGTATTGGGTTATCCTTGGGTCATTACAGTATTTATGTTATATATTCATCCTTCATACATCCACTGACGTGTCAGCGGATGGATGTATGAAGGACGAGGTTAACCATAGAATTGATGAAGGAAAAAAGGCGAGTAGTGCATTGAGGTATATTCTTTCTTTCAACACACCGGTCATATCCCACCAAGGCAGGGTGGCCCAAAAAGAAAAAGGAAAGTTTCTCTTTTAAATTTAGTAATTTATACGGGAGAAGGGGTTACTAGCCCCTTGCTCCCGGCATTTTTAGTCGCCTCTTACAACGCATGGCTTACGGAGGAAGAATTCTGTTCCACTTCCCCATGGAGATAAGAGGAAACAAACAAGAACTAGAAAGAAAATAGAAGAATACCCAGAGGGGTGTGTATATATATGCTTGTACAGTGGACCCCCGGTTAACGATATTTTTTCAATCCAGAAGTATGTTCAGGTGCCAGTACTGACCGAATTTGTTCCCATAAGGAATATTGTGAAGTAGATTAGTCCATTTCAGACCCCCAAACATACACGTACAAACGCACTTACATAAATACACTTACATAATTGGTCGCATTCGGAGGTGATCGTTATGCGGGGGTCCACTGTATATGTATGTGTAGTGTGACCTAAGTGCAAGTAGAAGTAGCAAGACATAATTGCGGTATATGTGGAGACAAAAAACATTATCTATGGAGGCAAAGAAGGGACTGTATGAAAGTATAGTGGTACCAACACTCTTATATGGTGTGAAGCTTGGGTTGTAAATGCTGCAGTGAGGAGGCGGTTGGAGGCGGTGGAGATGTCCTGTCTAAGGGCAATGTGTGGTGTAAATATTATGCAGAAAATTTGGAGTGTGGAAATTAGGAGAAGGTGTGGAGTTAATAAAAGTATTAGCCAGAGGGCTGAAGAGGGGTTGTTGAGGTGGTTTGGTCATTTAGAGAGAATGAATCAAAGTAGAATGACATGGTGAGCGTATAAATCTGTAGGGGAAGGAAGGCGGGATAGGGGTCGTCCTCGAAAAGGTTGGAGGGAGGGGGTAAAGGAGGTTTTGTGGGCGAGGGGCTTGGACTTCCAGCAAGCATGCATGAGCGTGTATTTGGGACCTGATGAGCTGTTGGAGTGTGAGCAGGGTAATATTTAGTGAAGGGATTCAGGGAAACCGGTTATTTTTATATAGCCGGACTTGAGTACTGGGAACAGGAAGTACAATGCCTGCACTTTAAAGGAGGGGTTTGGGATATTGGCAGTTTGGAGGGATATGTTGTGTATCTTTATACGTATATGCTTCTAAACTGTTATGTTCTGGGCACCTCTGCAAAAACAGGGATTATGTATGAGTGAGGTGAAAGTGTTGAATGATGATGAAAGTATTTTCTTTTTTGGTATTTTCTTTCTTTCTTTTTGGGTCATCCTGCCTATATGGGAGACGGCCAACTTGTTAAAAAAAAAAAAAATTCAGGGGTCATCCTAGGAAAGGATGGAGGGAGGGAGGGAGGGGGGTAAAAGAGGTTATGTGTACGAGGGGCTTGGACATGCAGCAGGCATATGTGAGCATGTTAGATAGAAAGGAATGGAGTCGAATGGTTTTTGGGATGTGATGAGCTGTTGGAGTGTGAGCAGGGTAATATTTTGTGAAAGGATTCAGGGAAACCGGTTAGCCGGACTCGAGTCCTGGAGGTGGGAAGTACAGTTCCTTGAACTTTAACCCTTAAACTGTCCAAGCAGATCTACGTTCACATGCGTAGTGCTCCAAAGTTAGATTTATGTTTTTTTTACATATTTTCAAATATAACAAAAAAAAAACGTAGATCAAAGTTTTTTTTTTTACACTTTTTCAAATGCAAAAAAAGAAAAGAAGATCTACTTTTTCTACATACTTTCAAATGTTGAAAAAACGTAAATCTACGTTTGGACAGTTTAAGGGTTAAAGGAGGGGTTTGGGATCTTGGTTATTTGGAGTGACATCTTAACTGTCGTATCTGGGCACCTATGCAAAGACAGTGATTAAGTGTGAATAATGGTGAAAGTTTCTTTTTTGGGTCACCCTGCCTCAGTGGAAGACAAAAGAATACAGGTTGAAGGGAATATCATGAGTTACATAAACAGTGGAATTTCTATGTGCCTTCCAACCCATAATATATTTACAAGGAAATCTTACTATATTTCAACTGTTTCAAGTTGTAATACTTATGGAAAATGGAAATAAGTCACACTGTTTGACTATATTGGGTTTACATGGTTAAATCTACAAGGTATGCTTACTGGCTGTCCATTGCTACTATCAAGAAATTGTAATAAATTTGGAATGAACACGTCATCTTCCTGGCAGTTCCACACACTGTTTGCTATAAGGAAGTTGGTGGTGGAATATAAGGTCTTGGTTTCATTGTTTACTTATGCTAAATAGGCAAGTTACCCCTATGGTGCATTGCATGGACCTGCCTGGTCTTAGATTTTTTTCAAAGGTATGATTAGGATGTATGTACCAGACTCAAAAATATTGCAGGTGGCATACATGAAGGCACAAAAATTTGTACACACATATTAGTACGTATGTTGGACAGTCACCACCTGTGTACGAGTATGCTGAACACAGTTAAAAGGTTAAAATTATTTCAGAGAGCTGGTTTTTGCAATTTTGAGTACTACTTTATTTAAAAAAGGCTTCAATATAGATATACCATGTTATACTAAGCCAACATGCCAGATACCCCACTGAACTCTCAGGAGAGGATGTGGGGGCTTAGATTAGTGGTTTAGTACATCACTAGTATTACAAAGGTTGCAATTCCTATAAGAGATACCCTCCACAGAATTTAGATTCTAAAATACCCCAAAGGAAATAAGTCACTTCGACTTTTCTTTAGGTTATCCTAGGTAACTTACACTGTGTGTGATAACTGTACTTACGTGTACCTGTGCCTAAATAAACTTACTATACCTAACTTTCTGAATAAAAAAAAAAAAATTTAATTTCTAGCAGGTTTGCTGAATATATTAATGACATAGCAAAAGCTTTCATACAACTTGACAGATAATCTTATCTTTGGCAGATCACTTTACCTTTAACTTTGGCCTAACTAATGAAGGTGGTTACCAGCCTAGTCAGGTCCACAGGTGTGCTAAAATAGCTGCTTTTCTTTGGAAAATTACTTCAAATAGGGAAGGGTTATGATGGGAAAAGAGATGAGCAAATGCATGGTGGTAGTTATTATCAAAGACTATTTCAAGAAGTGTCAAACCTGTATGTATCATTCAGTGCACATGAGGAAAAGAAAGGGAAATAGGAGAAAAATGGGGAATGAAGAATGCAATGTAGGATGCCTAGATCTTCATGTGAGAGGCACACATTATGTTAATCACAAAAAAAGCCACTGAATTATACAAAAAAAATATACAGTACAGTAAACTCTCCATTTAATGGACCTTGAAAATCTGCTAGGTTAATAGATTTAGAAACAATGGATAAAGCCCGTTGGTTGTAGAATTGTTTATTACAATTATGGCAGAGTAATTTTTTCTATATCCACCATAACTGCCATTAGTGGCTCCCCCCACTTCTCCCAATTAGTCTGTTAAACAGAAGGTGTATTGCACTGGCCAGCAAGAAACAAATAGGAGCGAGGACCAAATGAAACCACAAAAAAGTGGTGGTGCAAAATGCATATATTGGAATGAAACAAAACAGGTCACACTCATCAGATTCAAAACTATAATTAATACAGTTAATCCCTCAACACTACAGTAGCTAACATTACTGGGTGGAACAAGAGCACAAACACCATAGAAGCTACAAAATGAGCCAAGAAATACATCATGGGAAAAATTTACTCAGCAGTTGTGAAGGAAATTATATTCCTCAAGCACGCTTATTATTCTACATACTTGCGGTGGTTGACAGAGTACAGCTTGGCAGACACGAGGTTTGCCTTCATCACATTTGCAAACAGTACAATAGTCTGGACCAGGGACATATGTCTCCCCATTGGGAATACGCTCTCCATCCAGCGCGATACATTCCCATGAAGATACAGCCCCTATGAAATATGATATAGACTTAAGATATGAAAGCTAAAAGTTTTATACTAAAAAATAAAAAAAAAACTGATGCACCATGCAAACTTTAGTCATCCGAAAACTCTGTTAATGTGATCCAGGATGTAAATACAGCATTAACTCAAAAGGCAATATAAATAAAAAAATACATTATATCCCACATAGCTCACCACAAATCAATTTTTTATCACAACTAATATGCTGTAATCTCTCAAACAGTATACAGCTTTATGTACCTGGGTAAGCTATCCCAGGAATGTTCCATTGGTTGTCCTCCTCCTTCGGGGTTAAGAGGCAGTGCACAATATCTGAATAAAATGTCAGTTGGATTTTCCTATAAATTTGGAATTTATTATCAAGTCAGTAGTCCAACACACACAGCATTCAGCATAAATGAACCTTTCTCTATATATAAAAGTCAACTTTAGATAGTTTCCTTATCACCATAAATATGATGGGAAATGTTTAAAGTTCCTTAATTATTAGTCATAGAACTATATTAGTAAAATGAATAATTTGACAAGTGGATTATGAGGCATAAGAATTTTTGAGCAATTAATTATCCAGTCTAGCATCTTACAAGAAAAATTCATCCTGTCAGAGAAAAATAAAAAATGGAGTAATTAAAAAATACTATAAATGGTTATACTGTATGTAATATCACAAATGTTTGGCAACACCCAAAGGTTAAATTTATGCAAAAAATACAAGTGATAAAAGTGTAACTATAGAATTAATTTACCTAAACTAATCTTAACCCTTAAACTGTCCAAACACAGATCTACATTCACATGTGTAGCGCTCCGAATGTAGGTCTATGTTATATTTTACATGCTTTTAAATGTAAAAAAAAAACGTAGATCTTCATTCGGAGCACTATGCATGTGACCGTAGATCTATGTTTGGACAGTTTAAGGGTTAAAGACTGGATATTCAGTAACCAAGAAAAATCTTTTCAGCCGTGATATTGCAATAAAACAAAATCTGCTGACAAAGAGTACAGTAATGATCTATTTTGTAGGATCTAGAGACATAATGAATGTAAACTTATATATTTCACAAAGTAGTAAACCAGTGTGGTTAATTCAGAATAAGTAGTGAAGGCTCAATCCTCCATCTGCTAATCATAGCCCAGTATATGCAAAGTCAGGTTACTAGGATGTTTTTATAACAACACATGCAGATAAACAATGACTTATAGATCCTGTACTTTCTATAAGACTAGTCCATCTGTCCTGTTTATCTGTCCATGTCTTCTTGAATTTATATAGTGTAATAATTTATCAAGTTATGCACTTCCTTTTACAGTGTCACAACAATCAACATAGTAACATGTTAAATAATTTTAACTTCAATATTTTTTAAAGTAAGAGCACCGTGTTTATCAACAATAAAGCAATGTCAAGTAGGTCTTTCATACAGCATAAAATTTTCTTTGAGAATTCATCATTCTCAACCTAGATTAATTTAATTTCAATTTTTGCAATACCTTTGATGTTAAAACCTACTGATCTCTAATTCAGCTAATCAGTAAAATGAGAAATCATGTCAACAAATATACAGTTTTTAGTTTAATATCTTTATTATGAACCCCATACCCACCTTGTGGGGGCTAGTCGAAAGATTACGGAGGTACATAATGGGTCCAGGGACTGGGCCCCAAAGTTTTGATAGCTGAATATGTTACAAAGGTAATGAACTCCAGGTAGATCTGGTCACAATCATGACCAAGTTACAAAGATAATGAATCATCTACATGTGGTTAAATCATGAGCAAATTACGAAGTAATGAGCCATTCACATGTCCACATCTGGTAACAACTGTAATGAGTTATTAGTGCAAATATTAATTGGATCTCTCTCTCTATCTCACACACACACAAAGAGAGAGAGAGAGAGAGAGAGAGAGAGAGAGAGAGAGAGAGAGAGAGAGAGAGAGAGAGAGAGGAGAAGAAGAGAGAGAGAGAGAGAGAGAGAGAGGAGAGAGAGAAGAGAGAGAGAGAGAAGAGAAGGAGAGAGAGAGAGAGAGAGAGAGAGAGAGAGAGAGAGGAGAGAGGAGAGAGAGAGAGAGAGAGAGAGAGAGGAGAAGAGAGAGAGAGAGAGAGAGAAGAGGGAGGAGAGAGAGAGAGAGAGAGAGAGAGAGAGAGAGAGAGAGAGGGAGAGAGAGAGAGAGAGAGAGAGAGAGAGAGAGAGAGAGAGAGAGAGAGAGAGAGAGAGAGAGAGAGAGAGAGAGAGAGAGAGAGAGAGAGAGAGAGAGAGAGAGAGAGAGAGAGAGAGAGAGAGAGAGAGAGAGAGAGAGAGAGAGAGAGAGAGAGAGAGAGAGAAGAGAGAGAGAGAGAGAGAGAGAGAGAGAGAGAGAGAGAGAGAGAGAGAGAAGGGTGATAACAACAGTCATGGCACGTGACGAGGTATCAGAGTGGGCACCTGAGACGAGTGGGGTTCCACAGGGGTCAGTCCTAGGGCCAGTGCTCTTTTTGGTATATGTGAATGACATGATAATCATCTGTAAACAGGGATACACTCAGTAGTGTCCCTGTTTGCAGATGATGTGAAGTTAATGAGGAGAATTCAATCGAATGAGAATCAAGCAGGACTACAAAGAGACCTGGACAGGATGCAAGCCTGGTTCAGTAACTGGCTCCTCGAATTTAACCCCGCGAAATGCAAAGTCATGAAGATCAGGAAAGGGCAAAGAAGACTGCAGATAGAGTATAGGCTAGGTGGCCAAAGACTGCAAACCTCACTCAAGGAAAAGGATCTTGGGGTGAGTATAATACCGAGCACATCTCCTGAGGTGCACATCAACCAGATAACTGCTGCAGCATATGAGCGCCTGGCAAACCTGAGAACAGCATTTTGATACCTTGGTAAGGAATCATTCAAGACGCTGTACACTGTGTATATTGGGCCCACGCTAGAGTATGCAGCACCAGTTTGGAACCCATACCTGGTCAAGCACATCAAGAAATTAGAAAAAGTGCAAAAGTTTGCAACAAGACTAGTTCCGGAGCTAAGGGAAATGTCCTATGAAGAAAGGTTAAGAGAAATCAGCCTAACAACACTGGAGGACAGGAGGGTCAGGGGAGACACGATAACATACAAAATACTGTGAGGAATTGACAAGGTGGACAGAGATAGGACGTTCCAGAGATGGGATACAGAAACAAGGGGTCACAATTGGAAGTTGAAGACTCAGATGAGTCAAAGGGATGTTAGGAAGTACTTCTTTAGTCATAGAGTTGTCAGGAAGTGAAATAGTCTGGGAAGTGATGTAGTTGAGGCAGGAACCACACACAGTTTTAAGATGAGGTTTGATAAAGCTCATGGAGCAGAGAGAAGACCTAGTAGCGATTAGTGAAGAGGCATGGCCAGGAGCTGTGACTCGATCCCTGCAATCACAAGTAGGCGAGTACAAATAGGCGAGTACACACGAGTGCACACACACACACACATGCACGCAACCACACACACGCAACTGCACACACACACACGCAACCGCGCGCACACACACGCAACCACGCGCACACACGCACAACCTCGCTCACACACGCGCAACCGTGCACACACACACACGCAACCACGCACACACACACACGACCGCGCATACGCGCGCGCACACACACACGACCACGCATACGCTCGCACACACACACACACACGCGCGCACATGCACACACACACGCGCGCACACGCACGCACACGCGTGCGCACACACACACACACACACACACACACACACACACACACACACACACACACACACAGCAGTAAGACAGAGAGAGGGGTGGGTGGACTGCATATTCTTGGACTGCAAGAAGGCGTTTGACAGTTCCACACAAGAGATTAGTGCAAAAACTGGAGGACCAAGCAGGGATAACAGGGAAGGCACTACAATGGATCAGGGAATACTTGTCAGGAAGACAGCAGCGAGTCATGGTACGTGGCGAGGTTTCAGAGTGGGCACCTGTGACCAGCAGGGTCCCACAGGGGTCAGTCCTAGGACCAGTGCTGTTTCTGGTATTTGTGACCGACATGACGGAAGGAATAGTCTCCGAAGTGTCCCTGTTTGCAGATAACGTGAAGTTGATGAGAAGCATACATTCGATCGAAGACCAGGCAGAACTACAAAGGGATCTGGACAGGCTGTAGACCTGGTCCAGCAATTGGCTCCTGGAGTTCAACCCCACCAAGTGCAAAGTCATGAAGATTGGGGATGGGCAAAGAAGACAGCAGACGGAGTACAATCTAGGAGGCCAGAGACTACAAACCTCACTCAAGGAAAAAGATCTTGGGGTGAGTATAACACCAGGCACATCTCCTGAAGCGCACATCAACCAAATAACTGCTGCAGCATATGGGCGCTTAGCAAACCTCAGAACAGCATTCCGACATCTTAATAAGGAATCGTTCAGGACCCTGTACACCATGTACGTTAGGACCATATTGGAGTATGCGGCACCAGTTTGGAAACCCACACCTAGCCAAGCACGTAAAGAAACTAGATAAAGCGCAAAGGTTTGCAACAAGACTAGTCCCAGAGCTAAAAGGTATGTCCTACGAGGAGAGGTTAAGGGAAATCAACCTGACGACACTGGAGGACAGGAGAGATAGGGGGGACATGATAACGACATACAAAATATTGAGAGGAATTGACAAGGTGAACAAAGACAGGATGTTCCAGAGATAGGACACAGCAACAAGGGGACACAGTTGGAAGTTGAAGACACAGATGAATCACAGGGATGTTAGGAAGTATTTCTTCAGCCACAGAGTAGTCAGGAAGTGGAATAGTTTGGGAAGCGATGTAGTGGAGGCAGGATCCATACATAGCTTTAAGCAGAGGTATGATAAAGCTCACAGTTCAGGGGGAGTGACCTAGTAGCGACCAGTGAAGAGCCGGGGCCAGGAGCTTGGACTCGACCCCTGCAACCTCAACTAGGTGAGTACACGCACAAGACTGCACACGCACACACACACACACACAGGGCCAGGAGCTCAGTCTCGACCCCTGCAACCACAATTAGGTGAGTACACACACGGCCCCACACACACACACACACACACACACACACACACACACACAGAGGAGCTGTGACTCAACCCCTGCAACCACAACTAGGCGAGTACACATGCACACACTCAAGTACACACCCAAGCACACCACATACACACACACACACACATATACACACACACACATGGTAATCCTTTATTTAACGTGAACGGTCTGGATATTTTTCCAGAATGGTTTATAGTATACCACTGTGGATAAAATACTTTGCCATTTCTTGAACATTTCTTAGTGAATTGTCTCTGAATTCATTAATTTTATCGCAGTAATGCTACATGAAAATCTAAGCTACACTTTTGAGTTAATGATAGTGTTTAATGATGTTCATTATACTTGTGGGGAACAAGGAAAAGAAAAAAAAAAAGTTTCAAGACTTACACATTAATGTTCCACGATCTTATTGTGCCAACTGAACTATTACTTTTTCCCAGGGGTTATTTGGCACATAATTTTATAACAAATGTGTAGAGAGCAAGTAGAAAAACATAATAACCAATTATTTTTAGCTACTGATAATTTTTAGTGGAGCAGTCTGCAAGCCACTTAATCTGTGCCAGCATACATCAAAGAAGTATTTGACTCATTGCTATGCAATGTCTACTTTAACTACCTACTTGACACTCATGCATGAGATATGCCCATTGCTCTCAGGTACATCATTTACCAACTTGCAATCTACCTACCTGGAAAAGGTGATGGCAAGTTGCATTTGCTTTTGAGAAAATATAAATGATGATGATCTCAAGACAGTATTATACTACTACTGGAGTGATGTAAGAATTAATGGAAAAAATCTTTGCACTAAGCAATGAAGTTTATACAATGGAAAAGGGAATGAACAGGTGAATTTTAATCACAATGATTATGAAAATACTGTATGTGTAACAAATCTTGAAAGCAGCACTAAATCACTTTTGGACTGGCTGACCAAAAAATATTACAGTGCTATGCAAGGAAACTAATCTCTCACCTCAACCCTGCATGACTGGATGTATCCTCAGGAATATGTAATGACAAACTGATATTGGTAGCCTTACTTGTAGTATTTACAAGGCCAATGTTCAAGGTTTTCCACCCGGCCATACTCTGGACAACCCAAAGTTAGCTAGCACACCAAATAGCAGGGAGCTACAAACAGTTTCACTCTAGTTGTACAACTCTTCTCAAGGACATCACACCATCAGCAATCATTCATTTCTTGGCTAACTAATGCTCATACAGGTTTTCTCAACATACGGACACTGAACAAATGAAGTCAAATGAAAGCTCTGCCCCAGAGCTGTCTTTTAACTTAACCTTACATGTATGCTGCCTAATATTAAATAAAGAAATAAAAATACTGCTAGTGCCGTTCTCTGAAATGAATAAAGGCAGAATAACAGCTCTTAGCTTGTAACAAATGTAAGCCTAACTCCTGCAAGTCTTGAGTATTAAAAACAACACACAAATTTCCTTAATATTCTGAGGTTTAAGGAACTGTGTAGCACAAAATAGTGAAGGAAAAGAAAGAACAGCAATCTACTACCTTAAAATATGTCAATCTAGAAAAATAAACCATACATACTGTATCTTATTGGCATGGTAGTCCTATACGTATTTAGGTGGGTAAAATAATGTACCTGTGTTCAAATTCTGATTCTTCTTAAAATGCATTTTTCCTCACCTGCTCCTTGGACAACAAAGTACAGAAGCAGGATGTTTAGCATGATCACACCATTGTCACCAACATCTGCAACATGACAAATTCAAATAATTAAACTTAAGTCTATAAATAACATACAATTTCCTTCACATTAAACTTCAAAAGCATATAAATATTTAACTTGCAAAATCTCAAAATGCAATTATAGTAAGTCAGAACTGAGTGACTAAAGACATAACAATTCAAAGTACTACTTTTAAAAGAAATAAAACCATATCTGAATTATATAGCTTGTCATTAGAAAACAGGGTGCATAAAAAAGCATACTTGATATCTGCAGTGTAGGTTGTTGGGGGCTATGCTGCGTATAAACAAAATTTAATTTTGTCACCCTTAAAGTTAAAAATTTAAAAAAAAAAATGGGGATTAGTTTATTTTTTGAGATTCTGATATGCATGCATGTTTGTGTTATCATACAACCAAGCACTCATTAGAATGCAACACATGCAGGAGACATTATTAGGGTAATCCTGATTAAAGAAAATATTCTTTCACATAATTATCGCTAAATAAAATTACCTGCAATACATTCATTATAACAAAGTATGAAACAGTCGTTGTAAAAACTAAAGATGATAAGCAAATGAAAATAACTATATTACTATATACTACATTCATTAGGGGGGTGAAGTGCTAAACCCATGGTGGTCATACAGTGCCTAGGGAGGAATGATAGACATTCAAGTTTGATACAAGTTAGGGGAGCACAGGTCCAATTCCTTGGATCAAAAGCTCCCCACCGGCTTCAAGGAACCTCCCTTTACAGGAGGTAAATTGTACCACTATTAAGACATGATAGTTTTACCAGTCTTAAATAGAGGTAGCATCAATGAGGACAAGGGGAGCTGAAACCCCTCAATTTTTCCCAGACCCCCCAAATCCCCCAATAAAAGCAACAACCTGGCTTCAAGACAAGTCCCCTATCCCCTTCCAAGCATATTGCCACCCCAAAGCCCCTCCTATGTAGAAAGTGTAGAGCTGCCCTAATCATATACTTTTTATTATCACACTGGCCGATTCCCACCAAGGAAGGGTGGCCCGAAAAAGAAAAACTTTCACCATCATTCACTCCATCACTGTCTTGCCAGAAGGGTGCTTTACGCTACAGTTTTTAAACTGCAACATTAACACCCCTCCTTCAGAGTGCAGGCACTGTACTTCCCATCTCCAGGACTCAAGTCCGGCCTGCCGGTTTCCCTGAATCCCTTCATAAATGTTACTTTGCTCACACTCCAACAGCACGTCAAGTATTAAAAACCATTTGTCTCCATTCACTCCTATCAAACACTCTCACGCATGCTGCTGGAAGTCCAAGCCCCTCGCACACAAAATTCCTTTACCCCTCCCTCCAACCTTTCCTAGGCCGACCCCTACCCCGCCTTCCTTCCACTACAGACTGATACACTCTTTGAAGTCATTCTGTTTCGCTTCATTCTCTCTACTGTCCGAACCACCACAACAACCCTTCCTCAGCCCTCTGGACAACAGTTTTGGTAATCCGCACCTCCTCCTAACTTCCAAAACTACGAATATCTCTGCATTATATTCACACCACACATTACCCTCAGACATGACATCTCCACTGCCTCCAGCCTTCTCCTTGCTGCAACATTCATCACCATGCTTCACACCATATAAGAGCGTGGTATAAACTATACTCTCATACATTCCCCTTTGCTCCAAGGACAAAGTTCTTTGTCTCACAGACTCTAAGTGCACCACTCACCCTTTTCCCCTCATCAATTCTATGATTCACCTCATCTTTCATAGACCCATCCGCTGACACGTCCACTACAAATATCTGAATACATTCACCTCTCCATAATCTCTCCCTCCAATCTGATATCCAGTCTTTCATCACCTAATCTTTTTGTTATTCTCATAACCTACTCTTTCTGTATTCCTTTTAATTCTTTCTTTGCCACCTCTACCAAATTCATCCCAATCTCTGCAACTTCTCTCAGAATCTCCCAAGAGCACAGTATCATCAGCAAAGAGCAACTGTGACAACTCCACTTTATGTGTGATTCTTTATCTTTTAACTCCACGCCTCTTCCAAGACCCTCGCATTTACTTCTCTTACAACCCCATCTATAAATATATTAAACAACCACGGTGACATCACACATCCTTGTCTAAGGCCTACTTTTACTGGGAAATAATCTCCCTCTTTCCACATACTCTAACTTGAGCCTCACTATCTCGTAAAAACTCTTCATGCTTTCAGCAACCTACTCCTACACCATACACCTGCAACATCTGCCACATTGCCCCCTATCCACCCTGTTATACGCCTTTTCCAAATCCATAAATGCCACAAAGACCTCTTTAGCCTTATCTAAATACTGTTCACTTATATGTTTCACTGTAAACACTGGTCCCACACCCCCTGCCTTTCCTAAAGCCTCCTTGTTCATCTGCTATCCTATTCTCCATCTTACTCTTAATTCTTTCAATAATAACTCTGCCATACACTTTACCAGGTATACTCAACAGACTTATCCCCCTATAATTTTTGCACTCTCTTTTGTCCCCTTTGCCTTTATACAAAGGAACTATGCATTGCTCTCTGCCAATCCTAGGTACCTTACCTCTTCCATACATTTATTAAATAATTGCACAACCACTCCAAACTATATCCCCACCTGCTTTTAACATTTCTATCTTTATCCCATCAATCCCGGCTGCCTTACCCCCTTTCATTTTACCTACTGCCACACGAACTTCCCCCACACTCACAACTGGCTCTTCCTCACTCCTACAAGATGTTATTCCTCCTTGCCTATACACGAAATCACAGCTTCCCTATCTTCATCAACATTTAACAATTCCTCAAAAATATTCCCTCCATCTTCCCAATACCTCTAACTCTCCATTTAATAACTCTCTCTCCTATTTTTAACTGACAAATCCATTTGTTCTCTAGGCTTCCTTAACTTGTTAATCTCACTCCAAAACTTTTTCTTATTTTCAACAAATTTGTTGATAACATCTCACCCACTCTCTCATTTGCTCTCTTTTTACATTGCTTCACCACTCTCTTAACCTCTCTCTTTTTCTCCATATATCTTCCCTCCTTGCATCACTTCTACTTTGTAAAAACTTCTCATATGCTAACTTTTTCTCCCTTACTACTCTCTTTATATCATCATTCCACCAATCGCTCCTCTTCCCTCCCGCACCACTTTCCTGTAACCACAAACTTCTGCTGAACACTCTAACACTACATTTTTAAACCTACACCATACCTCTTCAACCCCATTGCCTATGCTCTCATTAGCCCATCTATCCTCCAATAGCTGTTTATATCTTACCCTAACTGCCTCCTCTTTTAGTTTATAAACCTTCACCTCTCTCTTCCCTGATGCTTCTATTCTCCTTGTATACCATCTACCTTTTACTCTCAGTGTAGCTACAACTAGAAAGTGATCTGATATATCTGTGGCCCCTCTATAAACATGTACATCCTGAAGTCTACTCAACAGTCTTATATCTACCAATACATAATCCAACAAACTACTGTCATTTTGCCCTACATCATATACATATATTGTAAAACTAAGGGTGTGGGTTAAGACTTACCCATACCAGTACAATATACGGTATATACTGCACATCAACCTCTCTAAAGTGGTTTTACGTTATGCCACACCATGTTATCTCTTTCAAAATAACGTCATTAGTTTTAGCCTTGCTGCTGCTGCTGCCTGAAATACTGTGAATTATGGGCTTTCAGAGTATCATAATTAATTGAAATCTACCTAAATAACTCCCAGTAAAGCGTACTAAATGAACAGTGGACCCTGGTTTTGGGCCGGGTCTGAAATCGGAAAATTTGGAAATCAACCCCTTTTTTGGGAAAAATTCCCCCCCCAGTTTTTGGGCCCATCGCTTGGGAAATTGTTGGTATGAATGCGCCCCACCTCCCGGGCGACACATTTCCTCATGCTATCCACCCCGTCCCCGTCTTGTTGGGTGGGAATACAGTGGCCCCCCCGAACCTTGGCATCACAAAAACGTTAAATCTCATACCGATAATTTATCGCAAATTTTTGCCTCGATCCGCAAAAAACCCCCTCAGCGCATTTGCCGAGATGCGTCAATGGGGCCTGACCCACCCTCACATGTTCCGCCAGGGTATTGTTTCCCAGCCAGCCTCGTGGAAACACCAAGCTCAATCGGAACATTTCGTTTTATTACAGTTTTTTTGTGATTTTTTTGAAAAATAATGACCAGGGGCCCCCAAAAAACTTTATGCCAACCTACAGGAATAAGGGTGAAAATTTACTTAGAGTGAAAAAAGAGATCATGCAAATTAAAAAGTGGAGGGTGTCTCCGGCGGGCCAGGTTGAATATAAACCCCATAAACAATCGCTACTATTTGCCCAAAAAAAGGGCAATAAAGGGAACTGTTTTTCCCAAAGGTTCAACTGTGTTTTCAAAACAGGATCAAAAGTATGAAGATTTTAGAGACTCTTATTGGTGTGGATAAATGAAAAAAAGTAGCAGGAGATACATCTCTCAAGTGTATATGTGAAAAAAGGCTGGGAAATTTTGGGGGTTTTAATTAAAAAAAATCGCAACTGTGAGGTGTAAGTGAATTTAAGGCCAGCAAAGATTGGTTTGAGAGTTTTAAAGAAGCGTAGTGGCATACATAGTGTGATAAGGCATGGTGAGGCTGCAGTTGGGGACCACAAAGCAGCTGAAAAATATGTGCAGGAATTCAAGGAGTACATGACCAGTGAGGGACTGAAACCTGAACAAGTGTTTAATTGTGATAAACGGGCCCTTTTTTGGGAAGAAAATGACAAGCAGGACCTACATTATCAGGGGGAAAAAGGCACCCCCAGGACATAAGCTACGAAAGACAGGCTTACTCTTCTCATGTGTTCCAATGCTAGTGGCGATTGCAAAGTGAAGCCTTTATTAGTGTATCACTCTGAAACTTCCAGAGCGTTCAGGCAAAAGAATATCCTCAAGGCTAATTTGTGTGTGCTATGGAGGGCAAACAGTAAGGCATGGGTCACTAGGGACTTTTTCTATGACTGGTTACACCAAGCATTTGCCCCCAATGTGAAAAATTACCTAACTGAAAAGAAATTAGACCTTAAGTGCCTCCTGGTGTTAGACAATACCCCTGGTCATCCTACAGACGTGGCAGAGCGACTTTGTGGGGACATGAGCTTCATTAAGGTGAAGTTTTTGCCTCCTAATACCACTCCTCTCCTGCAGCCCATGGACCAGCAGGTTATTGCAAACTTCAAAAAACTGTACACAAAAGCTCTGTTTGAAAGGTGCTTTGTAGTGACCTCAGAAACTCAATTGACTAAGAGAGTTTTGGAGAGATCACTTTAATATCCTCAATTGTGTAAACCTTATAGGTAAGGCTTGTGAGGGAGTGACTAAGAGGACCTTGAACTCTGCTTGGAAGAAACTGTGCCAGAATGTGTAGACCAAAGGATTTTGAAGGGTTTGAGGCTAACCCTGGGAATCCTATGCCAGTTGAGGAATCCATTATAGCATTGGGAAAGTCCTTGGGGTTGGAGGTTAGTGGGGATGATGTGGAAGAGTTGGTGGAGGAGGACAATGAAGAACCAACCACTGATGAGCTGCTAGATCATCTTCATCAGCATGAGCCACACCTGAGGAAACTGGTTCGGAGGAGGGGAGAGAGAAATTGAAGAAGTTGCTACTTCAAGATTAAGGAAATGTGTGCAATGTGGCTTAAAGTGCAAACCTTTTTTGATGACAATCACCCTAACACAGCTATTGCAAGCTGTGCTGGTGACTATTACACTGACAATGTTGTGAACCACTTTAGGAAAGTCATAAAGGAACGGGAGGTACAGGCCTCTATGGACAGATATGTTGTGCGACAGAAGTCCAGTGACTCTGAAGCTGGTCCTAGTGGCATTGAAAGAAGAAGGGAAGTAACCCCAGAAAAGGACTTGACATCTCAAGTCTTAATGGAAGGGGATTCCCCTTCTAAACACTATGACTCTCTCCTCCTCCCATCCCATCAATCATCACCAGATCTTCAATAAAGGTAAGTGTCATGTAACTGTGCATGTCTTTTTCAGTTTGTGTGTATTAAAATTAATATTTCATGTGGTAAAATTTTTTTTTCATACCTTGGGGTGTCTTGCACGGATTAATTTGATTTCCATTATTTCTTATGGGGAAAATTCATTCGCATAACGATAATTTCGCATAACAATGAGCTCTCAGGAACGGATTAATATCGTTATGCGGGGTCCACTGTATTCCGCACATTCATCCATTGTTTGTGGTGCTTGTTTATTGATTGCAACTGTGAAATAAGCCACCATAGGGCCAAAGAAAGTTCAGAGTGCCAGCCCTTTGGTAAAGAAAGTGAGAAACATGATAGAATTCAAGAAAGAAGTTATCGCAAAATATGAAAGTGGCATACGTGTGACGGAGCTGGCCAGGATGTTCCAGTTCCATCCTGCTGAAGAAAGCAGAAATCAAGGAAGCTCATGTTGCGAAAGGTGTAAATACACTAATGAAATAGAGGTCTCATTGCATAAGCCTTATACATAAGGCTTGGTAGGGAGTGACTTCCAGGACTTTGAACTCTGCTTGGAGAAAACTGTGGCCAGAATGTGTCCTCAACAAGGATTTTGAAGGGATTGAGGCTGACCCTGATGACCCTACACCTATTGTGGAATCTACTGTGTCTTTGGGGAAGTCCTTAGGGTTGAATGTGAGTGGCCAGGATGTAAAGAGTTGGAGGACCACAGGGAAGAGCTAACCACTGAAGAGCTGCAACACCTTCAACAGGAACAGCAACAGACCGCAGCTGAGGATATTGCTTCAGAGGAGGAAGAGAGGGGGAGAATGTGCCTTCTTCAGTGATTAATGACATTTGTGCAAAGTGGAGTGAAGTGCAAAGTTTTGTGGAGAATTATCACCCTGACAAAACTGTTGCAAGCCATGTCTGCAACATGCTCAACGGCAATGCCTTGTCTTGTTTTAAGCAAATTTTACAGAGACGCCAGAAACAGGCCTCTCTGGACAGATTTTATGTGCGACAGGGGTGCAGCAACTCTCAAGCTGGTCCTAGTGCCAGTAAAAAACAAAGAAGGGAAGTAACTCCAGAGAGGGACTTGATACCTGAAGTCCTTATGGAGGGGGATTTCCCTTCTAAACAATAAGCTCTCCTCCCCTCGCCTTCTTCCGTATGCCAACAAGAGTCTTCAATAAAAGTATGTAATAAATAACAAAAAAAAGGCACAATACCGTGACTGGAACGATACACAAATAACCCGCAAATAAAAGAGAGAAGCCTACGACGACGTTTCGGTCCGACTTGGACCATTGACAAAGTCACACTAACCAAAAGTGGAGCAGGACGGCTATATATAGGCAGGAAGAGGTAGTGGTAGTAGTACTAGTAGTAGTAGTACTAGTAGTAGTAGTACTAGTAGTAGTACTAGTAGTACTAGTAGTACTAGTAGTACTAGTAGTACTAGTACTACTAGTACTACTAGTACTAGTACTAGTAGTACTAGTAGTACTACTATATACTAGTATAGTAGTACTACTAGTACTACTAGTACTAGTAGTATAGTACTAGTAGTACTAGTACTAGTAGTAGTAGTACTAGTAGTACTAGTAGTAGTACTAGTAGTACTAGTAGTAGTAGTACTAGTAGTACTAGTAGTAGTACTAGTAGTACTAGTAGTAGTACTAGTACTAGTAGTAGTACTAGTACTAGTACTAGTACTAGTAGTAGTACTAGTACTAGTATAGTAGTAGTACTATAGTAGTACAGTACTAGTAGTAGTACTAGTAGTAGTACTAGTAGTAGTACTAGTAGTAGTACTAGTACTAGTAGTAGTACAAGAATGGTATATAATACCGACAAGATGAAATTAAGACACATGCGCAACACCCGGGCATCACTATCGTAGACGTTTCGCCATCCAGCCAGCCACTGGATGGCGAAACGTCCACAACAAAGACAACCAGATGCTGCACATGTGTCTTAATTTCATCAGTAGTTGTAGTAGTAGAAGAGGGTAGTAGTAGTGGTAGAAGTGGGAAATAAGGAGGGCGAGCCAGTCAAATACAAAGGAAGGGGAGCACTGCAAGAGAGCTAGGTGCCCACTGAGGGAGAGCAAGCGCACAGAGGTGCGTGAAAGGGGAAGTGGTGAAATAAATGAAGAAGGAACAGAAACATGAGACAGAAGAGAGAAAGACAACCCAGAGGAGAAAAGGAAAGAGGAAAGGGGAAGAGGGAGAAGAAGAAAAAGAAAAAGAAAAAATGAGGAGTCAGGTTAAGTCATGGTTGTTCTGAAATTTGGAGCATTTTATAATGTAGTGGGAGAGGAAGGCATCTACAGAGACAAAGCCAGGGCTAAGGTTCATACAAGGAAAGCTGTGTATTAGAGAGGATTCAACTAGACGGCGACTGTTCCAGTTGGAAGTAGGGAAGACAGTTTTAGCAGAAGACCAGCTTTTTTAATGTTCTTCCCTCTTTTATACCCCTCTTTCAATCTTATGAGGCTGCTCTTATTGCTACCAGGTGTCGCAAGAATCAGCTTCGCTTCCTACGTGACTGTCTTGCTGAACAAGTTCTGCCACCTTCCTTCTCCCATTTCCTGAAAACCAACCCACTGGGCACTCCCTTTCCTGATCATGCCCGTCTCCTACTTCAACAGCTCATTCTTTCTACTAAATCACAGGTTGAAGATGCCTTCTTTACTTTCCGTCAACGTCAACGTGCTCTCTTTGCGGCTCTACCACAGGATCTCTGTAACCTTCTCTCTACCATTGCCTTTGACACTGCTCGCCTGAATACACAAATTCATTCTTCCAAACTACAGAATAAACTTCAACGTCTCATCTCAGCTAGCCCTTGGTCTAAATTCTCCCTCACAGACTGTGTTACTAACTTGTCTTCTGTCTCACTCTCCCAGTATGAGCTTGAACTTCTTGGTTTTGGCCTTTCCTTTGCCACTTCGCCTACTCCTCGCACTGGTATTTCCCTGATTAGCTCTTTTGATTCCTTTCGTCAATCTCGCTCCCGTAATCTTCTTGACTTGTCCACTTTTCGTGGCGCTCTCCTTCCTGCTCTTGTTAGTCTGTTTTCTAAGAATCACCACCTTCCACGCCATTACCAACTTGCCCTTTCTTCTCTTAAATCCAACACTAACATTGTCATACTATCTTCTGACAAAGGTAATTCGGTAGTTATCCTTGATCGCGAGGCTTACCTCCGTAAAGCTGATGTCTTGCTCTCTGACTCACGTACCTACACTCCTCTCGTTTCCAACCCTCTTGATCGCATCAAGAGAACTTTCAACAAAAAAACTAAGGACTCTCTCCGACCTCTGTCCTCTGACTTTGACCTTGTTCAACGGTTTCGTTTCATCTGTCCCTCTCTTCCCTATTTCTATGGCCTTCCCAAAACTCAAACCTGATATTCCTCTCCTTCCTATCATATCCTCTAGAGGTTCTGTCTCTTATTCTCTTGCTTCTTGGCTGGCCAAAACCCTCACTCCCTTCCTTGGTACTTTTTCTCCTGCCCACCTCCGTCACTCTCAAGACTTCATTGAACGGGTTCGCTCTCTCCCAACCTGTAAGATGCTTTGTCTTGACGTTGAGTCCCTTTTCCCACAATGTCCCTCTTGATGATGTCCTTGATTTCCTTAGAGAGAAGGCCCATGAAGGGTTTCTTCATCTCCCTATACCTAATGATGTCTTTCTTGATCTTATCTGCCTCTATGTGGACTCTAACTCCTTTTCCTTCCAAGGGAAATATTATTCTCAAACCTTCGGTGTCGCTATGGGCTCTCCTCTCTCTCTCCTGTCCTTGCTAATCTTTACATGGAATACTTCGAGACTGTTCTTCTTCCTACCCTCGATGTACAACCTTCACTCTGGCTCTGCTATGTGGATGACATTTTTGCTCTGTGGCCTCATGACTCCAGTCTCTTCCAACCTTTTCTTGAAGCTCTTAATAATCTTGCCCCTTCCATTAAGTTTAAAGCTGAATGGGAATCTAATTCCTTGCTTCCTTTCCTTGATGTCCATGTCCACCGCTCAGATACAGTTTTTTTTTCTTTTCCGTTTACCAAAAACCTACGCACAGTGGCATGTACATTCACTACTTTTCCTATCATGCTTCCCCTGTCAAGAAAAGTGTTCTTATCTCCCTCTTTCTCCGTGCCCTCCGCATCTGTGATCCTCAGTTCCTTCCAGCAGAAATTTCCACTCTTCCTAATTTGTTTTCCCGTCTTGGCTACCCTTCCCATTTCATAGACTCTGCCCTCTCACGTGCTAAATGCAATTTCTTCTCTCCCAAACTCTCTACTCATGGGAACTCTTCTATCCTCTGCCTTCCCTACATTTCCGGTCTTTCTAATCTCAACAATTCTCTCCGTCCCTTAGACATCAAGCTTACCTTCCGCCAGACTAACACTCTTCGCACTAATCTCATTCATACCTCTCCTCCCTCTACAGATGTTCCTGATGTCTACTCTATTTCTTGCTCCTCCTGTCCTCTTCAATACTTCGAAGAAACTGGTCGATCTCTTTCTGACAGACTTAGGGAGCACAAAAATAGTTAGGCTTGCCGACACTAACAATGCTCTTTTCTGACATGTCAGAGATCATAGCCATCCTACTGACTGGTCTTCTGCTAAAACTGTCTTCCCTACTTCTAACTCGAACAGCCGCTGTCTAGTTGAATCCTCTCTAATACACAACTTTCCTTGTATGAACCTTAGCCCTGGCTTCATCTCTGTAGATGCCTTCATCTCCCACTACATTGTAAAATGCTCCAAACTTCAGAACACCCGTGACTTAACCTGACTCCTCATTTTTTATTTTTTATTTTCTTCTTCTCCCTCTTCCCCTTTCCTCTTTCCTTTTCTCCTCTGGGTTGTCTTTCTTCTGTCTCGTGTTTCTGTTCCTTCTTCATTTATTTCACCACTTCCCCTTTCATACACCTCTGTGCGCTTGCTCTCCCTCATTGAGCACCTAGCTCTCTTGCAGTGCTCCCCTTCCTTTGTATTTGACTGGCTCATCCTCCTTATTTCCCACTTCTACCACTACCACTACTACTACCTCTTCTACTACTACAACTACTGATGAAATTAAGACACATGTGCGGCGTCTGGTTGTCTTTGTTGTGGACGTTTCGCCATCCAGTGGCTGGCTGGATGGCGAAACATCTACAATAGGGATGCCCGGGTGTTGCGCATGTGTCTTAATTTCATCTTGTCGGTATTATATACCATTTTTGTACTACTAGTACTAGTACTACTAGTACTACTACTAGTACTAGTACTACTAGTACTAGTACTACTAGTACTACTACTAGTACTAGTACTACTAGTACTAGTACTACTAGTACTACTACTAGTACTAGTAGTACTAGTACTACTACTAGTACTAGTAGTACTAGTACTACTACTAGTACTAGTAGTACTAGTACTACTACTAGTACTAGTAGTACTAGTACTATACTGTACTAGTAGTACTAGTATACTACTAGTACTAGTAGTACTAGTAGTACTAGTACTACTACTAGTACTAGTAGTACTAGTAGTACTAGTACTACTACTAGTACTAGTAGTACTACTAGTACTAGTAGTATTAGTAGTACTACTAGTACTACTACTACTACCACTACCTCTTCCTGCCTATATATAGCCGTCCTGCTCCACTTTTGGTTAGTGTGACTTTGTCAATGGTCCAAGTCGGACCGAAACGTCGTCGTAAGCTTCTCTCTTTTATGTGCGGGTTATTTGTGTAAAGTATGTAATGTTCACTTATTATTAAAATTATTACTTTATATTTCTTTCTCATTGTTTTCTGTATGTAAAATTAAAGGTATTTTTTAAAAAATATATTTTTTGTAAATATTTTTGGGTGTCTGGAATGGATTTAATTGAATTTACATTATTTCTTATGGGAAATATTATTTCGGTTTTTGGCCATTTTGGATTTAGGCCAACCTTCTGGAACATATTACGGCCGATAACCGGGGGTCCACTGTATTTGGGAACATGATATTATACATCTCAATGATGCCCAATTAACATGAATAGTTTAATAATACTTTTGTAATATTAACCCCTTCAGGGTCCAAGGCCCAAATCTGAAGTGGTGCCCCAGTGTCCAAAAATTTTCAAAAAAAAAAAATTTGTTATTTTTTCTTATGAAATGGAAGAGAATCTTTTTGTGAAGGTAATAAAACAAAAAGTACGAAATTTAATGGAATATTGACGAAATTATGCTCTAGCGAATTTTGATGTGTCAGTGATATTTACGAATTGGCGATTTTGCCGACTTTGACTCCCATTTTAGGCCAATTACATTACTCTAGTCAACCAAATTCTTAGCTATTTCACTAGTATTACTTCTATTCTATCGATTGAGCACAAGAAATCACCAAGTCAACTGTTTCAACTACAAATTAAAGTGATGGGAAATTGTTAATTTGGCCAATTTAACACAAAGTTCAAAATATTCCAATTTCAAAATAGGGTCCAGAATACACAATGTAGGTATTCCTGGAACTAAACTAACATTTCCTCTGTTCATTAGTTACGTTTTGAGGATTTACAAATAAATTCCATTTTGATTTTTTATTCACATAATGAATTTTTATTCACACCAAAAAATAGAAGATTTACTGTTATGCAATACTGTAATAATTGTATAAATATAATCACCATATTTGTGAATGCATATTAGACCCACCAGCTGGCGTGTATTAGACGTGTGAGGTCGTTTGTTTACACTTGAATATCGGCAAAAATTTAACATTTCTGCTACTTTGAGCTCAGTTTCAAGCCATTTCCAGTGCTAAAACCAATCAAAATCATCTCTATTTCTGTAATATGTCTTCCATTCTATCAAATGAGACCAAGAAATCGCAAATACAACTATAAAAAACATACGAAAAAACACTGCAAAATCGCTGTTTTAATCGAAAAATCATGATTTCAGTTTTTTTCTCTCATTATACACAGTGTGCTGCATGATCTGTTTTATGTGGTGCACACATTCCACATAGATGTATTCTCTCATATCTAGGCCCAAATGTACCACTCACAGTTTATCAGAGTGAGCTGAGCTCATGACGTACATCTACGGTTTGGACCCTGAGCGTAAAGCCGTAGATCTACGGGACGGACCCTGAAAGGGTTAAGGAATTGTAGTTACCCTTCCCTTCCACACACCAAACCCTATTTTCCTACAATTTTCCACACATTGTATGATGCCTATAAGTTTAGCAATTCCCAACAATAATAATAAAATATAAAAATAAAAATGAAACATATTATTACAATCAAAACTAAGCACTAAACCCACAAGGGACATACAGGAAATAATATATAAAATAAATTAATAGTATTAATAATCAAAAATTTAAAATAATTAACAATAATAATAAAATAATAATGTACTGCATTAATAATAATCCAGTGCCAAGTAAAAGCTGCTGACATTCTATGCAGCAAAGCAGTAATGAGCCAACTCAGGTATAGGTACACATGAATACAGTTACGTAAATTATCAGAATAACATATTCCCACTCCAGACAGCATACTCCACCAATATTCAAAAGTCTAATCTTACTCACCATAAAGAACATCCATACCTATTATTGTGCCTACTACATACACAAACCATTACACTCAAATATAAACCCTCCAATCAAACTTCTCCTTACCAACCTTAACAAGACACACAACCATAACTCAAGGCACAGATCACTCTTTGATGTTCCCTGTGTCCATCTCACAGAATGTAAAAACTCTATGCACATAAAGTGCCCAAAAATTTGAAATTCATTTCCATCGAATACCAAAGGAACCCTGTCTGTACATCAATTCAAGATTCTTCTTAAACCACCTACTCACCCAAAAGTAAATACTTAGTACTTAACCTTACCAACGAAGTTGCTAAATCACTTTCCACCACCTCAAATTATAATTGCTCACTGTGTTACTCCCCTAGCTTCAGAACCCCAAAATTAAATGCTCGAGAGTACAATAAATTCTCATATTTTAACGTAAATATTTTAATGCAAATGTTGAATAACGTATATTTAACATAAGTATAACCTATTGTATAATTAGAGCAACCTGATCAAACTATGTTTTGCATGTCTAGTGTTAAGTAATCAGTAATCTGTTAAATTTAGACTGCCTGTAATGCTAAGGCATGGTAGTGGCTCTCTTTGCACTACAAACCATTGTAAACCCTCACTGTAAACTACCTATGTATATAAACTTCCTACAATTATCAACCACATTGTAAACTAGGAAGGAAATAAAAAATTCTAATTCTAATACATAGTACATTACCTAGAATAGCCCAAAAAAATCAGTGACTAAATTTTT
>NC_069447.1:30080015-30131090 GCF_026875155.1 Cherax quadricarinatus | reverse complement strand
GGCGGCATTTTGCATCGCCTGCCCAGTCTTTTACTTCGTAGGTATGTGATAAACATAGAGGGAGGTATGTGATAAACATAGAGGGAGGTATGTGATAAACATAGAGGGAGGTATGTGATAAACATAGAGGGAGGTATGTTATAAACATAGAGGGAGGTATGTGATAAACATAGAGGGAGGTATGTGATAAACATAGAGGGAGGTATGTGATAAACATAGAGGGAGGTATGTGATAAACATAGAGGGAGGTATGTGATAAACATAGAGGGAGGTATGTTATAAACATAGAGGGAGGTATGTTATAAACATAGAGGGAGGTATGTTATAAACATAGAGGGAGGTATGTTATAAACATAGAGGGAGGTATGTTATAAACATAGAGGGAGGTATGTTATAAACACAGAGGGAGGTATGTTATAAACATAGAGGGAGGTATGTTATAAACATAGAGGGAGGTATGTTATAAACATAGAGGGAGGTATGTTATAAACATAGAGGGAGGTATGTTATAAACATAGAGGGAAGTATGTGATAAACATATAGCGAGGTGAGGAGGGTTAGAACACACAGGAAGTTATCAGAAGCCGTGGGCAGGACGCGGGTAACATTACCAAGAGTGCTTTAACACGATATACTAAACACGTTGAGTGGGTAGGACCACACACTAAAGGCAGTGTTCCTGGGAGAGTGTGACACTGAAAACCAGATAAAGATGATAAGGTGAAATGTGGGCAGGCGCCTGGAGTGGATGTGTGAGGCGGGAGGTAAGTGGTAGAGAGAGGGAGGTTCATGCGTATATACTCTGAGAGGTGTCTTTCAGTGTGTATACCTCTACAAGTGTTCCTCTCAGTGTATATACTTCGGAAAGTTTGTCTCTCAATGAATATACACCGAGAGATATTTCTTTCAGAGTATATACTCCAAAAGGTATGTCTCTCAATATATATACTCCGGGGGGTGCATGACTCGGTGTACATAAACGGAGTTTACTCTAATCCCTAATTTATGTATTAAAGTATTCAACAGTACACGTACAGTCGATAACCTTTAAATGTAACATCGTAACTAGTAAGGTGATAGTAGAGTGTTTTCATACAGTTGTAATAGTGGGGTTTGTGATGGTGGAAGGAAACACTGTAAATTGTTATGGAAGAGTTACTATTTGACAGTCGTGGGAAGAAAACCCAGTCTGTCTACCCATTTATAATCCTGCTTGCCGAGTGGGGGAGTCACGTGACGTCAACATGACAAGGGCGCCTTATTATATATGATATAGAAATTATATTTATATACTATACAAGTCTTGTCTGATGATAGTGTGTGTGTGCGTGTGTGTGTACTCAGCTATCACTGCCTGGGCTCTGTTATATCCACACTTGAATGCACGTGTAAAATCTGCTTTCACATCTCTAGTTTTAGACTCGTCGTCATGTGTGTCTATTCTGGCAACTCCTGCGCTAAATATCATGTTTCTGTGTATACTGACAATACCCTGAAGTATGTTGCATGCCATGCCTTAGTGTTTGCCAAACCAGCAATTAACACCATTTACTCTGGAAAATCATTATTTTGTAATAACCCTCCTCGGCTAAATGACAAATATTATAGGGATCCCTTCTCAGGTGTAGATTAATAATAAGTCTTCCCTCCAATGCTGTTATTTTTCTTTAGACATTCTTTGTAATTTACGTCTTTCAGTTCTTGGACCAGTCTGGTGGAAAATCTTTGAACTTTTTCAAGCCATACCCCCGGCCGGGATTGAACCCGCGGTCATAGAGTCTCAAAACTCCAGCCCGTCGCGTTAGCCACTAGACCAGCTAGCCACAATAAGATTCATCCAACTAGGTATATTTCTACACCATAGGAAGGTTAGCACAGGCACCACTGTGACCACAAATGCAAGTTTTTACAGACGAATCTCCAGCTAGCGTGGCCGTGACGAACTCTAGCTCAAGTCCCTTCACTGCCGTCAACATGACGGCAGTGAAGGGACTTGAGCTAGAGTTCGTCACGGCCACGCTAGCTGGAGATTCGTCTGTAAAAACTTGCATTTGTGGTCACAGTGGTGCCTGTGCTAACCTTCCTATGGTGTAGAAATATACCTAGTTGGATGAATCTTATTGTGGCTAGCTGGTCTAGTGGCTAACGCGACGGGCTGGAGTTTTGAGACTATGACCGCGGGTTCAATCCCGGCCGGGGGTATGGTTTGTTTGCAATCGTGTCATTACGATTTCTTGAGTCAACTTTTTCAAGTTTTGTATAAAACTGATTATATATTTTGAACGATTCCTTGTTCAGGTTAATAAGATCAGTCCTCACACTTGCCAACCCTCTGTACCTCGCTGACGTTATACGGTTCATGTGGGCTTCAGCAGGTTAGGTTTCATGTCTATCTCCGGATTCATTCTCTGATTTGGAGGGGGTCATCCTCATTGGGGCCTTGTTTTCCACCTTTTCCCAATACCCATTTTTATAATTTAACTGATGTTAGGTTTGAACTCGAGCTGCCACTTAACCACTATTGTGACAACATTTACCAGTCTCCTAACACCTTTCCAACAATGATAGTGTTTACGAATTCTAGCATGTTATAAAATGGTGTACACACACACGAACACACACACACATACACACACACAGGGACCAGGAGCTGTGAATCAACCTCTGCACCCACATAGAGGTGGGCGCGCGCACGTACACACACACACACACACACGCACACGCACACCACACACACACACACACACACACACACACACGAACACACACACACACGCACACACACACACGGGCCAGGAGCTGTGACTCAACCTCTGCACCCACATATTGGTGGGCGCGCGCACGTACACACACGCACACACATCCACTGTTATCAAGTCATTGAAGCAAGGGGAGAGCACAAGGCAGAGGGCAAGGCTTACCAGTATGTTATTACAGCAAGCAGCACCTGACACCACTCCCTTGCCTGCCTGAGCACAAGACCGGCTTCAGGTGCCTACCCATCATTTACTGCTTCAGGTACCTTATCACTTACTTCTTCAGGTGCCTACCTATTACTGCTTTAGGTACTTACCCATCAAGTTCCTACTTATCACTTGCTGCTTCAGGTGCCTACCTACCACTTACTGACTCACACAATAATGTTACCTCCATTTTTCTCTGCCTTCCTGAAATAAGACTGAAGAGGAACAAGGTGAATTTGGGAAGGGAACTTCAATAAAACTCAAGGGATTTTTGAAGGGAAAGAGGAAGTTTGGTTGAAGAATTTGCATAGAAGGTAAGAGAGCAGCATTTAGATAATGGAATCCCTTTCACTTATGAATATGGAAAATATATATGATAAAATGGATAATAGAACTATGTGAAATAAATGTTAAGTCGTTAAGAGAAATGCAGAATTTTTTTTCTGAGAATGAGAATTATTCAACGCTGCTAGGGTATGTGAAAAAGGAGAATATTTTTCATTACAAATACCCATCAGGCAGGATTATTATTATTATTATTATTATTATTATTATTATTATTATTATAATCAAAGAAAGCTCTAAACCGGTAAGGGTCATGTAGCCCATCAGACAGGAACGTTTGATATCGCTTCAGTTTTCTTTTGTTTATAGCTGAGGCTGTAAAACAAAATGAATGCTAGTGTTGGGAGAAATGTAAGCTTAAGAAATAATGAATCTGGTAAAAGACTCATGCATCAAAAAGAGAAATGTATTAATTCGATGTTTCGCCTCCATGAAGATTCATTAAGTTACCAAATGTAGGCGAAACGTAGTACTAATAAAGGTCTCCCTTGGTTGTATGTGTATTTTAACCAGTTGTCTGCTACACCACACTTGAAGTATAATGAGTCTGGTACAGTGGCCCGTGCTGATGACACGGCGCTTACAGGGAGTTGCTGAAGGAGTCAGAAAATGAGTGCAAAAGAAAGAAGCTGGAAGCCAACACTTAAAAGAGCACAGTAAAAAAATAAAGTAGAATGAGACTAGGCAAAGCAAACTGAATGTCAGATTGGAAGCCGAAAGTTGGATGCGACTGGATGAATGAATGAGTCCAAATACCGTATTTCTGAAGACAGATGCGAATGTTCTCGTACTGTGGGTTATTGCATTGTAAAGAATTTGCATTTATGCTTGGGTTAATGAGTTTTAAAGCCTATCAATTATACTACGGTCATGAAAGCTACATGCAACGTCTTCACCACCAGATAAGAACATCCCTAAAAGAGGGTGTAAAGTGAACACTCACCACACATGCGCTGTGAGACACGCCTCTCGTATATATCCTGGAAATACATCTAGAGTATGAGTAAGGATATCTTACCGCAACTAACCTTTTCCCATACACATTCAAAATGTTCATTCTATGTGTTTTTAACCCAAAGATATTCTTTGCTAAGCGTGCTTGGTGTCTAAATTTCTTAGTCTATGCACTTGTTTATTGTCTTATTGAGGGTAAATGCAGAGTAGCACGTAAGAGGTTATTATAATTACGCAATTTTCTACGTCCTACCTTAGTTTAGTCAGAAAAGGTGCATTATTAAAATAACCCGTTTTTAAGCCGCCTCCACCAATTATCAACTAAAACACACACAAACACAACACAGGTAAACTCCAGGTAATACATACACACACACACACACAAACACACATACATACACACACACACACACACACACACACGGGGCCAGGAGCTATGAATCAACCCCTGCAACCACAATAGGTGAGTACACACATACACACACACGCACACACACCACACACACACACACACACACACACACACACACACCACACACACACACACACACCACACACACACACACCACACACACACACGAGTGATGTAATCACCAAGACGAGGCTACGGGTCGTGACAGCCGCACCCAACAACCCTTCCTTCATGCTTCAGCACACACCTATGTCTTCACTACTACAACCACCATCACCACCACCATCACCACCACCATCTGCACCATCCACCACCACCATCACCACCACCATCACCACCACCATCTCCACCTCCTCACTTTCCTGGGAGTTCAAACATTAACACAGTTTCCCTTTAACTTCTACACTTCCTTATTTTTCTTTCAGAATCAAGTAAATAAAATACAAATATATAATATATATTAAATATATATATATATATATATTATATATATATATATATATATATATAATATTATATAATATATATATATATACATGTATATATATTTAAGATTTAAGTTAGACGAGGATAGTTGGAAGTTATTAAAGTTACGTAGATGTTGGTTCTCTTGTTTAGTTATTAATAAACAAATGTGTTTAAGAAGTTTATACTATACTGATTTTCTAACTTTCCCAGTTTGGATGTTTGTCTTTAGTAAGAACATGACTTTTAAAGTCTAACATTACATAAATATTACATCAAAGTTCATCAACTGCGATTATATCTGAAGAATATCCATTTTAGATCAGACTTATGTAGAGATATTTGTTGCCCGCACTTTTGTCTCTTCCTGTTTATACCTTACCTTCTATCCACTTTATCTCTCCCTGCCTATACCTTCCATCCATTTTTCTCTCTCCCCTTTGCTATACCTTCCATCCGCTTCCATCTCTCATATATCCACGTCCATTTATCGAATACGGTATATGTTTTCCATTTTGCAGACAGCCTCATGTGTGTATTACAAAGTCTTGTGTTATCTGTCTTTGTCATATATTCTCGTGTGCTTGTCCACACGTCTCGCTCGGCTCAGAAAACAAAGCCGGATTCTTGTGACTGTTAGAAACGTTTTACCACTCACATACACGTCAACCATGTATAGAATTACTGTTGCAATTCAATTCATTCCCTTCCCTCCCTTAACTATACATTTTTCTCCTCCCCTCTCTTCTTCACCCTCTATACATTCCCTCTCTACCCCCCCCCCCCTCATTTTTCCCTCTCAACGTACTTTCTCTCTCGCCCTCATCCTTTTCCCACTATACGCTGAGGACTATATCTGTCAAGTCCATCGATGTACTGAGGACCTGCCCATTTAATTCATCCCTCGGTCTTCTTGTTTCTCCCTTTCTCCAAACTCCACATGTCGTGACATTGTAAAGTGTGAGAGAGAGAAGAGAGGTGGTGTTGAATAGGCGAGGGAGAGGAGATAAATGATGCTGGAGAGGCGAGGAATGGTGAGGAAAGAGATGATGCTTGAGAGGAATGGGATGGTGAGGAGAGAGATGAGGTCAACGTAATTTCCTGTATTCCTGTTTGATGTACGGCCACTCTCTTCCTTCAAGGAGGGTACCTTGATGTACGGCCACTCTCTCCCTTCAAGGAGGGTACCTTGATGTACGGCCACTCTCTTCCTTCAAGGAGGGTACCTTGATGTACGGGCACTCTCTTCCTTCAAGGAGGGTACCTTGATGTACCGCCACTCTCCCTTCAAGGAGGGTACCTTGATGTACCGCCACTCTCTCCCTAGCAGTCTTTTCTGATCTCGAGAAGGCATAAGACACCACTTGGAGGTAGAACATCTTAGCCCAGGCCCACTCCTTAGGCCTATGCGGTAATCTACCAACCTTCCTTGCTACTTTCTTATCTGACAGATATTTTCGTGTCCGTGATGGCGCCTCGCTTTCCTCAGACTTTGTTCAGGCCGAAGGAGTCTCTCAAGGTTGTGTCATTAGCACTACCCTTTTTCTCTTGGCTATAAATGACTATAAGTGATAAAAGTTCCCTGATGATTTGAATTCTCACACTGTTGCATGTAACGCAAAAATGCAAACAGTGTGCGTAATGATGTAAGAGTGAGTAAACCACTGGTTGACAGCACATTGCATGACCAGTGTCATGACTAGGCTCACTCGGAACGAGATTTAATGGTCGCATAATAAGCTGGCTTCCTTGTCTCTTTGTCCTTACTCACAAACTTTATTGTTTTGCTTTTCATCAAAATCCTTAATAAAATGTCTGGCTAATATTATAATAATAACAATATTAACCAGAAGAATTAGACACAATACCGTGGGTGAAACAATTCACAATTAACCTGGACTTTACAGAGATGACTTGCGACTCGACAACAGTCCAGGAACGGACCGAAACGTCGTAATATATCTCTTTTTAAGCGCTGGTCATTTGCGGATATCAATTAGCGTGGCACTGCGCGGGATAGTCCAGTCAAGTTAAGCGCTACTGTGTCTGGTTAATAATTAGATGGGTGACCACAGGCTCCCTGTACCAAACAGATAATATCATACACAAATAACCGGCACATAGGAGAAAGAAACTTTTGACGACGTTTCGGTCGGACTTAGACCATTAACTAGTGTGACTAATTTCTTTTTCCCATGTATGAATTACTTGTGTATTGTTCCAGTTACGATATTGCTCCTGATTATTCTTTAGAGAACATCTTACAAATTTTTAAATATTTGCATCTTCAGTTCGTTTGTCGTCACAATTTAAGGAAAAAAATAAAAACTTCTTATAATATATATATATATATATATAAAATATATATATATATATATATATATATATATATATATATATATATATATACACACACACAAACACTGATCTCTGGCTGAAGGAGACTCGAACCTACGAACCTTGGAATAAGGTACGTAGATGAGATGAAAAGCTGTAAGCCTTCTCCCTGAAAGCTGGCTGCCTTGGATCAAAGTCTAGCGCAAGCTGGACTCCAAGGTATTGGTCCAGTGTGGTGAGTTTGGTATAGCACTGCGTACCTTGTTCCAAGATTCGTAGGTTCGAGTGTCCTTCAGCCAGAGATCAGTGTTTGTGTATATTTCGCCTGCTCTTGCGAATTCCTTGCACACACACACACACCACACAACACACACACACACACACACACACACACACACACACACACACACACACACACACACACACACACATATATATATATAATATATAATATTATAATATATATATAATATATATATATATATATATATGTGTGTGTGTGTGTGTGTGTGTGTGTGTGTGTAGGGAAGTACCATCCTTGGAACTGTTCTGGGGACCCTCATCCTCAGAGAAAGGAATAAACTTGCTTCAGGGAAAACTCAAGGTTCTCCCTGAAGCTGTTTGAAATTTTTTCTCCTACCACCCCCCATATTTTATACAGAAATTAATTTAAAGACAAAATATTTATTATTTTATTATCACACTGGCCGATTACAACCAAGGCAGGGTGGCCCGAAAAAGAAAAACTTTCACCATCATTCACTCCATCACTGTCTTGCCAGAAGGGTGCTTTAACACTACACTTTTTAAACTGCAACATTAACACCCCTCCTTCAGAGTGCAGGCACTGTACTTCCCATCTCCAGGACTCAAGTCCGGCCTGCCGGTTTCCCTGAACCCCTTTATAAATGTTACTTTGCTCACACTCCAACAGCACGTCAAGTATTAAAAACCATTTGTCTCCATTCACTCCTATCAAACCACGCTCACGCATGCCTGCTGGAAGTCCAAGCCCCTCGCACACAAAAACCTCCTTTACCCCCTCCCTCCAACCTTTCCTAGGCCGACCCTACCCCGCCTTCCTTCCACTACAGACTGATACACTCTTGAAGTTATTCTGTTTCGCTCCATTCTCTCCACATGTCCGAACCACCTCAACAACCCTTCCTCACCCCTCTGGACAACAGTTTTGGTAATCCCGCACCTCCTAACTTCCAAACTACGAATTCTCTGCATTATATTCACACCACACATTGCTCTCAGACATGACATCTCCACTGCCTCCAGCCTTCTCCTCGCTGCAACATTCATCACCCATGCTTCACACCCATATAAGAGCGTTGGTAAAACTATACTCTCATACATTCCCCTCTTTGCCTCCAAGGACAAAGTTCTTGGACAAAAATACAATAGGGAGTAGAACAACATAGATAACAACTCAGAGCTACATCTGGAATACTTCGTCGCTATGCGGTGGAATGTGCAGTTGAAGTATGTGCAGTATTCAGGTGTAGTATATGTGCAGTGTACAGGTGTAGTGTATGTGCTGTGTATAGGTGTAGTGTATATGTGCACTATACAGGTGTAGTGTATATGTGCACTATACAGGTGTAGTGTATATGTGCACTATACAGGTGTAGTGTATATGTGCACTATACAGGTGTAGTGTATATGTGCACTATACAGGTGTAGTGTGTATGTGCAGTGTAGAGGTGTAGTCTAAATGCGCAGTGTGCAGGTTTAGTGTGTACAGGTGACATGTAGGATTTGGAGATGCGAGCATATTGATTCATACTGTACCTTGCCGCTGTTTCATGTAATCCTTTGAGTAATCGCTTCTAATACATGGTGTGCTGGTCTTCCTCACTCCTTACATTCCACACCTGCTACCGCTATCGTTAGTGTGGCCCATGGAGCAAGTGTGGCCACTGAACGAGGTATACCTGAAGGGTGTTCCGAGGGTTATAAACCCCGGAGTCCGGTCCATGACCAGGCCTCATGGTGAATCAGGACCTGATCAGACTGTTACTGCCGGTCGCAGGTAAATCAACGGTAGATACATCCATTGACTAACCACGGGAAAGCATGCGCTACCGGCAAAGACAGACACACATACACACAGGTGAGTACACATAGCTAGGAGCTGTGAATCGACCCCTGTAACCACATAGGTGAGTACACACACACACACACACACACACACACACACACACACACACACACACACACACACACACACACACACACACACACACACACACACACAGGAGAGAGCGCCAAGGGACATAGGTGTCAGCTTAAGACACCACAGGGACAATAAGGAAAACTTTTTTTCAGTCTCGAGGTGGTTGTAAGTTGAACGAACTAAGTGGCACAAGTGAGCACAACTATATAAATAATACGGAAATATAATATAAAAATGGGACTATATTATTTGATCTCTAAATAAGTAAGGCATTACCGACAACTACTGCGCAGAAACAAACATGACAGTTACAACCAAATCATCAGTAGTACTACTACAACGGTAACAACAGTACACCAACACTATTACAACGGTAACAGTATAACAACAGTAACAACACTGCTATAACGGTAATATTATGAGAATTCCGACAGTAATATTACAACACCACAACGGTAATACTACGATAATTATTTTTTTTCAACAAGTCGGCCGTCTCCCACCGAGGCAGGGTGACCCAAAAAGAAAGAAAATCCCAAAAAAGAAAATACTTTCATCATCATTCAACACTTTCACTTCACTCATACATAATCACTGTCTTTGCAGAGGCGCTCAGATACGACAGTTCAGTAGTCCCTCCAATTGCCAATATCCCAAACCTCTCCTTTAAAGTGCAGGCATTGTACTTACCATTTCCAGGACTACAACAACAATGACGTTGACCTCTGAGAGGCCCCGTTATCCCACCCAGTTGGCTGTTTACCTAAGACGTCATCCATGGTTTTATCTTGCTTGCCCCTGATATCCGAGGCAGTGAGTGCTAGTGATGGATGGTGGTGGTGGTGATGATGGTGATGGTGGTGGTGGTGGTGGTGGTGGTGGTGGTGGTGGTGGTGGTGGTGGTGGTGGTGGTGGTGGTGGTGGTGGTTGGGGCAAAGGGATGGTTTTTTTTAATTCAACAGACTGGATCCAAATCTCGTACTGCCAACATTAGAGGAGAAAAGATGCTGCAGAACAAGCCTTTATTGGATGAACGTTTCGCTCTGTGTAGAGCTTCATTAGGATTATCAGCTGTTACTACTCTATAAAAACTGCAATAGCTTCAATGTGGAGACTGGGCGGTGGGAATGGTGAGGTTAGATGGATGGTGAGTAATCTGGTGGGGGGGGGGGGCTAATTCTTCGTGGGTAATGGGATACTGATTCGGAACTCCTGGTGAGTTAGGTCTATATATATATAAATTATATTTGTTACAATAAATGAATGAAGAGAGATGGGTGGAGATGATGGAAACCCCAGGAAGCAGCTACTGGACAGGTTTAACAGTGATGTCATATGCACTCTTGCCTTGGTCATGGTCTGTGGTGGGAGTGTCCTGTGGTGGGAGTGTCCTGTGGTGAGCGATTACGCTGCGTGACAGACGGAAGCTGGGGCAGATGGGATGGCAGGCAGGATGATAGACGGGATGCGAGACAAGGAAGGCAGGGTGATGGAAACGAGATGGGAGTCAGAATGGGAGGCAGAGTTAGGGAAAAGGGATGGGGGGCACGGTGAGCTTGCCCACTTAATGTCAGTTGTTATGATGATTATAATAGCGGAAGGAACCACAATAATAATAGTACATAATACTAGTCACTATACAATACCTGAGAGAATCAGTGTGTATATAAAATAAAGATGAGCGTCAATCTGGAATGAACGTGTATATGTACAAGATTGTGGAAGGCGATATAATTACAGCAAGATGCAAAAGGCGATATAATACAGCAGTATGCTAAAGGCGATATAATACAGCATGTAGCTAGCCATCTTGATGCAACCATACTGACCTTCCTATGGACCAGCAAGGCTCGAAACACAATAACTAACTGCTCTGACAACCTTCCGTAAAGCTAGTAGTTTATTTCAAGCAGTTTCATCTCTTTCCAAACATTAAGCAGCCTACCGTAACGGGAAGACGAGAGCCCTTCCTGCTGGTGGAGCAGACGCAGTTCTTGTTGTAGTTGTATCTGCGGTTGATGGTAGAGGTGAGGGAGCGCAGCTCAGTGCGGAAGTCCTGGCGCTGTTTCTTAACTTCTGCCATGAGTGCCTGGATCTCCTTCAGCAGCGTCGAGTACTCCTGGTTCGCTTCCTTGTTTACGTCCACCGCCATGTTGGAGATACTGGCTGCGTCCACAGGGTGTTACTAGCATCGTGGTCTCCTTTAATCCCCCCACCCCCAGGGCCTTACTTTATCATCCATATGAACCAATACATTGCATCATAAGTCAATCATATGTGACTAAACATAATATACACGATATATGAAGCTAACCTGATCTGTAGATCTTCCTCTTGTTGCGACGGTTTCGCCTGGAAGTGGTGGGGTTGTTGTGGCGACCGGTATCGCTTGCAACGGTATCGCTTGCGACGGTGTCACAAGACTCAGCGATGCAACACTCACCTCTAAACCTCACTCTTTGACCCACGGATGACGAGCGTACTTTTCGTCCGTCTCTTGAGCGTAAGACGGAAGTAAGCAGCTGTTCATCCGAAACGTTTTTGTCCTCCGAACTTGTTGCGTTGAGGGAGTCAGCAGATGGTGACCCAATACCCGAGTCTTGCAACGACTTCACATCCTGAGTGGCATCTGCTTTTTCATCAGACACACAGTCTCCATCTCCACCAGTGTTAGCAGCGGGATCTCTTGATGTAACCTCTTGCGACTCTGGAGTTTCTTCTGGGTTTTGGATAAATATCTCAAGCTCAATGTCTATGTTGTCGGTCTGAGAGTGAAAATCAGGAGACCCGCCATCTCTATTTATTTCTACTGTCGTCCATCCTACACTTTTCCTTACTGGTGACGCCTCAACAGAATCTGGTGACTTTACCGACGGCGGAGACACTGTGTGATGGTCACTGCGAACGCTGAGCTGTGACTTCCTGCCGCTACTAGGATGATCAGCACCTCCGTCACAACTTGGGTCTGTGACACCTGGTATTACCTGTTCACCCTCACATCTAAGTGAAGCTCTACTCTCATTCTTAATACACGTTCCTTCATCCTTCCTCGGTGAGAGGCTGTTTTCCTCCCAGAGTAACTTGTTTTGCCCCGAAAATGAGACTTCTTCTCCCTCCTTGGTGGCCCTGGGTGTCCTCTGCTCTACGGTTTCATCTTCACGGGCGCCGTCCAATAAAAACTGCTGACTCTGTAGGTGCCGAGTTTCCCATACACTGGTTTGAGGTGGTGCGTAAATATCGTCCCCGGTACCAGAGCTCCGTGTAGTGCTCACCCGGGGCGCAGCAAGCTTCCTCGGGGACACCGGAGACCCGCCAAGGGAGCCGATGCCGTCATCGGTGTGGCCAACATCGAGAGTGTCAACCCCTGGGAAGTGTGCCTTAGCTGGGGACCCTCTAGTGGGCACCTGCAAGTCTCCCTCGAAGTCTCTCAGGCGCGTGCTGCGACTGATGGCACTAATGATGTCGGATCTCACCGATTTGGCACTGGACGTCATCTTTCCCTTCGTCTACATGCTCTGCAGCGCCCATGTTTGGTATAGTTAATAAATGACAAGAAAATGTAAAGTAATTATTATATGTACAGAGGCAATATTACTAGTGCAAAACGCGTACACAAGACACGTCACTACCAGTCGACAGCGCTGAGGTAACTGCGGTAGGAATCACACATGGAAAACACTTTTCAACACATCAATACATCCCCCCCCACAAGCCAAGATACCATCTTTACTGCCAATTATATACAACTACGTATATTTGAGGCCATATATGAGTTATGCATTGTACCTGACCAGGTCCCCCTCACTCCCCTCAGAACGACCGAGCAGGGGGGAGATCTTCACTGATACCGTCGAGGTCGGAGGTGTAAGGTAGTATTGTCCCTTGAGACTAAGAAGCTGATCGCATGATAAACACGAGAGCTTTCTGTAGCCTTCAAGTGCCTCCTTGATCACTACCTTCCCCTCTTTCCGCACGAACACAACTGCTCTCGGTCGCTTCTAAGCAGGATTCCCAGGTGGAGCAGCAGGTGGAGGCGGGCATGCACGGTCACGTCCCTGCTGCCACTGCTTCACACGCCTTCCCGCCCACTGCTCGCTACACACCCCACGCCAACACTCATGCAATACACCTATTTCGAGTTAATCGCACCAACTTGACCCCTGACATAAGAGGCACATCAAGCTGTTGTATTCCTGGATCGAGACGTCTTTTTTATGGAAGACCACCAGGCTGGTTAGTAATTAGCTGGCAGGTTGAGTAACGAATTGTTTGGTCAAGTGACCGACTATTTTGTTGAGTGGCTGATTCTTTGGTTGAGTGACTGAATGGTTGAATGACTGTTTGGCTGAGATCGACTGCTTGGTTCATTGACCAACTGTCTGGTTAAATGACTGTTTGGTTCAGTGACTGACTGGTTGATTTATTAAATATTTGAGTGACCGACCGTGTTGTTGGTAGAGTGCCTGGTTGACTGTTTGGTTGAGTGACTGGTTGATTGTCTGCCTACCTGGCTAACGAGCCATGAATGTATATATATATATATATATATATATAAATATATATATATATATATATATATATATATATATATATATATATATATTATATTATATATATATATATGCAAAACAACCACTCTGAAAGAATAGAGAAATTCCAAGCGCTTTCGTGACTACTCACATTATCAAGGAACTATGAAAGTAAAGCATCCAAGGAAGCTATATAAGGGGTCCGGCCAGCACCTCACTATCAGATCCCACAACGGTTAAACACGTGACGCGCGGCGACCCAACTTGGATAGGTCCCTTGCACAACTCACCCCCAAGCTATTCTACCCAAGAAAATTTAAAAATTATTATTTGTCCAGTGTATTATTAAATTCTTCCCAAATTCTATTAATTATAAATGGATCTAATTTATATAAACCAAAGGAAATATTCATATTATTGTCAAAACTGCTTTTTATGAAACAATAATATGAATATTTCCCTTTTGGGTTTTTATATAAATTAGATCCATTTATAATTAATAGAATTTGGGAAGAATTTAATAATACACTGGACAAATAATAATTTTTAAATTTTCTTGGGTAGAATAGCTTGGGGGTGAGTTGTGCAAGGGACCTATCCAAGTTGGGTCGCCGCGCGTCACGTGTTTAACCGTTGTGGGATCTGATAGTGAGGTGCTGGCCGGACCCCTTATATAGCTTCCTTGGATGCTTTACTTTCATAGTTCCTTGATAATGTGAGTAGTCACGAAAGCGCTTGGAATTTCTCTATTCTTTCAGAATGGTTGTTTTGCATATTTTGAAATCACCTGTTTACTGTGATCTTATTGCATATATATATATATATATATATGTAATATATATATATATATTATATATATATATTTTATATATATATAATATATATATATTTTATATATACATGGTAATATTTTCTTCTTTTTGTTGGGGAGTGGGGGGACCCTGCCTCTGTGGGAGACAGCCAACGTGTTGTGTGTGTGTACTCACCTAACTGTGGTTGCAGGGGTCGAATCATAGCTCCTGGCCCCGCCTCTTCACTGGCCGCTACTGGGTCATTCTCCCTTCACCATGAGCTTTATCATACCTCTGCTTAAAGCTATGTATGGATCCTGCCTCACTACATCGCTTCCCAAATTATTCCACTTCCTGACTAATCTGTGACAGAAGAAATACTTCCTAACATCCCTGTGATTTATCAGTGTCTTCAACTTCCAACTGTGTCCCCTTGTTGCTGTGTCCCATCTCTGGAACATCATGTGTATGTCCACCTTGTCAATTCCTCTCACTCTCATGTCCCCCCCCCCCTATCTCTCCTGTCCTCCAGTGTCGTCAGGTCGATTTCCCTTAACCTCTCCTCGTAGGACAGACCCCTTAGCACTGGGACTAGTCTTGCTGCAAACTTTTGCACTTTCTCTAGTTTCTTTACGTGCTTGGCTAGATGTGGGTTCCAAACTGGTGCCGCATAATCCAATATGGGCCTAACGTACACAGTGTACAGGGTCCTGAAAGATTCCTTATTAAGATGGCGGAATGCTGTTCTTAGGTTTGCTAGGCGCCCGTATGCTGCAGCAGTTATTTGGTTGATGTGCGCCTTAGGAGATGTGCCTGGTGTTATACTCACCCCCAGGTCTTTTTCCTTGAGTGAGGTTTGTAGTTTCTGGCCCCCTAGGCTGTACTCCGTCTGAGGTCTTCTTTGCCCTTCCCCAATCTTCATGACTTTGCACTTGGTGGGGCTGAACTCCAGGAGCCAATTGCTGGACCAGGCCTGCAGCCTGTCCAGATTCCTTTGTAGTTCTGCCTGGTCCTCGTCCGATTGAATTCTCATCAACTTCACATCATCTGCAAACAGGGACACTTCGGAGTCTATTCCTTCAGTCCTGTCGTTCACAAATACCAGAAACAGCACCGTGTGTGTGTGTGTGTACTCACCTATTTGTACTCACCTATTTGTGGTTGCAGGGGTCGAGTCACAGCTCCTGGCCCCGCCTCTTCGCTGATTGCTACTAGGTCCTCTCTCTCCCTGCCCCATGAGCTCTATCATACCTCGCCTTAAAACTATGTATGGTTCCTGCCTCCACCACATCACTTTCTAGGCTATTCCATGGCCTGACTACTCTATGACTGAAGAAATACTTCCTAACATCCCTTTGATTCATCTGAGTCTTCAACTTCCAATTGTGACCTCTTGTGTCTGTGTCCCATCTCTGGAACATCCCGTCTTTGTCCACCTCGTCTATTCCGCGCAGTATTTTATATGTCGTTATCATGTCTCCCCTGACCTCCTGGCCTCCAGTGTCGTCAGGCCGATTTCCCTCAACCTTTCTTCATAGGACAATCCCCGTAGCTCTGGGACTAGTCTTGTTGCAAACCTTTGCACTTTCTCTAATTTCTTGACGTGCTTGACTAGGTGTGGATTCCAAACTGGTGCTGCATACTCCAGTATGGGCCTGACGTAGATGGTGTACAGAGTCTTAAACGAATCCTTACTGAGGTATCGGAACGCTATCCGTAGGTTTGCCAGGCGCCCGTATGCTGCAGCAGTTATCTGATTGATGTGCGCCTCAGGAGATATGCTCGGTGTTATACTCACCCCCAGATCTTTTTCCTTTAGTGAGGTTTGCAGTCTTTGGCCATCTAAACTATATTGTGTCTGCGGTCTTCTTTGCCCTTCCCCAATCTTCATGACTTTGCATTTGGCAGGGTTAAATTCAAGGAGCCAGTTGCTGGACCAGGCTTGTAGCCTGTCCAGATCTCTTTGTAGTCCTGCCTGATCCTCGTCCGATTCGATTCTTCTCATTAACTTCACATCGTCTGCAAACAAGGACACTTCTGAGTCTATCCCTTCCGTTATGTCGTTCACGTATACCAAGAACAGCACAGGTCCTAGGACTGACCCCTGTGGAACCCCGCTTGTCACAGGCGCCCACTCTGACACCTCGTCGCGTACCATGACTCGTTGTTTCTCCCTGTCAGATATTCTCTGATCCATTGCAGTGCCTTTCCTGTTATGTGTGCCTGGTCTCTAGCTTTTGCAGTAACCTCTTGTGAGGAACTGTGTCGAAAGCCTTCTTGCAGTCCAAAAAAACGCAGTCGATCCACCCCTCTCTCTCTTGTCTTACTTCTGTCACCTTGTCATAAAACTCTAGTAGGTTTGTGACACAGGATTTTCCTTCCCTGAAACCGTGCTGGTTGTCAATTATACACTTGTTTCTTTCCAGGTGCCCCACCACTCTCCTCCTGATGATCTTCTCCATGACCTTGCATACTATACACGTTAGAGATACAGGTCTGTAGTTTAGTGCCTCATGTCTGTCTCCTTTTTTAAAAATTAGGACTACATTTGCCATTTTCCATACCTCAGGGAGTTGCCCAGTTTCAAATGATGTGTTGAAGATCTTTGTTAATGGCTCACACAATATCTCTGCTCCCTCTTTAAGGACCCATGGAGAGATGTTATCTGGTCCCACCGCCTTTGAGGTGTCAAGTTCGCATAGCAGCTTCTTCACCTCCTCCTTGGTTATATGTACCTCATCCAGCACTTGCTGGTGTGCCCCCCTGTTCTGATTTCTTGGAGTCCTACTGGTTTCCACTGTCTCCCTCCCTCAACGTATCCACCTTTCATGTTTCTTTGGTATGACACATAACCTGAACTATCACACATAACGAGACCTCCCACGCCATAATATAACAACCTGTTACACTGTAGCTTGACATCTTACACCACGACCTTGTTCTGGCTGGAGATGAGTTACAGCTCGTGGGTTCAGCTATTAACTACATGCAACCAGCTTATTAATTTAATGTCTGGTGAGTCCTTTCGTACCTATCATGGAAAATATAGTGAAGCAACATCAGAATATCCTGGACACTTGTCAATAACAGGAATCATGGAAGTAACGAAAGCCAACACTAGGCACAGTACCAGGAGTCAAAGAAGCAACCAGGGGTCAAGGAAGTAATGGATGCAAACACTATAAACAGTAACAGGACCCAACCAACATGGAGACAATAACAGAAAGAAGTACTGTTTATTTCGACCATTGGTCTGAGGTCCTCTTCAGACTGAAGATAAAGAGGCGTGCCAAAGCTGAAATCTAGCTCAGCGAGGACACCTCGATGAGTACAACTCAGCGAGTACAAACGACCTTGCATGACCGGCGTTGTAACAGACATAGCAGTATGGATCCCAGGTGGCAGCAGTGTCAAGACTCATCTTGCACGCGACTGTGGTAATGTTGTACGAGTGAGGAGTCCCAGCCACGGGTGACCCAGACATAAGCAACTACAAAAATTATAACACTCTCTCTCTCTCATATATATATATATATATATATATTATATATATATATATATATATTTTATATATATATTATATATATATATATATATTATATATATATATATATTTTATATATATATTATATATATATATATATATATATATATATATATATATATATATATATATATATATAATATACATATACATATACATATACATATACATATAATATTTATATTATATATATATATATATATATATATATATATAATATATATATATAATATATATATATATATATATATATATATATATATATATTATATATTTATATATATTTATATATATTATATATATTTATATATATGTATATATATGTATATATGTATATATGTATATATATATATATATATATATATGTATATTTTAATATATTTATATTATATATATATATATTATATATATATATAAAAATATATATATATATATATATTACATATATATATATATATATATATATATATATATTTTATATATATATATATATTATATACACATATATATATATATATTATAATTATATAATATATTATATATATTATATATAATTATATATAATATATAATATATTATATATATATATATTATATGCAAGGAATTCGCGGAGATGCGAAAAAAAAAACAAAAATGATCTCTGGTGAAGGAGACTCGAACCTTAGGAAAGGTACGCAGTGCTTTACCCAAACTACCCCCCATGGACCCAAAACCCTTTGGCGTGTAGTGGCTACACGTTTGATCCCAAGGGCCCGCTTTAGGGGGAAGGTTTTAAAACTTTTATCTCATCCCCCATTTCACAGCCTTTTTAAGATTTGAACTGCAAGGAATTCGCGAGAGCATGCTCAAAATCTCTAGTAAGCATGTTCAAAATTTTAGTAAGGTGATCATGCGGGGATGAGATGAAAAGGGTGTAAGCCTTCTCCCTGAAAGCTGGCTGCCTTGGATCAAACGTGTAGCGCATGCTCACGCCAAGGTATTGGTCCCGTGTGGGTGTTGGGTAAAGCACTGCGTCCCCTTTTCCTAATTCGTAGGTTCGAGTCTCCTTCAGCCGAATCAGTGTTTATAATTTTATATAAAAATATATTAAAAATTAATAAATTATTTTATATCCTAAGTATAGGGTTGGGAGACAGCAACCACCCAGGGAGGGACTGCCGTCCGCTAAGTGATGCGAAAAGGAAACTGTAATTTTTTTCGATTGGGGGGATTGTGGTGCTTTTTTTTTTTTGTCTCTAACCCCGGGGGGGTAAAAGGTATATCTTTCTACTTTCATTGATCACACTACAATGCATGTACAAGCATAAATATTTAACATCCTCGGCTTTTCTTTCCCTTTTTTAAAAAGTTCCCGTGTCTTTATTTTTTTTCTCCCCAGGGGAAAATGGAACAGAATTCTTTCCTCCGTAAGCCATGCGTATTGTAAGAGGAAACTAAAATGCCGGGAGCAAGAGGCCAGTAACCCCTTCTCCTGTATACATTACTAAATTTAGAAAGTAAAACGTTCGTTCTTCTTTTTAAGTTACCCTGCTTAGGTGGGATACGGCCCGTTTGATGTGTGTGTGTGTGTGTGTGTACTCACCCAGTTGTGGTTGCAGGGGTCGAGTCTCAGCTCGACCCCTGTGTGTGTTTGTTACCATGTTGTCCTAGGCACATGTGTACTCACTTAATTGTGGTTGCAGGGATCGAGACTCAGCTCCTGGCCCCGCCTCTCCACTGATCGCTGCTAGGTCCTCTCTCTCTCTCTGCTTTCTGAGCTCTGTCATACCTTGTCTTAAAGCTATGTATGGTTCCTGCCTCCTCTATATCACTTGCTAGACTATTCCACTTCCTGACAACTCTATCCCTGAAGTACTTCCTAACATACCTTTGGCTCGCCTGAGTCTTCAGCTTCCAGTTGTGGCCCCTTGTTTCAGTGTCCCCTCTCTGGAACATCCTGTCTCTGTCCACCTTGTCTATTCCACGCAGTATTTTGTATGTCGTTATCATGTCTCCCCTGACCCTCCTGTCCACCAGCGTCGTCAGGCCGATTTCCCTCAACCTTTCTTCGTAGGACATTCCCCTGAACTCCGGAACTAGCCCTGTTGCAAACCTTTGCACTTTCTCTAGTTTCTTGACGTGCTTGACCAGGTGTGGGTTCTAAACTGGAGCTGCGTACTCCAGTATGGGCCTGACGTACATAGTGTACAGTGTCTTAAACGATTCCTTACTAAGGTAACGGAACGTTATTCTCAGGTTTGCCAGGCGCCCACATGCTGCAGCAGTTATCTGGTTGATGTGTGCTTCCGGAGACGTGCTCGGTGTTATGCCCACCCCAAGATCTTTCTCCTTGAGTGAGGTTTGCAGTCTTTGGCCACCTAGCCTGTCCAGGTCTCTTTGTGTGTGGTATGTGTGTGTGTGTGTGTGTGTACTCACCTAATTGTACTCACCTAGATGTGGTTGCAGGGGTCGAGACCCCTGTGTGTGTGTATGCACGCACAGGGTGAGAAGGGAGAAGGAAAGGAATAAGAACGAAAGAAAGAAAGAGAGAGAGAGAGAGAAAAGAGTGAGAGAGAGAGAGAAAGAGAGAGAGAGAGAGAGAAGAGGAGAGAGAGTAGAGACGAGAGAGGAGAGAGAGAGAGAGAGAGAGAGAGAGAGATAGAGAGGAAGAGAGAGAGAGAGAGAGAGAGAGAGGAGAGAGAGGAGAAAGAGTGAGAGGAGGAGAGAGTGAGAAAGAGTGAGAGAGAGAGAGAGAGAGAGAGAGGAGAGAGAGAGAGAGAGAGAGAGAGAGAGAGAGAGAGAGAGAGAGAGAGAGAGAGAGAGAGCAAACTGCAAGCACTGGGAATTGCAGGCTCTACGCTATGTCTCCTCAGTGATTACCTTCATGGTAGATCTCTAAGGGTAGTTCTCAATGGAACAGAATCAACAAGACATCCTATCGGGGCAAGTGTTCCGCAAGGAAGCGTGCTGGGTCCAGTTATGGAATGTCTACTTCAATGACCTTCTTCATCTCATCCCAGAATCCCATGCATATGCAGACGACTGTACACTGACATTCACTTATCCAAGAGAAGAAATGCCAGCTGCTCTAAGCTACATCAATCACCAGCTAAGAGCTATATCAGCTTGGGGAAATAGATGACAAGTAACATTTGCACCTGAGAAAATGCAAATGATGATGGTCTCTAGGCACCATGATGGTAATGCTGGTGCAGTAGTAAGGATGAATGGGAGGGTGTTGGCACTTGGAGAAGAAGTTGATATCCTTGGGGTGAAATTTGACTCCAAACTGACCATGAAGAACCATGTTGTAAATCTTGCAAACAAGGCAGCCAGGAAGCTTACAGCACTTCGCCGTATATCGCATCTGCTTGACAGTAGGGGTTGCAAGATTCTGTACGAGGCACAAACAGAATAGAGAACAGAGCAAGACGTCTCATCTCTCGCCTGGACCCATCCTGGATAGATTTGTCATTTCAGCAGAGCCTTCAACACAGGAGGGATGTGGGTGGCCTTACTGTTATGTACAAGGCCAATATTGCCAAAGTACCACACTTGGATCCACTTCGAGGACAGCATGAAACAAGCTTTTATGCCACAAGACGGGCAGAAAGCAGCAACTTCACTCTGGCTGCACCCTTCTCCAGAAAATCACTCCATCTGAGATCATATATACCCAGGATGACTCGAGTATGTAACACATTCGTACAGCATAATGATGTCAACGAGATAGTCAGTTGATCAGATGAAAATGCTGGCCCACAGATGGCTCCAACTTCATCCTGTTCCCTACCTGTATGTCTCATAACAATAAAAATGCTTTCAAATGAGCTGATGTAGGTAACAGCTCTTAGCTTGTCAATAAAGTTAGGAATCCTTAACCTGTAAATAGCTTGTCAATAAAGCTAGGGATCCTTAATCTTGTCAAACCCTGTGTAAAAAAAAAAAAAAAAAAAAAAAAAAAAAAAAGAGAGAGGGGTGTGAGGTATGGAGGGAGTGAAGAGAGTGGTCAGCTGGACGCCTGAGCGTCACCCTCCTTGGTTCAATGGTGAGAGAGAGAGAGAAGAAGGGGGGGGGGACACTGAACGTCCAAATAAGCCAGCATGACCGCAGGGGTCATACAAAGCCTTGCGAAAGAGGACACAATCAATTTGCAGGCAAGGGAAGGAAAGGAAAAGATACAGGTAGGTACAATCCATTAGGTTAAGAGTGCCTCACCAGCATCAGGGCACCCTGTAACGGGCACAGGGGAAAAGAGGCAAGCAACAAATAGGATGAAAGGGGGCAAGCGCGCCCTCTTGGCCCCCCCTGACCCCACCCTTCCCCGGAGGCGGACAGACTGGCGCCGTTCAGAAGGATCCCAAACACTGCCGCATCACTATTTTCCCCTCCCCCTCCCCCCTTCCGGAAACCCAATTACTTGTTATATCCTTAAAAAAAAGATACGCGCTGCCTTAACCGTACCGGCCCTCCTTTAATTAGGTTAAGCGTGGCATTGGATTTATAGGCCTACACTCTATGCGAAATGTAGCACCGCATTGAGGCAAAGCTTGTTACTGTGTTCAAAGGTATTCTTATCGTTACTGTAGACGATGTAGATTTATCCTGCAAGACTGTTACACCCTCACTATATTATTATTGCTGTTATTACTATTATTGTTATTAATATTATTTTTGCTATTATTATTATTTTGGGTTAGGCTTGGTTACGTTTATTTTTGGGTTACTAAAAAAAACTCTCAAAAAGCATAAATGCATAACCCACTTCATACTGGAGAATTTACATAAAAAATCGAGCTCCTGAAGTCAATGTTAACCGGCAAAAAATTGCTAAATTCCAAAAATAGAGATAGATTGATTATCAGTTTGTCTTTAATCAAGTGGATGCAGTTGAGAGCGGTCAGCGATCTCTTGATTATGTTGACCTGAGAGTTAATTAACCTGACTGGCTGGCTTAAAGCCTCTCCACGGGAATTATACATGGGGGAACAAGGAGTGGATTATATAGAGAAGAAGAGGACAAGAGAGAGGGGAACAATGAAAAATAATTAAGAGAGGGAACAAGGAGAGAAATGTAGAAAGGGGAACAAAGAAAGAAATGTAGAAAGGGGAACAAGGATAGAACTATAGATGGGTACAATTTGAGGAATATAAGAACATGCATATTAACGTGGAAATGAAAGGAATATCCAGAGAACAATGTGAGGAATATCAAAAGAACAATGAGAAGATTATCAAGAGAACAAGAAAAAATATATAGAGAAAAACAAAGGCGTGTATAGAAGGGAATAACGAGCTAAATATAAAGAACATAACCAAGACTATATACACCGATAAATGTGCATCTCTAGGTGTATATATCCCCTTTCAACATGAATATTATCAATATATAACTAGCAGATGAAGGTGCCCCGGTATGCAACAATCAGTTCCCGAAGAGTAATGTTTGCGGTAAACACGAACCTGTCCAGGGGCAACGTTTTGCTCAACACGCACTCTTACGTTGACGGTGAATTGTGGTCAACACGCACTCTTACGTTGACGGTGAATTGTGGTCAACACGCACTCTTACGTTGACGGTGAATTGTGGTCAATACACACTCTAAGTTGACAGTCAGGTGACGAAGCATTTCCGATGTGATTTTTAAATTAGATACATTTGGTAAATCCTGCTTTGTTTCAACAGTGAAAATGGGCCACCAAGGTTGCAATTTCCCCACAAATTAGTGACAGTGACTAGTGTTTATTAAACGTATTCCAAACGAATGCGAAAGCTACTGTAAGGGTATGTATATCCAACAACTATTTTACACAGTACAATTTACTGGCTAAGAGCGGCTATCCTACCTCAGCTTATTTCAGAGTCCAGCCATAAGGTACACTAACACCCTCCCAAGATGCCCCCCATAATACCCGGGTACCTATATACGGCAAGGTTAAGAGTAGCTGCAAGTATGAGGATACCTGTCCATGTCTCGCCCTGCCTGAGAATTACTTCCGGGTTGCTTTGGTTGTAAACCAAGCACTGTACCCTTGAGCAGCAGATCATTTATCTTTCCTAAGTTACCAATAACATTAAACTATTCAATATTTAGTAGTTTTCTTAGAATTTCCTTTTTTCACTAGTTTGCTAACCGTCTTCCTCAACTTCTATTTGTGATTGTCTCCATCTTCCTTTCGTTCCTCACTGTTTATCTCATGTTTGCTCTTTCCTTCCCTACGTGTTTAACTGTCTGCCTCTCTTTTTCTTTCTTCGGCAGTATCATTACAATAAAGAAAATCGTGAATTCTGAGTCGATGCAATAGCTGTGGTGATGGCGCAGTATGTGTGTGTGTGTACTTCTGTGGTTGCAGGGGTCGAGTCTTAGCTCCTGGCCCCGCCTCTTCACCGGTTACTACTGGGTCATCTCTCTCCCTGCTCCATGAGCTTTATCAAACCTCGTCTTAAAACTATGTATGATTCCTGCCTCCACTACGTCACTTTCTAGGCTATTCCACTGCCTGACAACTCTATGACTGAAGAAATACTTCCTAATATCCCTTTGACTCATCTGAGTCTTCAACTTCCAATTGCGACCTCTTGTTTCTGTGTCCCCTCCCTGGAATATCCTGTCTTTGTCCACCTTGTCTATTCCGCGCAGTATTTTATATGTCGTTATCATGTCTCCCTTGACCCTCCTGTCCTCCAGTGTCGACAGGCCGATTTCCCTTAACCTTTCTTCATAGGACATTCCCCTTAGCTCTGGAACTAACCTTGTCGCAAGCCTTTGCACTTTCTCTAATTTCTTGACGTGCTTGATCAAGTGCGGGTTCCAAACAGGTGCTGCATACTCCAGTATGGGTCTGACATACACGGTGTACACTGTCTTGAACGATTCCTTGCTAAGGTATCGGAACGCTGTTCTCAGGCTTGCCAGGCGCCCATATGCTGCAGCAGTTATCTGGTTGATGTGTGCTTCCGGAGACCTGCTCGGTGTTATAATCACCCCAAGATCTTTCTCCTTAAGCGAGGTTTGCAGCCTTTGGTCACCTAGCCTATACTCCGTCTGCGGTCTTCTGTGCCCTTCCCCTATCTTCATGACTTTGCATTTGGCGGGGTTAAATTCGAGAAGCCAGTTGCTGGACCAGGTGTCCAGTCTGCCCAGGTAACTTTGAAGTCCTGCCTGATCCTCATCTGATTTAATTCTTCTCATTAACTTTGCATCATCTGCGAACAGGGACACTTCTGAATTTAACCCTTCCATCATGTCGTTCACATGTGTGTGTGTGTGTGTGTGTGTGTGTACTCACCTATTTGTACTCACCTATTTGTGGTTGCAGGGGTCGAGTGTGTGTGTGTGTGTGTGTGTGTGTGTGTGTGTGTGTGTGTGTGTGTGTGTATGTGTGTGTGTGTGTTTTGCAGTAACATACAGATGGAGTGATACAGCCTCTAATGCTTTAATCAGTCAAGTGCTCCAACACAGCTTCAGTTTACAACGAAAATCTTCACACAGCTCTCGTTGCATGTTAACCTCACGTAGTTTAGCAAATCCTGTGAGAGTGTATCTCTTATGCATACAGAGTTGTTTATAAAGAACTGTTGCGGAATGTAAACCGTGTATCACTTGTGACCGAGACCTTCCACTGGCTTACCGGTCCATCCTTTTAAAAAGTACTGTGGAGGGACTGACCGCTGAACTGACTGTCTGATTAACAGATTGAGGGACTAACGTTGCCCTCGTGTAGTTTTTTTTTTTAATCTAAATGTGATCTGATAAAGGTGTACATGGGAAAGAAAAGTTGTCCCAATAAAAGCTTGTTTAACAGCCTGAGTTATCTTCACTGGTGTCGACAGTGAAATATCTGGAAGCAGCAGCAGGTTATGGAGTTGCTGCAATATCCTCCGCTCCCTCAAACCTTCCTCCCCAACTGACCCAAAAATGTGGGTTAGTTGTGAATTATTCCAGTCACGGTATTGTTAGTTCTAAATTGTTTATGCCACGGTATTGTTAGTTCTACATTGTTCCTGCCACGGTATTGTTAATTCTACATTGTTCCTGCCACGGCATTCTTAGTTGTACATTGCTCGTACCATGGTATTGTTAGATCTACATTGTACCCGCCACGGTATTGTTCTCCACTGCTGCTACGACGGTATTGCGAGTTAGCAGTACATTGTCCCTACTACCGTATTCTTCCTGTTATGGTATTTTGAGTTAATTTTGAAATGTTCTCGCCACGGTATTGATTATTATTATTATAATCAAGGGGGAAGCGCTAAACCCGTAGGATTATACAGCGCCTGTAGGGGGGCGGGGATGTGGAAGGTATTCAGGCTTAATTCAGGGAACTGGAGCACAGATCCAATTCCCTAGATCAAGAGCCCCTCACCAGCATCAAGGAACCTTCCTTGAGGGGCCACGGTATTGAGGCTTTTAAACATCACGATCATTTTCAGTTGTGCGCCTTAACTAACCTGGCAACCTAACATTAATTACTTAATAAAAAATAGCTTATTTACTTTACCGAAAAAAATAAATAAGTATCTTTAATTATATTCCTTTTGGAGGATGACAAAAATTTAGGTCAGCCTAGCTATGCACTGAGGAAGTAAGTGTAACAGTTCCTTCCAGCGGCCAACATAACCTGGTTCAATGCTACTGTGTCCTTCTTTCCCCTCACCCTTACCCTCCCCTCTTGTTTTCAATGACGTAATTATATTTTATTGTTTTATCTACATTCCTTGTGCTGCTTCTATCAGATGATTGCGTGTTGGTAATACGCATTTCAGCTTCTGTGACATACTTGTGTGTTTATCTTTTGTTAAAGCTGTGTGCATGATTTTATGTTTCTGCATGTGGAAGTCTTTTATCACATTACTGTGAAAAAATATACTTTTGAATGAAATATTTGTGTGTGTAAAGGCCAAAAAAAAAGTCACAATACTGTGACTGGAACCCAATTTACCAAAAACCCACCCTTAGGAAGAACCTTACGAAGACGTTTCGCTCCTTCCTGGACCACGTGTCGAGTAACAAGTCATACAGTGATGTAATTTGTGTATATATCTTCTGTTTTTGAATGGGCCTAAGCTTTCTTTGTTAAGTCCTTCCTTTTTTATAAGCATTTGTGTTCCTTGCTTTACTCTTTTATATAATTATAATGTCACTGTAAACTGTGGGAAAGAAATACCAATTCAACGTAATTACGTGAATAAATATTTATATTAAACATGATAAGTAAAAGTATTTTAGGCTCGTGGAGAGTTTAACAAGTTGGGTGAATAGTATTTAAATGGCCTGGTCACAGACCGGGCCGCGGGGGCGTTGACCCCCGGCACTCTCTCCAGGTAAACTCCAGGAAAGCGACTATCACGTAATATAATATAATCAGTGACTATCACGTAATATAATCAGTGACTATCAGGTAATATAATCAGTGACTCGTATAATGTAATAACAGGACGGGTCAAGGCTTGCAGGTAAAAAATCGAGAGAAGGAATAAAAAAAAAAAGCTATTGATTCTTCTTCGCTCATCGTTAGTCACCTCGCCTGGTTATCATTGTTATTTTTTCACACCATTATCATTTCTCTCCATTTAACAGTTATCCTTCATGCACCTCTTTTATCTTGTCGTCGTAATTATTTGGAAATATTCACTCTCCTTTTGGTGACGCATTTTTTTTAATTTCTTCACGACAAAAGAAAATCGAACGAAGATATATGTATGTGTGGGAGCGGGAGGGCGAGAGAGAGAGAGAGAGAGAGAGAGAGAGAGAGAGAGAGAGAGAGAGAGAGAGGTGAGAGAGAGAGAGAGAGAGAGAGAGAGAGAGAGAGAGAGAGAGAGAGAGAGAGAGAGAGATTGAGAGAGAGAGAGATTGAGAGAGAGAGAGAGAGAGAGAGAGAGAGAGAGAGAGAGAGAGAGAGAGAGAGAGAAGAGAGAGAGAGGAGAGAGAGAGAGAGAGAGAGAGAGAGAGAATATTAAGGTGTCATGCAAATTTTTAATTTTATGTAAAAACTGATTTAGGAACTTGATTGCGCTCTGCTAAATTTGTGTCATATAATACAGCTTAATCATACGCAATCTGTTTAATGGAAACCTACATTTAAATATTATTATTAATATTATTATTATCATTTATTGAACACATTGCAATGTATTCATTTTGAAATTTTCAGACTGATTTTCGAGGAGTTATTAAATGCATTTGTTGTTCTTCTTTGGCAAAACGATGCTTGCCGAATAAGCCAAGTTGATAAGTTTTGCATAGCGAGCACCACATACAAACTGGGAGATATAAATCTGGGTACATATACCCAGTTTATGCAATGATAGGGAGCGTATCTTCAATTCCCAAGATCAATATCCCTTCACCGGTATCAAGGCACCATTGTTGAAAAGCACAGTGTCTCTAAATCTGGCGCTGTGTCAGCATTGCAGTACAGTTCTTACGAGCCAGTGTGTTGCAGAGCAGCCAATGCAGGCGAGGGAGTCTGTGGACCACGCCCCTCTCTTATTTCTCCAACCTCTAGCAAGCTGCCCAACCAGCCTCCGCCAGTCACGCGCACGCACACACACACACACACACACACACACACACACACACACACACACACACACACACACACACACACACACACACACACACACACACACACAAACTACTTAGCTGCTTGTCTTCGTTAACTCTTATATAAACCTCATGATGCTCTTATCAATTTAGTGGATGGCATAGTGTCTTGCCGACAAGTGTGAAGACTAGCTGCAGAACAAGATTTTATTTTGCCAAAGTTAATGTCTATGCAGACTTTTATAAAGTTGTGCTTTAATAAAACACTAACAAACTGAAAGATTTTCACAATCCAATTTTGTTCTTTAACTTGTGTCTTTCTATGTATGTTATTCAATGTTTTTCACGTATGTGTGTAGCAGTAAATGTGCGAAAAAATCGTAATTCAAGGTGTAGTGTTACCACTGAGATTGCTCAACTCCCCGGCGAGGTAGTGTTTGCACCCACCCACCCACTCACTGCACAAACTCCCCGGCGAGGTAGTGTTTGCACCCACCCACCCACTCACTGCACAAACTCCCCGGCGAGGTAGTGTTTGCACCCACCCACTGCACAAACTCCCCGGCGAGGTAGTGTTTGCACCCACCCACCCACTCACTGCACAAACTCCCCGGCGAGGTAGTGTTTGCACCCACCCACCCACTCACTGCACAAACTCCCCGGCGAGGTAGTGTTTGCACCCACCCACCCACTCACTGCACAAACTCCCCGGCGAGGTAGTGTTTGCACACCCACCCACTCACTGCACAAACTCCCCGGCGAGCTAGTGTTTGCACCCACCCACCCACTCACTGCACAAACTCCCCGGGGAGGTAGTGTTTGCACCCACCCACCCATCACTGCACAAACTCCCCGGCGAGGTAGTGTTTGCACCCACCCACCCACTCACTGCACAAACTCCCCGGCGAGGTAGTGTTTGCACCCACCCACCCACTCACTGGCACAAACTCCCCGGCGAGGTAGTGTTTGCACCCACCCACCCACCCACTGCACAACTCCCCGGCGAGGTAGTGTTTGCACCCACCCACCCACTCACTGCACAAACTCCCCGGCGAGGTAGTGTTTGCACCCACCCACCCACTCACTGCACAAACTCCCCGGCGAGGTAGTGTTTGCACCCACCCACCCACTCACTGCACAAACTCCCCGGCGAGGTAGTGTTTGCACCCACCCACCCACTCACTGCACAAACTCCCCGGCGAGGTAGTGTTTGCACCCACCCACCCACTCACTGCACAAACTCCCCGGCGAGGTAGTGTTTGCACCCACCCACCCACTCACTGCACAAACTCCCGGCGAGGTAGTGTTTGCACCCACCACCCACTCACTGCACAAACTCCCCGGCGAGGTAGTGTTTGCACCCAACCACCCACTCACTGCACAAACTCCCCGGCGAGGTAGTGTTTGCACCCCCACCCACTCACTGCACAAACTCCCCGGCGAGGTAGTGTTGCACCCACCCACCCACTCACTGCACAAACTCCCCGGCGAGGTAGTGTTTGCACCCACCCACCCACTCACTGCACAAACTCCCCGGCGAGGTAGTGTTTGCACCCACCCACCCACTCACTGCACAAACTCCCCGGCGAGGTAGTGTTTGCACCCACCCACCCACTCACTGCACAAACTCCCCGGCGAGGTAGTGTTTGCACCCACCCACCCACTCACTGCACAAACTCCCCGGCGAGGTAGTGTTTGCAACCCACCCACCCACTCACTGCACAAACTCCCCGGCGAGGTAGCGTTTGCACCACCCACCCACTCACTGCACAAACTCCCGGCGAGGTAGTGTTTGCACCCACCCACCCACTCACTGCACAAACTCCCCGGCGAGGTTGTTTTTCACCCACCCACCCACTCACTGCACAAACTCCCCGGCGAGGTAGTGTTTGCACCCACCCACCCACTCACTGCACAAAACTCCCCGGCGAGGTAGCGTTTGCACCCACCCACCCACTCACTGCACAAACTCCCCGGCGAGGTAGTGTTTGCACCCACCCACCCACTCACTGCACAAACTCCCCGGCGAGGTAGTGTTTGCACCCACCCACCCACTCACTGCACAAACTCCCCGGCGAGGTAGTGTTTGCACCCACCCACCCACTCACTGCACAAACTCCCCGGCGAGGTAGTGTTTGCACCCACCCACCCACTCACTGCACAAACTCCCCGGCCAGTTTAAATGCCTCGCTGGATGCCTGCCAGGGAGATTACTGGTATCCAGTTGTGATGTTCCTTTTCTCGCACCATGCTCTCTTATTGTTCTCATTTATTTTCCTTGCTCTGAGATACACAAAAGCGAATAGCTCTGGTATATGTTTAATGTACATAATCTGTAGTTCAATGTTCCATATTATCTGGTGATCTTCATAAAGAAAAAAAGTGTGCTATTCCCCTTGAATATAATATTTAATTCCATAACAGCCTACACTGATACAGATTGGTTGAATATAATATCAAACAAACTTCCAAGATAGAATATAGTACATGGGAACAAATAAATAGTCTGCTGATACAATACCACTCTCAAATTAAGGGTACACAATACTATTACACAATCTCGTTTTTGGATTTTAATTTAAAAAAAATGGTTAGGGAGATTTTGTCAGCAGCTGTGAGCTGCCGTTTCCTCTACACAGCGGTGCCTTGAATGGGTTCAATTAACATAATCGTTTTTGTAAATATAATAAAAATAATATTAATCATAATAATAATCTATGTAGAGCTCAGGGAACAGTCGGGAATCTAAACTAATCTGTTTCTGACTTATCCATAATCTCGAAATTCTTAAAAGGATTTATTTAAACAATTAACGACTATCTCGAATTTTAAAATGATGTGTGCGAGTTTCGATGAAAATTTCGAACACGAACACGTATGAAAACCAAGTGACTTTAAAAGATAAATACCAACTAAATATTTCACTAGAAATGCACAAACCGCTTCATAGCAGTAGTGGATACAAGCCTTACAAATGTAAGAACTCACTTCAGGAACCAAAACAAATAATTCAAATTCATCAAGGATAAGGGACTGAACACCTTTTAACAAGGCTGAGCGAGTGAACATCTTTTAACAAGGCTGAGGGACTGAACACCTTTTAATAAGGCTGAGGGACTGAAGACCTTTTAACAAGACTAAGGGACTGAACACCTTTTGACAAAGCTCAGGAGTTGAACACCTTTAGCAAGACTGAGGGACTGAACACCTCAAAATTACTTCTCAACCTCTTTCGCTGTCTCCAGTATATGTTCCTTGTACTGGACTGAAAAAAAGCCACTGGTTACAGAAACGTCTCATCAACAAAGATACCGGGTGCAGCACATGTCTCTTAATCAAGCCAAAGAATCTTTCAGGAGACTAGAGACTGAGCAGCAAGCATCAGCATGAATACCATGCCTGATCAAACATGCAGAGACGCTCTAGAAATCCCAAAGTTCTCTACCAAGCAGGTTCAAAAACTGAGGGGAATACGCTATTAGCAAACACTTACTGAACCAACTGAACATCTTTAGAAGAGCAAAGAACCACAGGATATGCGATTACGACGAACAGGATACCCAAGAGGAAGAGGAAGAGACTAAAATGAGGGGGAACGAAAATAGGTGAAGCACAGATGGAAGCTGAAAACTTAGATGGGTAACAGGTAGATTAAGAAGTACGGTATTTCTTTAGCCTAAGAATTCTAAACGCGTGAGCTAAAACAGGACGTGGTGAAATCTAACTTCGCACACAGTTTCAAGAGAAAATAAGAAAATATCCAAGGTGATTGCAAGATAAATAAAATCCTGTGCATTTTAGAATAGGAGACAGAGAAGAGCTGCGAGACTCCACCCCCGCAAATAAAACTTGGTAATACATACACAACGTACAATCTTATAAGTCAAATATCCCTCCTTGTATCACTTCAGAAACAACTAAAAATACATTCCTCTACCTTGTCCTCTATCACAGAGGACCGAAGGACGAATATTTACACCAGCAACAAACGTCCTCCGAAGTGTCTGAACCTTATCTCAATGCGCACATTTGTCTAATTTACATATAAGAAAAATACTTGTTTATTTTCTACAGTTGTGGCCACTGACAAACTGTTACACTTAGATATACATGTTTACATATATGTAATAAGATCACAGTAAACAGGTGGTATCACAATATGCAAAATAACCACTGTGGAAAAATAGTGAATTTCCAAGAGCTTTCGTGATTTCTCGCATTACCTGGAGAGAGTTCCGGGGGTCAATGCCCCCGCGGCCCGGTCTGTGACCAGGCCTCCTGGTGGATCAGAGCCTGATCAACCAGGCTGTTACTGCTGGCTGCACGCAAACCAACGTACGAGCCACAGCCGGCTGGTCAGGAACCGACTTGAGGTGCTTGTCCAGTGCCAGCTTGAAGACTGCCAGGAGTCTGTTGGTAATCCACCTTATGTATGCTGGGAGGCAGTTGAACAGTCTCGGGCCCCTGACACTTATTGTATGGTCTCTTAACGTGCTAGTGACACCCCTGCTTTTCATTGGGGGGATGTTGCATCGTCTGCCAAGTCTTTTGCTTTCGTAGTGAGTGATTTTCGTGTGCAAGTTCGGTACTAGTCCCTCTAGGATTTTCCAGGTGTATATAATCATGTCTCTCCCGCCTGCGTTCCAGGGAATACAGGTTCAGGAACCTCAAGCGCTCCCAGTAATTTAGGTGTTTTATCTCCGTTATGCGCGCCGTGAAGGTTCTCTGTACATTTTCTAGGTCAGCAATTTCACCTGCCTTGAAAGGTGCTGTTAGTGTGCAGCAATATTCCAGCCTAGATAAAACAAGTGACCTGAAGAGTGTCATCATGGGCTTGGCATCCCTAGTTTTTAAGGTTCTCATTATCCATCCTGTCATTTTTCTAGCAGATGCGATTGATACAATGTTATGGTCCTTGAAGGTGAGATCCTCCGACATGATCACTCCCAGGTCTTTGACGTTGGTGTTTCGTTCTATTTTGTGGCCAGAATTTGTTTTGTACTCTGATGAAGATTTAATTTCCTCGTGTTTACCATATCTGAGTAATTGAAATTTCTCATCGTTGAACTTCATATTGTTTTCTGCAGCCCACTGAAAGATTTGGTTGATGTCCGCCTGGAGCCTTGCAGTGTCTGCAGTGGAAGACACTGTCATGCAGATTCGGGTGTCATCTGCAAAGGAAGACACGGTGCTGTGGCTGACATCCTTGTCTGTCAGATATGAGGATGAGGAACAAGATGGGAGCGAGTACTGTGCTTTGTGGAACAGAGCTTTTCACCGTAGCTGTCTCGGACTTTACTCTGTTGACTACTACTCTCTGTGTTCTGTTAGTGAGGAAATTATGGATCCATCGACCGACTTTTCCTGTTATTCCTTTAGCACGCATTTTGTGCGCTATTACGCCATGGTCACACTTGTCGAAGGCTTTTGCAAAGTCTGTATATATTACATCTGCATTCTTTTTGTCTTCTAGTGCATCTAGGACCTTGTCGTAGTGATCCAATAGTTGAGACAGACAGGAGCGACCTGTTCTAAACCCATGTTGCCCTGGGTTGTGTAATTTATGGGTTTCTAGATGGGTGGTGATCTTGCTTCTTAGGACCCTTTCAAAGATTTTTATGATATGGGATGTTAGTGCTATCGGTCTGTAGTTCTTTGCTATTGCTTTACTGCCTCCTTTGTTGAGTGGGGCTATGTCTGTTGTTTTTAGTACCTGTGGGACGACCCCCGTGTCCATGCTCCCTCTCCATAGGATGGTAAAAGCTCGTGATAGGGGCTTCTTGCAGTTCTTGATGAACACGGAGTTCCATGAGTCTGGCCCTGGGGCAGAGTGCATGGGCATGTCATTTATCGCCTGTTCGAAATCATTTGGCGTCAGGAACTGCAAAAATACGAAGACAGCAGAAGGCTTACAAGGCTGAGATATCACCTCACATATGACTTTGAGATATCACCTCACATATGACTGGGAGATACCTCAGCCTTGTAAGCCTTCTGCTGTCTTAATGTTTTCGGTTCCTTGATAGTGTGAGAAATCACGAAAGCGATTGAAAATTCACTATTTTTCACAATAGTTATTTTGCATGTTTACATAGATACTTAGATATGCATGTATACACACATATATTTAGATATACTGTAAGTGTATACACCGATATACATGCAAACATAATGAATAATTCCTGGAAACTGAAACACGTGAGAGACCAAATTATTTCCCAGAAACTAGGTATATCGAGTAATAAATTGGGTTCACCCCCTTGTTTATAATTATGAAATGCGATGCAAATATTCGTTCTAAAATGGTGTTCTTTCCTAGTTACGAAGCTCATAACAAGACTGAGCACCGGTTTCTACACTGCCAGAGTTGCGTTCCGTCATCTGTCATTATCACTAATTAATATAGCATTTTTACGGGTCTAATAGAAAGGTACGAAAATAGCACTAGCATAATCAGCACTAAAGATGTTCTTATTTCCACTAGCACACAGGAAACAATGATTCACTGGATGGTGGTAGTGGGAGTTCCGCTCACCTTCCCTCCATCACAAAAACTGACCAGTGGGTCTTGCTGGAGGTACGAAGATTATTTTCTGACCCCCCTAGAGGCAGAGAGTTGTAATATATTCGCTGTTATCTCACACTACTAAATCGCACATGTAGCCTACTGCTCTCTTCTCGCTTGTTATATAGTCAATACTACTTATCACATAAACAAAAGAATATTATCTTATTAATATCAAAACACACGCATTTTAATAACTTGTGTCAGAGATAAGAGTCGGGCACTGATGAAATGTAACCGGCAACTCTACAAGGCCGAAAGTAATTGGAGTGCCTTCTTATTTTCTTAATTGATCCTTCTTTATCACGAATACTAGCAACATTACAAGCCAAACACCCAACTAAGAAGTAGTTATAAACTATATCTCACACTTTACTTGAAAACCGGCAAAACAAAGAATACATTTTATGATAACTAGGACACTCGTAAATCGTAAACAAAAAGTAAGAAGATACACATAAAAATTAAAAGGCTCTAAAACAGCCCACTGTTACCTTGGGTGACTGCTAAAAGCATTTCCACATTTCTTTCACTGTTATTCAGAGGGATGGCGGAAAAACAATGTGAATTTTTAAAGTATATAACATATTTGAACAGCAAATTCAAAGTCCACTCGCCTGTAAAGTACTCATTGGGAACAAAAAAAATCGTTCAAATTTGTAATTGAAATCAATTTTCTCTGGTAAAAGTCTATGGAAGTTTTGTAATATTTTAAGAGCCAATCAATTCGTTATACATACATTATAGTGTTGGATGAAGCCGCCAGTGTTTATTGTGGTCTCCTAGCAACCCCTGTCTACTGTTATTCCGCTTCGCCACCAACAATCCCGCACACTCGTCTTTACTCTCCCCAGGGACCTATAGTTAACAAGTCTTATTTTTACACCAGTTATCCTTCGAAAAAATTTCACAAACGTTGAAAACGATGTAAGAGAAAACGGGAAATAACGTTCCGGTAAGAGCAATAGTATCTAACTTGTTTTATTAATTTTCCATATTTTTTCATAAGTTCTATTTATACATGCACTTAATTATTATTTATTAATTTATGTGTCTGAAGAAATATCAAAGAATTTAGTGTGTAACTGGGCCTTATTTATATATCTGAAGTTCAGCTAGGGAGTGTAACATGTTATGTCTCCTGAGTGTCACCTTACAGTTAGTCACTCCACATGTGCAGACATTAACTCCCTGAGCTGATGCAGATCCTCAGTTGCCATCTGTATATTTCCTCCATTGATGTATATCTGTGTTTCAATAGTGATCGTTTAACTGTACTTCATGGTTAGTAAGTAGGTATAGAGTAGTCTTCACCAGGTATACCTGAAGGGGTACGTTTAAGTGTTTACCACAGAGTCGGCCTTAGGAGGTGCGGGGCCCAACTGGGAACAATTTTGGTGGGCCCCATGCATGGAAAGCAACCAAACTCTGCGCTTAAAAACCTCCCCTCAAGGAAGGTTCCTTTATGTTGGTGAGGGGCTTTTGATTTAGGGAATTGGATCTGTGCTCAAGTTCCCCGAATTAAGCCTGAATGCCTTCCACATCTCCCCCCCCCAGGCACTATAATCCTCCGGGTTTAGCGCTTCCCCTTGATTATAATAATAATAATAATAATGCGCTTAAAAAATGCATGCGAGTTAATAGACCAAACAGATGTAAGCTACATTTTAATATAAAATTGTATACATGTAAGCCTACAGGTAACAAATAAAATTTGTATATCACCTCTGAAAAGTACATAGTCACAATACCACTTGCTTTAGTGACTCTGAAATGATTTATTAAAAATATTAATTTATTATTCTTCAGAAAAAAAAATGAATTTAATTGCACTGTTTGAAACAAATTATCTTTTTTGGATTTCTAAAAATCACTTAACATTCATAAACTATAAATGAGTCATATTATTGTCTTTTATTAGGAGAAAGTTATTTTTCTTGCTTTTTTCTCTGCAAAGTCTTTTAGAATTTTGTCGAAGTTTAAACTCCTGCTAATTTCAGATTCAATGGACGTAATCGCCAAACTGTGGCCCTTTTTTCACTAAATAGTCCCTGGAACTCTTGACATCATTTCTGGCCATGTTGCAGGATCATCTATTAATTCTACAGGACTGGCAGAGTTTGAATTCCATTCTCCCTGGCCTCAGAGGCACCAACAGGTGTATCAACAGGCGAGTCTCCTTGTTTGTCAAATTCAACATTTTCGAGATGGCCAATCTCACTGTCAGTAAATAAATTCCCACTTTGATTGTGTTGCGTAACTTCAGACTCGCTTCCTTCGGTGTCATCATCTTGACTGTGTTGTGGCTCTACTTACTGTTCTGCATTTTCTGAGATAGTTTTGTTGAAATATACTTATCTTGTGCACCTTTCTCCTTTTCTGTTTCGGCCTTCTTTGCCTTAGCTGCAACCCTCTTCTTACTGCCACTTAAATATTTTCTACCGATGACTCTTGGTCTTTTACTCATATTTACAAAAACTACAGGATTCTAAAAAAAAAAAAAGATAAAAAAATAAGTGGCATCCATAGCAGAATTGATAAAAAAAAACAGCATACTGTTTTTAATGTCCGATGTCGTGTACAATCGCCACCCCATCGGGTAACTTCGCCACCGCTTTCGGGGAAATTTGCCAACATATTATATCCAAAGCCCCCCCCCCCTTTTTTTTTTACTTCGTGTTGTGTGTACTTGACAAGCCGAGAGTAGATTACACTCTAGCGAGGGGCCTCCTTAGGCGCGGGCCGAATTGGTAGCAATCGGTTTAATCGACTTATGTCCGGCCCTGGTTTGCCAGATTTTTTTTTTCTCATCCTATACAAAGGTTTAAAATTTTCAAGGTTCGTGTACTGTAACAACGAAAAGGTTCATACAACTATTGGCATGTGCAGGCGCCCTCTGGTCACTTTTATAATCATTTCTCGAGTATCATTTCCGTGCGATAACTTGAGAAAACCTCTTCTGATTGGTTTCAGACTTTGAACATTGCTTATAAGAAGACTGGGATTTTAAGTGATGTAAGTGCCAATCTGCTGATTCTATTTTTAAAATGGTACGGTATTTTTTTCTACAAAATAACCCAAGAGTATAAGTCTTCTGAATGACTGATGCATCTTGTAAAATAACATAATAACTTTTGAGTTTAAACTGTGTAGTTGTTATTTTGCCAATTTAACGACAATAAATCTAGAATTATTGGATTCTGTGCAATAGCTGGAAAATGCATTTTCTGGTCAGCATTAAATTTTTAATATTGGTATATTGTCCTTAAAGAAGCAACACGGTGATTTTGGGTTGTGTAAATTTTAATTTGCCAATTTTATTAAAATTGTTTTCCATGGAGGAACTGGAAAGAATACCTCTTCAGATAAGTTGCAAACCTTAATAAGTATAAGTACCAGTTTTATTTAAGTGGGAAAACTGAAATAGTTTTTTTTTTTTTTTTTTGCAATAATTTTTGTATGCCTAATGTGATCGACTTCTAACCTGTAATGCTTATAACATGAAAATACAACTTTCAGGTAAATACAACTTTCAAACGTAAAGTGCTGGTGCATGATGGGAAACTGGTCTCAGTGCGATAACCAGAGAATGCCTCTTCTGACAGGTGTGGAAAATTGCATTTATCTGAATGTAACTAATTATGTACATAACAGTAAACGATAACAAAGATAATTATTATTTATCAATGTTACATAGAGAAGTAGGAATTTGGGACACCTAGGTCGCAAAAATGTCCCCTTCGATACCTACAACTGTCATATTCACAAGTTGCTCTGGACCTATTAATTAAATGAAATATACATACACCAGGAATACTGGTAAATATATAAATTTGTGGACTGTATATTAAAAATAATAAATGGTTATATATATATATATATACACAATTACATAACAGATGGAAAATATATCTTAATATCACTCACCAATTTGACTGGATATTAAGTTGTATCATACTCAGAAAAACCTCACTCTAACTAAATTTATGAAAACACTGGCCAGAATTACACACAAATCTAGAGAGCTTAACTGAGGTTCCTGGAGCTGTCTTGTCCAGTCGTCTGATATCTCAAGTTATGCAGGAATGCACATCCACCAATTTCGCCTCCTATTTGAGAGGTGTCAGCATAATTTTAACCTCTAGAGCACGAAAAATTCTTCCCCCATTCACCAACGTTTCTAATACAAAATTCAAAACCAAGATGGCGAGTCTCCTCTGCGCAGGCGCAGCTTCCCATTTTCGATTACATAAATTTTAAATACATTATGGCCATCTATTTACATTTAATAACTACTGTATTTCTGGAAAATATATACAGTATTTTCCACAACAGGCTTTAAACTTTCAAAGCTAGAGTATATTACTTAGTAGAACGTTTGAATCAGTTTTGAGCTACGTATGTGACTATGTACCATTTATACTGAAGGAACTGGGATGGTTTCCATGTTATTACTTGTGACTGCTTCTTCTGATTAACTACATTTGGAACTTATGCCACACTCCGTACTATTCCTTGTGCTTGCATTTGTGTGAAACGCATGAGATAAACTATATCAGTCTTCAGAATGTCTGAAAGCCTTTAGTCTAATATGCACTCTTGTAAAATATGTGAGAATTCAGAGAAGAGATAAACTATGTAAGTCTTCAAAATATCTTTTGTGTGTGTGTGTGTGTAAAATACATTCTTTTAACATACATGATAGTTCATTCAAGAGTCGTCTGCGTGTCTCAAATATTTTAGCCAAGAAAGTCCATCTTGTATTACACACAAGTGCTCATCCAGAATATAAACAATATCAGTCTAGTGTCCTAATTATTTGAGCTAAAAACACCGTTTTATAACATACACGATAAAACATGCAGCAGATACACAATATGTTTAGCATAAAGTACAGTCTTGTAACACATGAGAGTTCACATGACGGGTGGTAAGATTTACAAGCAGTCTAGTCCCTGGAAGAATGCAAGACTAGGGCAGACATGATTACCATATAGAGGATACTAAAACAATAAGGTGGATGGGAACAAATTGTTTGCAATGTGAGGACCATGAAAGGAAATGGAAGCTAGAAATAGATGATTCACAGGGATACTGAGTGAAACATTGTCATTCTTGAAGCAGTAGCGGAGTGGAATGAACTTTGTGGATGTGAAGGTAAGCACTATACGCAGTTTTAAGAGCAAGGCTAAGACCAGGAACCAGTAATACAACGATGAAGTTCAAGAGGTGTGGCCAGGAGCCATTGCTCAAATCCCGCAGATACAAGTTGGTGTTGAGTACATGTCAGAGTACATGCGTACACGCACTCTCTCTCTCTCTCTCAATATATAACTTAAACAAGCACACCAGTTTGTTTTGAAAAATAGGTGACATACCAGAAACACGTCGCATATTAATACAAACAGTTTAAACACCCACATTAAAATACCATGTGTTCCCTACACACAGTTATTCAATTGTTCAACCCCTGGGTGTTTCCCCGACACTAGAGTCTACTTCCTGAGTCCGTAACATGGCGGATGCTGATCAGAAAAGGTACAATTGACGGGGAATTTCGCTGCCCAAGAGCTGCCATTTTCCAGGCATTGTGACTTTTACAGGTTTAGCGTTTCCCGTGAAGCTAATAATAATTATGATGGTGAGAGCTGCTGTGACGACTACATTGACTGAAAGTCATCATTACTGCTTATCATGTTATGTTAGTGTTTCTGCATTGATATTGCACAATAACCTCTGTGTTGTCTCTGCTGTTGACCTGCCAGCGTGAGTGATGACCTCTTGACCCGCTCGGATGAGTGATGACTTTATCCTCCACTTTAGATATCTACTGGTTTGGTTACGGGTAAGGAATAGGTTATGTTATAGTCAGATTAGGTTTTTACTAGTCTGCATTAAATTATTGGGTAAGATTAGATTAGTTAATGAGGTTCGGTATAAAACTTAACCCAAACATCCATCTTATTCCACTCGAAAATTATCCACCCCAATTAAAAAAAAATTTGTTATCCTTCAAACATTTAAATTTTCGTACACTAACAAAGTTTTAGTCGAAAAGAATTATTAAAATAAACTGTTTACATTTTTTGTCATTTTTGGAGGTTAAAATAATGTTGAGTTATTACCTCATAAGTGCCCAGGTGAAGGCCAACCAGCGACTGAAATAGAAATCAAACATGGAAGACTAGGATGGTTCAAACCAGTGTATACACAACTCGGTGTTGAATCACAAGGTTAATTGAATTTAAAGTCTATCGACTACACAAGGGTTGTAGATAAATGGTTCAGAGAACCGACAAGTTAATAAATTAAGACACCTGTGCAACACTTGGGTATCTTTATTGTGGAAACGTTTCGCCAGCCATTGGCTTCCTCAGTCTAGTACAGAAGAGAATGCTTGAAGATCAAGAGGAGTTCGAGGTAATCAGTCCCTCAGACTGGAGTCGATGTGATCAGTCCATCAATTGATGGAAAACCACACAAAGTTACTGTGAGCCGGCCAATTAGCACAAAATTATATATATATATATATATATATATATATATATATATATATATATATATATATATTATATATATATAATATATATATATATATATATAACAATCGCAAACAAGCGATGTTGACAAAGCAGAACAAGCCATATGGGGATGGAAATCTTTACCTCAGCTAAAGATTTCCATCCCCATGTGGCACAAACTTGTCACTTAGGTATATGTATAAAGCGAAACCCTTTTTATAATTCATAATATATACAATATGTTTTAGTTAGTCGGTTAATCACACTCTCATACAGAATCCTGTCATACTAACTATTGCCAAGGTGAATTCTGAATTAGCGGTCTTAAACCATTCTCACACAGGACTTTGAACCTATCACGCAATTTGCTACTTATTTCTGATGCTTCATGGCGATGTTCACGCTCACTTAGAAGAGCTAAGGACTGGAAGAAAACAGTTTCTTCAAGTATTCAGGATCGTAGGTGTTTTTATCTAGATGGTAATCACATAGCCTAGCTTTTATACAGCTAGGCTATGTCTATAGCCCAGCGGTTCTGACTATGAATCACCAGGTTCTTCAACGAGATGTGACTGTTTAGCAGTTTACTTAACAAGTTGCCTGAGTAATCCCCCCCCCCCACGTTACAATAACCTTTACTATAGGAGCTGCCTGATGTTTTGTCTTCTGTCGTCCTCTCTGTTCCTGTGTTAGGAAACTCTGACTGCAAGACTCTTACTTTGCATTTAAGTGTATAAATATGCTATGAAAAGAAATACACATGTTGTTTATCAGTGTATAACAGATGACCTGTCGAGTCAAAAAAAAAAAAAAATACCAACAACCAAGGTCTACATTTAGTTAACTTGAATTCCTTTGTTAGTGAAGTCATATTTGAAATCTACTATAAAATGTATAAACTGCGATCATTATTACCCAAAGGCATGTGAAGGAGATGGTTTGTGCAGAGTAAACTGTAGTTAAACGTCATATGAAACGAGGCGTCACAATAATAATACGCATTATACGCAGCAAGCTGGGAGTGCGCTGGGTGTAGCGAACATTCAAGGCAGTCACCACGCAGTCGATACTCATTTATTTTTTACGCTTGGGTTCTGTACCGTTTGTGTTTGTGTGTGTGTGTACGTTCGTATTCGCCTCACCTGTTTATATTTACCCATTTCTGGTTCCACGGGTCGAGTTTCAACTGTTGAATAGTTGCTGTTCCCAATGTTTTATAAAATTATCTGGTTCGTTAATGATGATGAGGGTGAAGGAGATAGCTAGGTAGCTTCTAAAATTATCGTGCTTTTACCGTTCGTGTTTAGGTTCATTCACCTTCGAAGTCACACAGTAGAACGATCAACTCATTAGCGTTGAGGAGGGGAAATAAGAGGGGATGAGATGTTCTTGCTGTTGGTGGTAGTGGATGGTGATGGAGGAGGGCAGTAATGGTAGTGCTGGGTAGTTAGCTGCTATGAAGGGGTGGGGAGGGAGATGTTGAAGTGTTGGCTGGCAGGTTGTATAAGAGGGGCAGCGAGGACCCTGCCACTTTTGACTCTTGAGTCTCCCTAACCATAAAAAAGGATAAATGATAATACGGTTAAAATACAGTTTTCGTGTAATGTCATAACTGATATTCAGCAAGAAGAGCCCATCCAAACGTCTTTCTCCCATAGTGGACCTGTGATAATTACGTATCCCCAAGAGGGTACCTTCGAGCGGTTGCCAAGGTTTTAGTTAATAATTTGAGGAAGCCTCATCCGATCGGCGTCAAATTTTCAACGCAGTTATGCTGTAACTAAGGAAAAATACATGCAAATACTGGAATGTGCAGATGCTGAGTAGATCTATAACCCACTATGATAACATGAACGTAGATAAGTATGTTTATGGAGCAACGTGCAATGTGAACAGACTGACTGATGTTGTAGTGGCCAGGCTTAGGCTTGGTTACAAGTACTTCTGGCAGTTTGGGAGACACACAGATGATGATCAAACTAAATGCAAATTATGTGATCAGGCATATGGTCACTGTCTTGAACACTACGTGCTTAATTGTCCACTTATTGAGGAATACAGAGACAGACAGTATAATAACCTATGTGACATGTCAAGATATCTTATTAATGAAAATAAGATACCAGATATACTAAGCAAATTTCCTAAATTTGCTTGTAACAGATAAGTGAACTATGGATATGTAGATATAAATCCATATGTATTCCTGTTAACCCTTTGGGGCCTAATTCCTGAGCCTTTTGTGTATACATATGCTCTTGCGCTACCGTCCACAGAATGGATATGGGGTGCACAATAAACTAGCCACTTCGGTGGCAAAATCTAATCTAATCTCTGGTCAATTTTATATAGACCATTCGCGGTTTTAGCCCATCAAGGAAGGTTCCTTGACGATGGTGAATTGTAGTTGCTGCAGTTACAAACTAGTTGTCTCTTTGCTACAGGATTCAGCAGTCAATATCTACGAAGTGTATATTTTTCACAGATGGAGAAAATACAATTCAAATTATGCCCAAGTAGAGCAACTTTGTATTTTCCAGCCTTATTAGAGTTGTACTTTCCAGCCATATTAGATCCAGTGGCATAATCCTGACTAATGCAGGGTTGGTGTATAAAGCTTCAACCAGTGGTTTTATGAATCTGATAGTCCAACCCAGTATTAATTCTCTGGACTGGATTGATAAAACCACTGGTTGGGGGATGTCTTTACACTGAAGATACTATGTGTTCCACATGTTTCTTATTCATCTACTTAATGGTTTTGTGTACCATAAATATAACAGTTCAGAGCTGAAAATCTGTGTTGTGATGCTCCACCAGAGCATCACAACAACCTGGGCGAGACTCAAATTTCGGGGAAGTTGTGGTCGTCGACTCAACGTTCAAATACTGTAGTTACCGATAATAGAAACAAGAAAAAATTATTTGGCCAATGATTAAAGTTATAATTTACATTGTATGATAATTGTAATTATGTGTACTTGTGACTAAATAAAGTTACTTAAAGTAAATTAAATAAAAATAATGTGAAGGGCCTCCTTTGAGCCTGAGGACGAGGCCCAATGGCTTCCTGCCCTCTCTTGTCTCCCCTCCCCCCCCGACAGACGTTGGTGGGGTGGTGGTGGTGATGAGCAAGGGAGAGCTAGGGTGAATCGACTCGTAATTGACCGAGCAAACTTTTCAGCTGGTAATTTTAAATATACCTGTTGCTTCCTGCACCTGCCTGTGCACCCCACACTTTTCCCATCCCCCTTCTCTCCCTCCCTCTCTTACAAACACACCATTACCTGTCTCTATCTCATGCAAACACACCATTACCTGCTTCTCGCTCATACAAACACACCATTACCTGCCTCACACACTCAAGCATTTACACACAACTATTCCCTCCCACAAGCACGCATACACACACACACAGACACGAACTCAGATGCTCCCCAACACCTGTTGCTCAACCATTCTCCACCACACCAACATGCTTACCACAGAATAAAATAATGATCAAAGAGGTACACAGGAATGTGAGGCTACGCCATCATACCAGGAACCATAGTATTCTTACGTTATGTTAATACATTCCTCAACAAGCTTCCTTCATATTTTACTACATATAACTCTGAATATTTTTGTCATATTATGGCTCCAAAATATTTAGATATATGTATGTATGTATGTATGTATATACATATGTCGTGCCGAATAGGTAAAATTGGTCAATTAGCAAGAACTCGTTTAAAACTAATTCCTTTCTAAAAAAATTATTTTATATATTTTTTTCATCTATGTTAATGTAAAAATTAATAATTTTGTACCAAAAGAACCTTAGAAAACTTACCTAACCTTATTATAACAAGCGCAATTTAATTTAGCCTAATCCAACTAGATATAATTTAGATAACTTTACCATAATTTAATAATAAACAAACACAATGAAATATTTTTTTTTCGTTAGGTTCAAATGATTTTTTGCAAAATCATTGCACACATAAATTTTCGCTTGCCTTATTCGGCAAGAAGAGCGTTGCTATTTAAGCCGGAATCGCAAGTTTTATCTATTCGGCACGATATATATATATATATATATATATATATATATATATATATATATATATATATATATATATATTATATATATATATTATATATATATTATTTAAAACCAATACAGTATACGTAAAAATAAAAATAAAAGGAAACAGTATGGATGTCAATCCTGAAGGTTCGGCCATTGACATAAGAAACCCAACACAAAATAAACTAACACAAATGAATTGCACCTATATACTCGCAAGATATAGCTGTATAACATACAACAATAACTTACGGCAAGAACATAGCTACAAATAAACACAGTAACAGGGTCATGAACTGACATATATAAACATTCAATGACTCAACACCTAACTTACATATAAATTTTACATATAACATGACATATGACAAAGGCTCATTACAATTGAAAAGAATATATACGAGAAAATGTAACAATTACTTCCAGCCTTCTCATTAATCAATAAACCAAAACCTAACATAATCCTACTAGAACATCTGCATACTTATCCCTAACATTACAGCTTTACATATACCAAAATACAAATAACCATACAAAGAAAACAGCTTAGATCTCAAAACCGACTCATTAGTTACAATAAACCCGTATACAAAAATCTCAGACACAAAAGGAATGCGTCTATAAACTGGCTAGATATATCTGTATACCATACAGCCAAAACTTACGTCAAGAACACAGCTATGAAAAACCAATATCAGGGTGCTGACAGTCTATACGTACATCTTAACATACAAAAACCTAGAACATAACATGAACTAAAAAAACACTTCATATGGCAAAGAACAATACCGTTGTATAATGCTTTTACAAATTTGAAATTTGAAATGACAATTGAAACAAAGTAACGAAGAGGGAAACTACAACAAGCATGTGTTGAATTACATATAAACCTACACATCACATACACCACAGTACTATCTTTGTATAACACCTTTGAGGACAAAAGGAGAATCCAGACATACTTAGATCATGCCTTGTGTCACCTAAAAACCTTTCAAACACACAAATACTGTGAGATGTACCCTCTCACACATTATACAACAATAATGTAGTGCAACAACATTTACTTACATATTATATTCAATACCTTCTTAAAAACAACGTGAAAAACATATCTTACACAACTACCCAGACCAAACTCACATCACAAAAGAAGCTTATTTATTATATTACCAAACATACCACACACGCTAACATCTATACACATTTCCATACTCAAGAAAACTAGCCCGCGGCAACCCCTTACTTTACACTTAAATCTCTTAAATCCTTACTATATATATATATCAAGTTGTAAGGTCCTGGACGATGACCAGCAATAAAGGGAGGGCATCCACGAACAGTGACTCTGCCAGCGCTCTCACAAGTGCTGTACACTTACATGACAGAAAACTGTTGTGAAATTTGTTTACATTGTCAGAGCAGTGGGAAGATGGACCATAGTATAAGAGAACAAAATAATGCAAGCTGAAACACTTCATAACTGTAAATTATTTTTTTTATTAACACATCGGCCATTTCCCACCAAGGCAGGGCGACCCAGTAGAAAAGAAACTTTCATCATTGTCTTGCCAGAGGCGTGCCTACACTACAGTTATAAAACTGCAACTTATCAACACCCCTCCTTCAGAGTGTAGGCACTGTACTTCCCACCTCCAGGACTCAAGCCCGGCCTGCCGGTTTCCCTGAATCCCTTCATAAATGTTGCTTTGCTCACGCTACAATAGCACGTAAGTCCTAAAAACCATTTGTCTCCACTCGCTCTAACACGTTCATGCATGCTTGCTGGAAGTCCAAGCCTCTCGCACACAAAAACTCCTTTACCCCCTCCCTCCAACCTTTCCTAGGCCGACCCCTACCCAACCTTACTTCCACTACAGATTTATACGCTCTCCAAGTCATTCTATTTCTTTCCATCCTCTATAAGTGTCCTAACCACCTCAACAACCCCTCAGCCCTCTGGATAATACTTTTAGTAACCCGCACCTCCTAATTTCCAAACTGCTGATTATTCGCATTATATTCACACTGCACATTGCCCTCAGACACGACATCTCCACTGCCTCCAGCCTTCTCCTTGTTGCAACATTCACCACTCATGCTTCACACCCATATAATTATGAGTGTTGATATGACTAAACTCTCATATATTCCCCTTTTTGTTCCATGGATAACGTTCTTTGTCTCCACAGACTCCTCAGTGCACCACTCACCTTTTTCCCCTCATCAATTCTATGATTCACCTCGTCTTTCATAGACCCCATCAGCTGACAAGTCCACTCCCAAATATCTGAATACATTCACTTCCTCCATACTCCATCCAATCTGTAAATTATATATAACATAGGCGTTACGCAGCGTGTGGCGAATTGGGAACAGGAGGCAATCAAATCTAATCCAGGGAAGTGCAGGGTAGCCCAAATTCCCTGGATCAAGGGTTCCTTCCCGGTAGCAAGTCCCTTCAAGGGTCAAAGTTTCAAAGCAAGATATGAAAGTGAATTACACATTTGGGTTCAAAACTGTACGAGGTTTCGGTCATTCATAGACCATCATCATAATATAGTAGATCAGGATTATATCACCCAATTCATTTTTAAAGATGGGTCCAAGAACTCAAACTCAAAATCCTTAATCCTTTAAGGGGTGTTCTGCTACCCATTCCTCTGGGGCTATATGACCTCTGTGGGCTTAACGATTCCCCCGATTACAACAAATACAATCAAACTCTCACACTCAACATGGTAATTATAAATAGGTAACCTCAGACAAACATAAAAGATCAAACAAACACATTATAACTTTTAACACAGTATTCCAAGACTTCGGTCAAACTTTTAATTCCTCCGATTCAAGTGTTCAGAGTGAGCTAATATCTGGTATTAGAAACACTACACCGTCAACATGACAGTTTGCGCATATTAATGAACATTTACATTACAGTCCAAGGCAAGCTCGGCTACACACTAAAGGCATGAACAATGTGAGGAAAATATTAATAGATCGACTCTGTATTCATAACAAGTGTTGCAGCAAGCAGATGAATGAAATATGTAGTCACTTCTTAAATATTTATGAGAGAGTCCTCTTTAAATTCCTGATTTTCTTTTTTAGCTTTCACACGAATAATAACGCAAGGGTAACGGTGTGTTCATTGGGCAAGGCTTATACTAGGTGGTGGCGCAAACTCTCAAGAGGCATTTGTTGCCCCAATATATACGGTCGCCCCTAATGTTGATGAATGGTTCAGAGAACCATTAATAATTAATGAGGAAACGTTTCGCCACACAGTGGCTTCATCGATCCATACAAAGGAGAATGGTGTAGAACAGGAGGAGTTTGAGGTAATCAATCCTTCAGCCTTGAGTCAATGTGATCAGTCCATCAATCTTGAAAAGAATGCAGCATAGTTGCGAAGTGGCTTATATACTGTAGGCAGGAGAGGTGCAGCAGTCGTAGGTGGTATCACATTTGTCCAATGAGGAAGTAGGTCATGCCAAAGGGTTAGGCAAGCTGAAGAATTCCCTGTATTGAGATCCCAAGATGTTGCTGTGTCAGACAGAAATGTAGATGAATAGTTCATTCACCATTCTCCTTTGTATGGACTAATGAAGCCATTGTGTGGCGAAACGTTTCCTCATTAAAGATACCCAAATGTTGCACATATGTCTAATTTATCAACTTGTCGGTTCTCTGAACCGTTCATCTATATTCTTCTCTGACACAGCAACATCTTGGGATCTCAGTACAGGGAATTCTTCAGCTTGTCTAACCCTTGGGCACGACCTACTTCCACATTCGTCAAATGTGATACCACCTACGACTGCTGCACCTCTCCTGCCTACAGTATATAAGCCACTTCCTCGCACCTACCTGGAGACCTGGAGAGAGTTCCGGAGGTCAACGCCCCCGCGGCCCGGTCTGTGACCAGGCCTCCTTAGGTCAGTGTCCCAGGATGCGACCCACACCAGTCGACTAACACCCAGGTACCCATTTTACTGATGGGGAACATAGACAACAGGTGGAAAGAAACACGTCCAATGTTTCTACTCTGGCTGGGAATCGAACCCAGGCCCTCACCGTGTGAAGCGAGAGCGTTAACCACCAGGCCACCAGAGCTGTATTTTTTTCAAGATTAATGGACTGATCACATCGAATCAAGGCTGAGGGACTAATTACCTCAAACTCCTCCTGTTCATCATTCTCCTTTGTATGGACTGATGAAGCCACTGTGTGGCGAAACGTTTCCTCATTAAAGATACCCAAATGTTGCGCCCCTACTGTTGTTAATAATAAAAATGAGCATTTCGTCATACTCTTAAATTAAACTGGATATTTTTTTGCTCTTATCTTCTTTCATATTAATATGCAACTTTAATTTAGCATTCTCCGAATACCACTGTCCCCCTTCCTTTTCTTTTTGTGCTTATTCTCCTCCTACCTCCCTTTTCGTCTGTTTTAATATCAGTCCTTTCCGTCCATCAGTTTTCACATTTTCGTAAAAATGTATTTCAATTATTCTGGAACTTTCATGTTTTGTTTATGAGTATAAAAGTGATGGGTAGCGTCCCCCTTCCCCCATGTATTGATTCTCACCCAGGGTTCATCAGGCCATCAGCTTCAAGAACACACCCAACTTTTTTAGTACCTCCTTGTTAAAGCCACGTAATGCAGTGCCACCAATTGTGCTGCTGGCGCTTACACTTTACCCCATGGGTCTTTTCGTATTTAATATGTAATTAGATAATAATTAAGCACTGCTATAGGCCTACCGGACCATTACTAGGCACGTCAAACTATTCAAAGTGCTAGTAGCTTCACTGACGCTACCTGGCAGTTCCACCCATTTATCTTCGACTCTATTTC
>NC_069447.1:30025015-30077515 GCF_026875155.1 Cherax quadricarinatus | reverse complement strand
CTAGAAGAGCTCAACGATGCAGATGTGAATGAGAGGCAGCCAGGTTTGATCCACGGAAGGGGCGGGCAGCCCCAGGTCCTTGCATCAAGACCCCGTTCACCTGAATAAGGTCATGGATGCAGACGAAGAATAGTAGAGGGCCTAGAACACTGCCCTCTGGCACCTCTATGTTGATTGGTAGAGTTGTTGAAGCATCATAATGATCGCATGTTGACATCTGTCATTCAGGCAAGATTTTATATATGCTAGAGCATGGGCCCTGATTCCGGAATACTATTCTAATTTTAGCAGCAACATGTTGTCAGCTGTATCAAAAGCTGTTTTTATTTTTGGCTCAATAAAGATGGGGGACCCTTGGATTTTCGTCATTTTCTATAGACGAGGACCCCTCAAGGAAGGTTCCTTGATGTTGGTGAGGGGCTCTCGATTTAGGGAATTGGATCTGTGCTCCAGTTCCCCAAATTAAGCCTGAATACCTTCCACATCCCCCCCCCCAGGCGCTGTATAATCTTCCGGGTTTAGCGCTTCCCCCTTGATTATAATAATAATAATATAGACGAGGAGAATTAACTGAGCATTTTACTAGTAGCATCACTGGTACACTTTTCCTGTCGGAAGCCAAACTAGTAGAGGTTAAGCTTAGATATGCTTGGTTATGAAGTCATACATTTATATATTTTTTTTTTTCTAGATAATAAGGACAAGTTAGAAAATGGCCTATGATTATTGATTTCTGATAGGCTACCACTTTTGTAGATTAGTGTAATTCTTGCTAGCTTAAATAAGTTGGGGAAAGTTTTGTTGTATGACTAAGACCTTCAGAAGTTTTCATATTTCTCCTGACAAACAAAATATCACCTCCATCCTGCTTGCATTCACAATCAAAATATATTTTAATCTAAATATCCACTTTATCAGTGAGTTTTACATGTTACGTCTGTCACCCCAACACACTAGGGTAGATTATTCGTTCTGACATGTTAATTAAATCGACAATAATCCACTAATTCGACCGGTATTGAATGCAGGGGAAGGTAAAAACATGTGAATAATTATCCAACTACGTGTTTTCCCATCACAACCCTTACTGTTTCCCGGATGTAATGGGTAGCCTGTAGTGTTAGGGTAAGTACAAGTTAAAAGGAAAAAGAGGGAAGTAGAACTAAGTATACGAAGGCAAGAGGGATTGTAGAAGTGTGCAAGGATGGGTAAAAGGCAAGCAGAACTACGCAGGGAGGGTAAAGAGGTAAAACGAGGTAAGAGGAAGAATAAAGGGAAGGTAGAATTAAGAGAAGAGGTAAGATAAAGGATGACTCATTGGAAGGTGTTGGTAATAAGATTGCTGCAAAAACCATAGAACCTGGTAAAAAGCTTTTTGTTATATTTTTAAGAATGTGTATGAGTTTTGTATCAGGAATTATTGTTATTAAAAATATATGTGTAGCTGACATGACCACCATATGTTCATGTTAAAAGTAAGTATAATTACATGAGTTCTTTTATATGAAAACATTGTATTTTGTTAAGAATCTTAGGGTAAATTCAGGTAAGCTTCTGGTTGGCAAAGTACTGGCAGTGGACTACACTGATGATACACTACCTTTAAAGAATAAATTGAGCCCCGCCGAACCCAGCTTCCTCTCTCTCTCTCTCTCTCTACCTTGATAAATAATTCTTAATTGTTACCTGAATAGGTTTAAAGCCCATTAACCACATGTCTATGGCTTTATGAGTCAGAAATAGGTCATCTGTTTCGTGACGCGGGTCTTAGTCATATGTTGACCCACCACTGGAGCTTTTAGTCATCTGGCCGAGGCCTTCCACTGGCTTACCGGTCTACCCCTTTTCATCCTTATATATTTAGGAGGCAACAAAATGCTGTTGGCTACAAGGCAACCCTGGTTCCGCATTCTCAGATTTCAACCCGTCTGGTAAGGATTTAGAACTACAATAAGACTATTGCACAAGTCTGCATAAAAGTGATACTATGATAAGCGCTTGTAGATATACACAAAACAGGTTTGGAATAAGTCAGATGAATTGACAATGAGGGGAAGAGCTTCTTAGATTATCTGTACTGACAGTTATAGCTGTCTCGTAATTTTCCTATTTATACTAAGAATATTTAGATATACCAACTAAAAATGCAATTAACAAGTATCCTTGAATAGGTTGCTCTTATGGGCGCAAATATGTCTGTTGTGAAAAGGGTTAAAGATGGTATTGCAGCGGGTGTCAGCCATATGATAATCACATAAGATGTAACTGTAGGGTTACCACCATATTTACAGAACAAGTAGAGTCTTAAGTTTAAGCATTCTTGCTTTAACAGCTTACATTTGACTGCACTGCTCCAAACCACATCCTAGGCAGTGGCGGCGCCAAAGGGGAGGAGGCAAAAGGAGCTGAAGCCTCCTTAATCCATCAGTTCCCCAAACCCCCCCCCCCCCCCAGTTAATCCATTAATGATAACGCAGCTTCAAAAAGATTCTCTACCCCTCTTCCTCCTTTAACCCGGATTGCCCCTTAGCCTCCCCTAATAGAAATTTTGGCCCCCGCCTTTGCCCCAGTCTATATGTTCCGAAATAGAGGGGAAAAAGACTTTGAGAATCAACTATAATTTGGGTTAAATTTTTTTAAAAAAATAAAATGTCGAACGATTTTTCAAGTCCAACGATTCCCACGAAAAAAAAATCAGTCAAGGGTAGTCAGTTTTCCTAACCTAATTGGTATGAAAAAATGCTTCTAATATTATTTTTGGCAAATAATGTTTTTTGTTGAAAAGTCTTTTCCTTTGGGCCTTTGTGTAAAAAGTGCAAAATGGTAGCGTTTTCCCCAGCGTGTCGTTAAATCTTGATTGTTTTTAAAATATTATTTTTTTTTTTTAAACATGTTGCACAATTTGAAGATACCCCCCAAAATGCATAGTATCCCTTTGAATTACCTAAAGCATCAAAACAACCCTTACCCCACCCCTCCCCATTCGCTTGAAGGAGTCGATGTAGAGCATCATAAATTTTTGTTTTGGGGTAAAGGTATGTAAGGGGGAAAGATGAAGGCCCCTCTTCTCCATTTTCTCCCCCCACAACCACTTCTTCCCAAATTTACATTAGTTTTTTTCTTTTTTTCTTTTTTTTTTTTGGGAGGGGGGGAAAATTTTATCCATTATCGTTCATGAAAAAATGACCCCGGTTCAAAACCCCCCCCGTGGTTTTTGGTTTTAAACTTACTGTGTTTAGTGAAAGGGAAAATTTACTAGGAAAAGAAGACAAGGAGGGTTTCATGTACAGTATAAAAAGTGAGCCAAAACCGTAGTGTCTGCGATGCCATGGCCATATCCCGTCCTTCCTAACACTCAGTTTAACTGGCCACATGGGGAAGGGGTGGGGTGGGAAAGGTATTTCAAAATTTCAAGGGTTTATTATGGTGGTCTTGTCATAAGATGCCCCCTCAATTGGATTTCGACTGCTCAGCCACCGGTTGAATGGTAAGTCACAGTTGCTTCTCAAAAAAATTTAATTTTAATTTTTATTTTATTATTATTATTTGGAGGGGGTGAACCCGTAGGGGTCGTACGGCGCATGGGGTTGGTCGTAATAAGATTCAACCCAAGGGAGGTCCAATGCCTTCAATCAAAAGCCCTTAACTGACAATACGACACACCTCCCTTGAAGGGAAATCTTGAGAAAACGTACAAGAGCATATACATATATATATATTTTAAACTGGATACATCAGTAAAATGCTGCTATTCTATTCTATAAGACAGTTACACAGTAGGAACAAGCCAACTATGTTTCCCTGCACATATAATACCCGTTCAAGTATTGAGGATAGACGAGTAGGAAGCAAAATTTAAAAGGAGAGAGAGGGAAGAAAGAGGCTTACAATATTTGGCTCATGTCTGAAGGAATAAATTATCGAGACAAAAAAAAAAAAAGCTCTTATTACATCAGTACAACCTGACTTGTAGCGCCTTCAGCTCACAATTGCCATACGTTTGTACAGACAAGGGGGGGAAAAGATGAAAAGGTCTCCTCAACATATCCCCCTGATCACATAGCAGTAAATAAGTGGTTAAATTTAATCGCCCGTTATGGGGGATCTTGGCGTTGAAAGCGAGCCAAGATGGGATTTTTTTAAAAATTTAAAAATAATAATAATTCTAAAGAAAAATTAAAAAGGGAAAGTAAAATGAGTTTGAGAATGTGTGAAAAGGAGAAAGTTAAAAAAAAGTGAACATAGAAAAGGAAAGGGTGATGAGGGTATAAATGATTTAGATAAAGAAAAATTGGGTTTTATAAATTGGGGGGAGGATTTGGGAAAAAGTGAATGTTTTAGATACTTGGGAGTTGCGTGTCGGCGGATGGATTTAGAAGGATGGGGTTATCATAGAATTGATGGGGAAAAAGGTGGTGGTGCGTTGAGGTATTGTGGAGTCAAAAAACGTTATTTGGGGGCAAAGAAGGGAATGTATGAAAGTTTTTTGTAGTATCAACCTTTATTGGATGTGAAGTTGGGTGGTAAATGCAGCAGCGAGGGACGGTTGGAGGAGTGGAATGTCCTGTCAAAGGGGGCAATGGTGGTGTAAATTAGCAAAAAAAATTCGGGTGGGGGAAATTAGGAGAAGGTTGTGGAGTTAAAAAAGCTTAGTCAGAGGGCAGAAGAGGGGTTGTAAAGCGTGGTTTGTCATTTAGATGAGAATGGAACAAAGTAGAATGACATGGAAAGCATATAATCTATAGGGAAGAAAGGGTAGGGGTCGTCCACGAAGGGTTGGAAAGAGGGGGTAAAGGAGGTTTTGATGGGTGGAGGGGCTTGATTTAGCAATGCATGAGTGTTTAAAGGAGTGAGAGTGGAGACGAATGAGGGCCTTACGATATGTTGGCATTTTGAAGGAGTAAATTATCGGGGGACAGAAAAAACGGCTCTTTTATATCAGTCGGACTTGTAGTCCGGAAATGAAGTACAATTGCCTTAAACGGGTTTGTATTGGAAAATTGGGGAAATATGTTGTGTACCCTCATACTATATGCCAAACGGGATCACATTAGCAGTAAATTAGTGTGTTAAAATGTTAATGATGATGGTTTTTTTTGGGGTTTTCTTCTTGGCCCCCCGTCGGTGGAGCGGCCAATTGGGTTGATAATAAAATAAAAAATAATATAATTCATAAAAAAAATTTAAAAAATGCCGAAAAAAACAACTTCAGTGGCTTAGTACACAAACTTAAAATTCACCTACATACGGAGAAGATAGAGGTGACAGTGAGACAGGAAAAATCGTAGAAGTCAAGGATGTATGAAAAGGTATACAAACATAAGAAGAGAATACAACTTAGAAGAGTAAGGACAGCCATGGCCTCATAAGCAAGACAAACATACACACTTTCAAGGACATGCATACACACGTGGAAAAATTATAGATATAGCAGGATAATCACACACATGCAGATAGCAGGATGAATACAGACGCCTAGCAGATTTATTGTTATTATCAAAAAGCTTACCCTAATAAATTTGTATGGGCCATACAGCGCATCACTCAACGTCAGATAAAAGATGAGTAGATTCAACCGTTGTCCACTGAATATTTTTACATATTTACTCATTTCAATATCTAGATTAGGAAACTAATGCAATCTTTAAACAGTTCCTGAAACTAGGTCATCCCGACAGGTTACCAAGTGATGTTTTGAATAAGACAAATCAATGTTTATGCTAAATAAGTAACGTGAATAACAGGCAGGAGGAAGCGATGGAAAGTTTTAATAGTAGTCTACCTTACATTGAGAAGCTACGCTATGACTAGGACTAAAACAGAGTGGCGTTTAGTTATCCTAACCAAATAGACACCTAATCAAGGTTATCCTAACCAGATGAACACCATATCAACGTCATCATAAGCTTATGTTCTCCTAAGTGCGTTTTTTTTTTTGTGGATTGTTCCAGCCACGGCATTGTGGCTTTTTATTCTTCATCGACAACAAACTTTGCAATGCACTTACGAATGTAACTAAACCTAAAGAAGCTGGGATATACAAAATTCTCCACACAGGCTACAAGCTTCCATATAACTGACAAACCAGTAGGAATCCGAGACTTGGAAAAATGAAACACAAGTAATCCGAAAAGCACGAGCAAGATAGATCTTCCATCTTGCATTAAATTTTTTTTACCCTCAACATTATCTAGGAACATTCAGTTAGTTTAATATCTTTATTATGCACCTCATACCCATCATGTGGGCGGTAGTCAGAGAGATTACAGAGGTACATAATGGGTCCAGCTGAACAAGTTACAAAAGGTAATGAACCATTCACAGGTCTACACCTGATCACAACTGCAATGAGTTATCAATACAAATATTAGCTTTATTTACAGTGAGCAAAGTCAGAGTATTTTTCCAGAATGGTTTGCAATATACCACTGTGGATAAAATACTTTGACATATCTTGAACATTTCTGAGTGAGTTGTCTCTGAATTCATTAATATATCCTTACTTAATTAAAGAGACGCGTTGCAAGTACAAAATAAAATTAAACGGATCAGCCTTCATTTCAGTTTTCCAAAACATACCATATCACAGACAAAAACCTGACGCTATTACTGGCATTGAGATCGCTTGCTTGAGGTCACCTGCAGGTCAAGTCACTTCTTATAAGCATTTTTCCTGTTTGAAAAAGGTCTTAGAACAAAGATCGAAATATACAGGTACCTCCAACATCTAATTATATTTTTCAAAAGCTTCATTTTCTCCATATTTTCACACACAGGTAACGGGTAGAGAGGGGAGTCTCAGTAACCTTGGCTGCCTCACGCCTGTGCTGGCCAGGTGCCAAGAAAAACACATAACGTCATTCCACTTTCCGAAGCATCGTGTTGACACTCACCATATATGAAAAACGTCAACACATGCTTCGGACACTGTACAAGCAACAATCATTTCTACTCTGAAGCCAAGGCCAAATCTCATCTAACCTAACCAAGGAGAGATCAGAAATTTTCAAGCACACTGCACGTACGTGTTTGAATCACAATTGGGTGCACCTCGGCGTGTCTTTACGATAATTATATTGTAGGGATACAAGCTAGTTATGTTTTATAATTTATCATGCATTCAGAGCGGCAACAATAGTTACACTGCAGTAAGATAGGCTAAATATGTGTTACCATAATTTATTACACAGGAGGAGTTTCATGCATGAGGGACAACCATTGGATTTTTCACTCACGCGGGCAAAATAATCATCAGCAAGTCATGTTCAACTAGTCATAACTAAATGTGATGGATTTCTAGGATAAACCCCGGCACACGGTAGTATAAATATTGTTAATACTGGGTGATGAGGAAATTTTTTTAGCAGTGTCAAGTCAGGTGTTGCCGCCTACCTGTGTGTGTGGGTGTGATGGCACTCACACACCTTCCACCATCTCTCTCATACACTCCCTCCTTCCTCATTCTCATTTCATAAACTCTTCAGACTATCCCAACACACAAATTCTCCACCACACAAACTCTCTCTCACCAAACTCTCCACTTCACAAACTCTCTCACCAAACTCTCCACTACTCAAACTTTCACCAAACTCTCCACTACACACTCCAACACGCAGTCTCTACTAGACACTCTCCACCACACTCCACTACACACACTCCACCATACAAACTTTCTCACCAAACACACCACACACACAAACTCTCTACCACACAAACTCTCCACCACACAAACTCTCCACCACACAAACTCTCCGCCACACGAAGTCTCCACAACACGAACTCCACCACACACACACACACCAAACTCTTCACTACAAACTCTCCACTTCACACTATTCACCAAACTCTCTACTACACACTATCCACCAAACTCTCTACTACACACTATCCACCAAACTCTCTACTACACACTATCTACCAAACTCTCCACTACACACTCTCCACCAAACAAACTCTCCCTTCACAATGTTTACCAGGGTCTCCCGATCTTTTATAAAACTTAGTTCCCATTCCTTACACCAATGTAAAGAGGTGAGGGAGCACGTACAGAGGTGAGGGAGCAAGTACAGAGGTGAGGAGGGCGACAGTACACAGGTGATGGAGGAGGCACAGAGGAAGAGTCAGGGAGGGAGTACAGAAGTGAGGGAGGGGGCACAGAGGTGATGGAGGAGGCACATAGGAAGTAAAGAGTCAGGGAGGAGATACAAAGGTGAGGGAGGGGGTACAGACGTGAAGGAGGGGGTCACAGAAGTGATGGAGGAGGCACAGAGGAAGTAGAGTCAAGGAGGGAGTACAGAGGTAAGGGAGGAGATACAAAGGTGAGGGAAGGGGTACAGATGTGTGGGAGGGGGCACAGCTGAGGGAGTAAATAGAGGTGGGGAGGAAGTACAGAGTGAGGAGGGAGATACAGAGGCGATGGAGGAGGTACAGTGGAAGTCAAGAGTCAGGGAGGAAGTACAGAGGTGAGGGAGGAGGTACAGAGGAGAGGGAGGTAAGTAATGCATCATACATTTACTCAGAGGTTGACTGAACTAATCTATACACAAACATTCCTTCACCAGTGAATTATTCATCTTGACTTAGCTCAGCGACCACTGATTAGTGCAGTCATCCACTGGTGTATAATTACACGTGTGAAGCCACAGGATAGATATGTTACCTGAACCGCAGCACACGTGTCTGCTCCCTACCCCAATCTCCTTCACTCCCATCTCTCTCACTCCCGTCCCCCACTCTCTCTCTTACTCCTGTCCCTCTCCCTTCCGTCCCTCTCTCACTCTCCCTTCCGTCTCTCTCTCACCCTCACTCCCTCCATCCTGCCCCCTCTCCCGCACTCTCGACGCTCTCTCACTCCCTTCTATCCTCTCTCACCTCATTACAAGTGTTTACTATTCGCCCCGCTCTCCCCCACGCCATCTTTTACCTTTCCACTCTTCTCACACTTTCCCTTTTGGGATGGTAATTCCCAAGTGACAGCAACTCCAGTTCTGCTGAAGCGAAACCTTTGATGCTGCCGTCCCCATAGGGGCAACGCTTGGTACATCATCACTGTACTGAGGTCTCCCAGTTTAACTTCAGAATATTTAATTTCCTGGTTTACGAAGTTCATTTTGTGTGATGTAATATGACAGGAAAATATAGCTACTCTTTGTTCCGTAAATATAGCTATTATACATAGAGTAAAGTAGCAGTGTACTGTGAAGGTTTTCAATACCACACCAGACCTCGTTGTAAAGACCACACCAGATTTTCGTTGTCAAGAACCCCAAATACCAGCCCTCGTCAAAAACCACCCCCAGACCCCGTTCCCAAATTACCACACCGCCCTTTGGGTTCCCAAAATCCCACACCAAACCTCTTTTGTCAAAAATACCCCAAAACCTCGTAAAGATTACCCGGGCCCTCGTTGTAAAGAAAAACGGGACCTCGTTGTCAAGAACTACACCAGACCTGTTGCCAATACCACCCCAAAAATTCGTCCCAAATTCACACCAAAACCTTTTGGGTCAATCCCACCCCGCCCTGTTGTAAAAACCCCAAAAACCAAAATCGTTGTAAAGGTTTACCCCAAAAATCGTTGTCAAGATTTCCCAGACCTGTTGTAAAGACCCCCACCAGCCCTTTCGTTTTCAAGCCCACACCAGACCTCGTTGTCAGCCCAAAACCCCCAGACTTGATGGGTAAAGTTTTATACATGCACGTTAAAAAACCAAAAATCCCCTCTGGGCCTGGTGAGGAGGGTATTACTTACAACATACTAGATTGCTGTGTCAAAGAAAACCAGGAAACCCAAATTACTTAAATTATTTTAAAATGAGCTATGTAACTGGGGAGCTCCCTCAATTTTGGGAAACCAACAGCCTCATCTTTCCCAATTTCCCAAAAGCCAATAAACCCAAAATGCTTTTCCCCCAAATATTCTTTTTTGTGCTTGTTTTAAAACATTTGTGAGAATGATTCTTAATCTTTCTCGGTACAAAAATCAAAAAATTTTTTGGTCTCCCCGGTTCCCAGGGTTTTTCTTTGCAGGGGAAGGGCGGGGCTTTCATTGCTAGCCACATTTCTCACTCTGCAAATACGGGCTTTTACATCCCTTCCTTGCCCTTTAAACCCGCTTTCGATGCCCCAAACCCGACATGTAATTTTTATGAACTTCGAATGGATGTTGGAGGTGGCTTTCCGCGGGGTTTAAAAGGCTCCCTTTAAAACAGAAAATCGTCTGTTTTTTTCCGGGGGAACAAAAAGTGTAACTAAAAAATTTGAATTGGGAAACCCCCAAGGGGGGGTTTGCTCAGTCCCACACTGTTAAATTTATTCAAATTTAAATGCTTTACTTAATGTATGCCTAGCACCCCCATCATTATGTGATTATTTTTTGCGGGTGTTTTAAAATAAATTTTCACACCCCGGATTCCCCAAAAACCCCAAAAATTTTAAATTAAATTGTACTAGCCTCGTTTTCAGGACCTGGGGATTGATAATCTTACTGAAAAAACAAAGATACTCAATAGGGGCCCCCTCGGGCAGAGAGGACCAGTTCGTCGATCCAGTTGCATGATGGGTCTCTTCTTGGGAAAATGAAGCAGATACAGGTATCTGAAATTTGAGGGTTCCTTTTCTTGGACCTGTTTTGAAAAAGAAATTTGTCGCCTACAAGAAAACTAAGAGCCTTAGGGGTTGTGGCGGGTTTCACCCCAGGTATGGGGGCTAATGTTAAAATTTTTGAAAATGAAGTATCTTGCTTTTTATTAGATAAAATTTGGGTTTATTAAAGCTTTCGCCCCTACTTGCTCTTGTGTTTTGGGCTTTGGGAAACTTGGAGGGGCCCCGGAAAAAAAATGCAAAAAAGAAGCAATGGGTTTATTTTTTGGATGCCCCCCGTACTGCCCAAAATTTTTTAAAAATTCCAAAAAAAACTTGATTTTTCAAGCATCAAAAGATCCCTGTTACTGAAAGAATTTTCCTAAAATTTGGGGTTTAAAATGCTCAGGCAAGCTCATTTAAAAACCCCTGCCCCCAGAAAAACCCCCCAAAACCCTTTCCCCAGCACTGGTGGGAAAAAATCCCCCAGATGGGTTTTGAAAAAAAATGGAACCGACCTCCCCCATGAATCAGTTACCCTGATCTTTTGGGCAAATAAGGGAAAAAAGCGGGACTTCTCCGCTCCCTGGAAAATTACCCCCTTCCAAACTACCCATTCCTCCATTTCCCCCCCCAAACTACTTCTTAAAACACAACCAAAACTTCGCCTTGAAGCCCAAAATTTAGGCCCTTAAGCTGTATTGTAACTTAGTCAAAAAAGCCCCCAAAACTCTCGAAATTATTTACGCTGGATGGTTTTGTTCACCAAAACCATGGGGCAGGGTGGTAGTGCTGCTGTTTGTACGAGTGTTTTTTTTTAAAGAAAAATTTGGGGCAGCATCAATAATTGGGCCTTTTACCCTTCAGACCCGAATGGGTTTTCCCTACTTCCTTTCATGAAAAAGCATTTTATGTATTTAAATTGGGCAAATTTAATTGTAAAAGATTTCTTTTCATCCTTAAAAAGCTCTAACTCATTAAGCATAAATTGTGGCCCTTTTCTTGTGTCAGAAGCCGACCCCAGGGATGGTAGGTTGGGGGAAAAGTGGAGTCAAAAGGGGCACAATTTCTGTGGTTCCCTTCACATTGGTTTCGATGCATGATGAAATGATAAATTGGTAAGTGTATTGTTTCAAAGGGGGGAGTTGATTACAATCTTGGCTTGGTTTAGGAAATAGGGTTTTAGGAAAAAATAATAGGAAAAGAACTTTAATGAATTTTATGGATTAAGGCTCAGGGAATTTACACCCGTGAAATCCATCTATCATCAATCTATCAATTTAAAGGGGGAGCCCCATTCTTTTAGTGCATCCAACAAAAAAAGCAGGGCTTTGGATGTCACTATTTTCCCCGGGCCCCCGGTGGGTTACAAGTTTCTTTGGCAGGGGTTAAAACAACCCCCAACCCGATGTTGACCAAACGAAATGTAAACTTTTTCCCCGATGGACTATTGTCACACCTGCGTCCCTTATGTTTTGGGGGTGTGATAAAATTAAAGAATTTTGAAACAACTCACTCAAAAAATGTTCAAGAAAAAAGGCCCAAAATATTTTTTTCCACAGTGGTATATTGCAGACCATTTTTGGGAAATACCCCCGACTTTGCTGCTGTAAAAAAAAAGCATTACCACATTTTGTGCATTTTGGTGCTTTTTTTTTGTGTGTGTGTTTTGTGTGTTTTGTGTGTTTTTGTGTGTGTTGTTTTGTGTGTGTTGTTTTGTGTGTGTGTGTGGGGTGGGCATTCACCTTGTTGGATTGCAGGGGTCCCGGGCCAAAACTCCCGTGTGTTTTCCCGGGAGAGTTCCGGGGGTCAACGCCCCGCCCCCCCGGTCTGTGGGCCCCGGGCCCCCTGGTGGGGGTCGAGCCTGGGTCAACCGGGCTGTTTCTGCTTTGGGTGCCCGCAAACCCAAAGTACGAGCCACCGCCCGGCTGATCAGGGAAATGAATTTAGGGGCTTGTCCCGGGCTTGTGTGGGGTGTGTGGTGTGTGTGTGTGTGTGTGTGTTTGTGTGTGTGTGTGTTGTGTGTGGGTGTGTGTGTGTGTTGTTATTGTGTGTGTTTTGTGTGTCCCTGTTTGGTTTCCCTTTTGTCCTTGGCCAAAAGTCGATTAGGGCACTAGGCCTGTTTATTTTGCGGGGGGGGGGGGGGGGGTGTGTGGTGTGGTGTGTGTGTGTGTGTGTATGTGTATGAGTGTGTGTGTGTGTTTGGTGGGTGTGTGTGTTTTTTATAACCCTTTTTTTATCACCCCAAATTTTTGGGGTTGCAGGGGTCGGTCTTAGCTTTCCCGGCCCCGATCTTCACGGTTTCCCCTTCCCCGGGGGGGAGGAGTGTGTTTTGGGGGTGTGGCTGGTTTTTGTGTTGTGGTGTTTTTGTGTTTTTGGGGTGGGGGTGTGTGAATTTTTTGTGTGTGGTTTTTTGTGGGGGTGTTGTGTGTGTTGGGTTTTGGTTGTGGTTTTGGGGTGTTTGTGTGTGTGTTTTGTGTGTGTGTGTGTGTTTTTGTGGTGTGACTCAAAACAATATTTGCACCAAAAAACTCACTAAAGTTTTTTGACGGGGGGTGGAATTTTGAATTGGGTCATTACACTATTTTTTTGTTCATGATTGTAGCCATGTATAAAAAAGTAAATTTAAACCCTTCTTACCCGTTTTAAATTCCTTTGTAACTTGTGGGGGTTCATTACCTTTTTTCCTTTGTTTTGCCCCTCCCCCCCCAAAATTTGGGGCCAAGTCCCCGGGGTCCATTACGTACCTCGTAATCTGTAAATACCTTTGTAACTTGTCATGATTTGACTAGACCCTCCCCGGGTTCATTCCCTTTTGAAATTTGGGGGTTCATTCCCTTTGTAAATTGTAAATTTCATTCCTCGAAACTTGCTAAAGCTACCAAAAAATTTGGGTCCACCCCCTGGACAATTATGTACCTCTGTAATCTTTTGACTACCCCCCACGGATGGGTATGGGGTGCTAATAAACATATTAAACTAAAAAAAAAAAATAACCCTCTCTCCTCACCCTTCTCTCCTCTTGCCCTACGAGCGGAGGTGGGATAGGTTTGTTTTTGATGATGTAACTGTATGACGAAGGTAGAACGGAGGGAGTGAAAAAGGGAAGGGGAGAGAGAGAGAAGAGAGGGGGGGGAGAAGGGGGAGGAGAGGAGAGAGAGGGAGAGAGGAAGAGAGAGAGAGAGAGAGAGGAAGAGAGAGAAGAGAGAGTGAAAAAACCTTGCAGTTCATTTAAAAAAAAAATGTAATAAAATCAACGTGGGTTTAAAGCTTTTTAAGTTTTGCTAAAGAAACTGGGGGAAAAAAAAAAAAGGGTTTGAGGAAAGGCAATTTAATTTGACTTATAGCTCCCCGAGAGAGAGTTCGATTTAAACAACCCAGATTGGGTTTTCCCAGGCAAGGGAAAACCCCTTGGGAGGAAAAAAATTGTTTAAAACGTTTTTTTTATAAACACCCTTAACATCTCCGTTTTTGGGTTAAAAATGTTGGTTTTAATATTTATGGTGAAATTTTTTTTTTTCCAGTGAGCACTTGAAGCGACGGCAGTTAAAAAAGGTATACTAACCTAAAAATTCCCGCTTCAGTTATTCAAGAAAAGCTTTCCCCTGGAATACCTCCCCCTTCACCACTTCCCAACCCCTACCCCCCCCCCAATAAAGCCCCCATCCATCGCAAAAACAACACAACCACCCCCCCCCTAAACATCCTTTCCGCTATCCCCCAAAAACCCCCTTGCCTTTCCCTTACTAACCGCTCCCGGGGCTACCACATTTTCGGAAAACTTCCCCTCCCCCCACCAATAACCCCCCACCTCAATTTACCATCCCCCCCACTATCATCGTTCCTCCATCCCAACCCCCTAACCACCCCTTTCCCCCACCCCCTTCCCCTGTCGCATTTTATTAATTTCCCCACGGGCCAAACCCCCCCACAAAAAACATCATCCCTATATACAAAAACACTCGAAAAAAACCCAAAAAAACTGTAGTTTTTTCCCCATATTTGAACCTTTTTATAAAGATATATTTTGGGAAAAAAAAAAAAAAGTATTAACGAAACCCATAAAAAGGGGTCAATTTACAAGGGAAAACCCCCCAAAAAACCATCAGCAGCTGTCTTAAATTTTGGGTTTCATGAGCCCAGAACCAAGCTGAACGCCAACCATTGTGTTTCCCCGGAAAAACCAGGTTTTCCAGAAACATTTAAAGTAAATAAAAGGGAAAAGACTTTCCACACCTTTCCGAATGGTTTGCTGGGGGGAAAACACCACAACCCACACCCACAAAAACACACACACAAAACACACACACACACACACACACACACACACACACAAAACAAAACACACACACACACACACACAAAAAAAAGTGCAATTGGGTTTTCCCAAAAAACTAGTCCCCAAAACTAAAGTGCAAAGGTTTGCAACAAGACTAGTCCCGGAGTTAAGGGGTATGTCCTACGAGGAGAGATTAAGGGAAATCGACCTGATGACACTGGAAGACAGGAGAGATAGGGGGGGGGGATATGATAAAGACATAAAATACTGAGAGGAATCGACAAGGTGGACAGAGACAGGATGTGCGAGAGATGGGACACAACAACACGGGGTCACAATAGGAAGATGAAGACTCAGATGAGTCACAGGGATGTTAGGACGTATTTCTTCAGAGTTGTCAGGAAGTGGAATAGTCTGGGAAGTGATGTAGTGGAGGCAGGATAGGTACATAGCTTACTAACTTTAAGAAGAGGTATGATAAAGCTTATGGAGCAGGAAGAGTGACCTAGTAGCGGCCAGTGAAGAGGCGGGGCCAGGAGCTGTGAATCGACCCCTGCAACCACAATTAGGTGAGTACACACATGCGCACACACACACACACACACACACACACACACATACACAACCATACACCCCCCAACTTACACACACACACACACACATACACAACCATACACCCCCAACTTACCCACCCACTAGACATCCTGTCCCACTCTCCATCCTTTGTCCCCCCTCTAACCATCTCTTCCCCCTCATAACTCCCCCACACACATTAACACCTCCAAAGAGTGAGCACTAGGAAGTATGATAGACACACACACACACACACACACACACACACACACACACACACACACACACACACACAGGTTGAGGGAAATCGGACTGACGACACTGGAGGACAGAAGGGTCAGGGGAGACATGATAACGACATACAAGATACTGCGGGGAATAGACAAGGTGGACAGAGATAGGATGTTCCAGAGAGGGGACACAGAAACAAGGGGTCACAACTGGAAACTGAAGACTCAGACGAGTCACAGGGACGTTAGGATGTATTTCTTCAGTCATAGAGTCGTCAGGAAGTGGAATAGCCTAGCAAGTGAAGTAGTGGAGGCAGGAACCATACATAGTTTTAAGAAGAGGTATGACAAAGCTCAGGAAGCAAGAGGGGAGAGGACCTAGTAGCGATCAGTGAAGAGGCGGGGCCAGGAGCTGAGTCTCGACCCTGCAAACCACAATTAGGTGAGTACAATTAGGTGAGCACACACACACACACACACACACACACACCACACACACACACACGCACACACACACACACATACACACACATACACATCACACACACATACACATACATATACATACACACACATTATACATACACACACATACATACACATACACACACACACACACACACACACGTAACTAACATACACACATACACACACACACACACACACACACACACACACACACACACACACACACACACACACACACACACACACACACACACACACACACACACACACACACAAACTCCCATTTTTTGTATGGTACGCATACATAGGTATTTTGTATAGCTCTGGCATGTAGGTGTTGTTTACATTATTCAAGACCAGAAGATACACAGTAGTTTGGAGAACTGCGTAGATGACAATACGTTGTACTGAGCGTTATTACTGGTTTTCAGTGAATTCATCAGATTTATCACTAGGATAAGCTACCCTGCTCCAGCCTGCACGCTCATCACAGCCTACAGGAAAGTACACATTTTATGCTCAGTACGTAGAAGTTGCACTCAGGGAATGCTTCATCTGTTACTATAATGAATGTGATTTTTTTTTTTTTTGCATATTGTATATAGTTACCTACACCAGTTAATTTATTTGTGTCAAAATGGTTGGAGCGTTTGATTTAAAACCCATCCACTACACGAGGGTCATTATGGCTGCATATCAACTGTACATCACTGGTCAAGGACAACTGATTCCTATATATAGGAATGAACTAAGCTCTCAGTGTATATAATATACACTGAGATGTATCTACGTCTCGGTGTATATGCTGGTATCAAGAAATTTCTACAGTGGAGTGCGTGTTTTGGCGGGTTTTGCTACAGACGATCGATGTAGCTGGGTTCCCGCGCTTTCCAACCAAAACAACCACTGGAAACATCCCCTTCCAGGGCTGAGCAAGTGACTGACACTACCACAGTGGCCAGGAGAGTGCCAGGGAGACACTCCATAACTTACCTTGACACTGTGAAGTGTGAGTTAATATTCCAAGGCAGTAGATGAACGAGGGTAGGGGGGGGGCACAGAGGATCACGCACCACGGACACTGACTTTCAGGCAGAGCTCACACTAGGCTGCCACTGGGAGGGAAGTGTCTCCACCAGCGCATGCGCTCTTCCTCCTGCTACACCCCTCTGCCCTCCTCTTCTCCTCCTCCTCCTCCCCCTTCTCTCTTCTTTACTCTCCTCTCAATCGCAAATCTTCCTCCTCCTCTCTATCCGTATCCCGGTCTCTCTCTCTCCCACATCTCTCATTTTCTTCACTCTCTTATCTCATTTATTATTGTCTCTTCCCCTTTCTCCTCTCTTTTTTCCGTCCCCTTTTTCCCTTTGCACTCGCCTATCCTCACATTCTACTCTTTTGTCCCTTTTTTTTCCGTCTCTTTCTCTACCCCTCTAGTCTCTCTTCTTTCCTCTCCTACTGGCCCAACTCTCTTTTCTCAACTCTCCACTCTTCCATTTCTTCAATCTTCTCTCCCAAACAGGAAAGACACCCATAAATATTAAGAGTGTATATAGCAAGGTAGAGAGTCTACAGTAGGTGGCTCACAGGCACTAAGTCTGTATACACAGTCATACACATAATTATCAACCTTAAGTTACATACTAGAAAAAAATCTTAAACAATTTCAACGGGTAATAGTTGCCTTGGTTCTATGCTAAATCATGTTTAATATCTTTTATATCTTTGAATACTTCCTGGCAGATATATTTTAATGTTCAATTTGCAAATATTTGCTAGAAGAAAAATAGCAAAAAACTCAAAATTCATGTATAATTATCGTAATAATATTAGGCATTTCAGTATAAGAAATTGGTTCACTGGTCAACAAATAAAAATTCGTTGCCAATAATATTTGAAGGTATTTCTGATATTTTGGTGTTGCTGGATTCGAAAATGTCAGGAAGTGTTTCAAACTGGCTCTAGTTTGTGAGATACTGCATACCTCCCATGCAATTAACGGGGAACTTAGCCATAACGCGTGTATATGTATATATATATATATATATAATATATATATATTATATATATATATATATATATATATATATATATATATATATATAGTGACAATTTATATATACAGATGGTTTCAATAAAGATTAGAATTTTATTTTTAAATTATTTAATATTTAAGGAAAGGAGTTGTATCAACAACTACCACCTGACAATATTGTCCCATTTATTTTGTTATTTTTTCCAGAAAACTTAAGTTCTTCACGAAGAGTCTGTTTAAACAATCCCAATGCATTTTGCTACATTTGTGGCGAATACTCTTTGTAAAAACAATGGAAAAACATCACAGATTTTGTAAAACAAGCTTATTTTAGAGTAGCACTTGAAGAACAAGACAAGTCTTGGTCTTCCCGTATGGTTTGCAAAACCTGTAAAGAATTCTTATGATGATGGAAAAATAGGCAAAGGAAAAGTTTAAAATTGGGTGTGTCTATAGTCTGGAGAGAGACGAAAAATCCATCACGACGATTGTTGTTTTTGTATGATGATTGTTATTTCTGTATGATTTTAATCGACAGAAGAAAGTCAAAGTGGAAATATCCGAATTTGGAGTCAGCAAGGATCACTGCCACACAGTGATGACGTTACCATACCAGTGTTTACAACATTGCCTGACCTTCTCTTGTCAGATGTTGAAGAAACTCAGGGTTTAGGATGTAACATAAGTGATTTTAATGGGAGTGAACGTGAAGTAAACATTTGAACACCCCAGCAGTTCTCTCAGGAAGAACTTAATGATCTGATACGTGACCTCAGTCGGTCGAAGCAAGCATCTGAACTTTTAGCATCCAGACTAAAAGAAAAGAACCGTCTACAACAAGAAGCTGAAATAAAAGGTTATGGGACAAGAGAGGTTCAACTCCTTTCTTACTTCAGCCAAGATGAAGAACTTGTATACTGCAATAATATCCCTGGACTTCTTCGAATGGGACTTGAATATCGACTTGGAGATTGGCGGCTGTTTATAAACAGCTCCATTAGAAGCCTGAAATGTGTCTTACTGAACAATTGTAACCAATATGCTGGAACCTCCAACGAGACTGTGCTGATGACCAACACTGAAGAAAAGAGTACAAACAATGTCTTCATATACAGTAATTAGTTTATCTGAATTATCTTACTATGCTAATCTGTTATTATATAAAATTAAGTAATAGTATTTATTACATGATTTGACTTTTGTATGCTCTAAAAAATAATTTCAATGCGATTTGTCAGGTAGCTCCGCCTGATCAATATATTTTCCACATCTTTCATGTTTTTCAGTGGGATACCAAATTTGTCAAAAAGTTGAGCCAATCAAGCAAAACCGATGACATATTCGGTATCAGCACTACAAACTTGCGCTAAAATCGGTGCAATATCATTGACCAGAAAATGAGTGTTGATAATACATGATAGACTTATTGTATTACGTGATAGTAACTGACTATATTACTTGATAGTCATTGATTAGATTACTTGATAGTCGGTGTTTATACTTAATATTCACTCTATATTACTTTATCGTTGATTATATTACTTTATCGTTGATTATTTACCACATCTGCTAGAAAAATGATAGGATGGATAATGAGAACCTGCAAAACTAGGGATGCCAAGTCCATGATGAACCTCTTCAAATCACTTGTTCTCTCTCAAGGCTGGAATATTGCTGTACAATAGAGGCGCCTTTCAAATCCCCAGGCCCTGGTGAACTGTTTGCAAGGGTGTTAAAGGAATGTAAAGAGGAACTTAGCATACCTTTGGCTAATCTTTTTAACATATCACTACAAACTGGCATAGTGCCTGATAAGTGGAAAATGGCAGGTGACAGGTCCTTGGCTTCGAACTATAGACCAATAAGCCTTACCTCCATAGTGGGAAAATTTATGGAATCAATAATTGCCGAAGCAATTCGTAGCCATCTTGACAGGCACAGATTGATTAATGAATCTCAACCGGTTTTACAAAGGGCGTTCCTGTCTTACGAATTTACTAACTTTTTTCACTAAGGTGTTTGAGGAGGTAGTTCATGGTAAAGACTATGATATTGTGTATATGGACTTCAGTAAGGCTTTCGATAGAGTTCCACACCAGAGGCTATTGAGGAAACTTAAGGCACACGGAATAGGAGGAGAATTTTTCCTGGGGTTTGAGGCATGGCTGACAAATAGACAGCAGAGAGTTTGCATAAATGGGGAGAAATCAGAATGGGGGCACGTCACAAGCGGTGTTCCTCAGGGGTCAGTGTTGGGCCCGTTGTTGTACACAATTTACATAAACGACATAGATGTGGGAATAAATAGCGACATAGCAAATCTGCTGATGACACCAAAATAGGCCGTCCAATTCATTCTAATGAGGACACTAGAGCACTCCAGGATGATTTGAATAGACTGATGCAATGGTCGGAGAAGTGGCAGATGCAGTTTAATATTGACAAATGCAAAGTTCTAAATGTTGGACAGGTAAATAATCATGCCACATATAAACTAAATGATGTAATCTTAATACTACTGATTGCAAAAAGGATTTAGGAGTTCTGGTTAGCAGTAATTTAAAACCAAGACAACAGTGCATTAGTGTTCGCAATAAAGCTAACAGAATCTTGGCTTCATATCTAGAAGTATAATAATAGAAGTCCTCAGGTTGTTCTTCAACTCTATATATCCTTGGGTTTGGCTTCATTTAGACTATGCTGCTCAGTTCTGGGGCACCGTATTACAGAATGGATATAAATGCTCTGGAAAACGTACAGAGGAGGATGACAAAGATGATCCCATGTATCAGAAATCTTCCCTATGAGGATAGACTGAGGGCTCTGAATCTGCACTTTCTCGAAAGGCGTAGAATTAGGGGGATATGATCGAGGTGTATAAAATGGAAAACAGGAATAAATAAAGGGGATGTAAACAGCGTGCTGAAAATTTCCAGCCAAGACAGGACTCGCAGCAATGGTTTCAAGTTGGAAAAATTCAGATTCAGAAAGGATATAGGAAAGCACTGGTTTAGTAATAGAGTTGTGGATGAGTGGAACAAACTCCCGAGTACAGTTATTCAGGCTAAAACGTTGTGTAGTTTTAAAAATAGGTTAGATAAATACATGAGTGGGTGTGGGTGGGTGTGAGTTGGACCTGACTAGCTTGTGCTGCTGGGTCTGGTGCAGTGCTCCTTCCTTGAGTGGAGATGATCAGACTGGGTGGGTCATTGGGCTAATCTGTGGGGGGGTCATTGGTCTAATCCGGGGGGGGGCATGGACCTGCTCCGCATGGGTCAGTAGGCCTGTTGCAGTGTTCCTTCTTTCTTATGTTCTTATGTTCTTAAGGCAGGGAACATTGCTGACCTGGAGAATGTACAGAGAACTTTGACGACACGTATAAGTACGATAAAACACCTAAATTACTGGGAACGGTTGAAGTTCCCTGACTTGTATTCCCTGGAACGCAGGCGAAAAAGATACATGATAATATACACTTGGAAAATCCTAGAGGGATTAGTACCAAATCTACATACGAAAATCGCTCCCTACGAAAGCAAAAGTCTCGGCAGGTGATGCAACATCCCTCCAATGAAAAGCAGGGATGCCACGAGAACGCTAAGAGACAACACAGTAAATGTCAGGGGCTCAAGACTGTTCAACTGCCTCCCAAAATACGTAAGGGGGTTACCAATAGACCCCTGGCTGTCTTTAAGAAGACGCTGAACACGCACAGGTGTCCTGTAGCTCGATCGCTAGGGCACTCAGCTCACACACTGAGGTCCAGAGTTCGAATCTCCGGTACGGCTGGAAAACATTAGGGACGTGTTTCCATAAGACACCTGCTGTCCATATCACTCATCAGTATAAAATGGGTACCTGGGTGTTAATTGACTGGTGTGGGTCGCATCCTTGGACAAAACTGACCTAATTTGCCCGAAATGCTCAGCATAACAAGCGGCTTTGTATATAGTAGTATGTCATTGATGTCAACTAGGACTGTATACCTTGTACCTGTACCTGTAGAAATAAAGATATTATTATCTTTATTATTATTATTATTATTATTATTATTATTATTATTATTATTATTATTATTATTATTATTATTACCTAAAATCAGTACCTGACCAGCCGGGCTGTGGTTCGTATGTCAGTTTGCGTGCGGCCAGCAGTAACAGCCTGGTTGATCAGGCCCTGATCCACTGCGAGACCTGGTCACAGACCGGGCCGCGGGGGTGTTGACCCCCGAAACGCTTTCCAGGTATAGCCACTGATTATATTACATGATAGTAACTGATTATATTACATGATAGTAACTGATTATATTACATGATAGTAACTGATTATATTACATGATAGTAACTGATTATATTACATGATAGTAACTCATTATATTACATGATAGTAACTGATTATATTACATGAAAGACACTGATTATATCACGTGATAGTTACTGATTATATTACGTGAGAGTCGCTGATTATGTGAGTCGAGGCTGGAGGCACTGGGAATGTCGTGTCTAAGGGCAATGTGCGGTGTGAATATTATGCAGAGAATCCATAGCTTGTAGATTAGAAGGAGGTTAGGGGTTTCTAAAAGTATTATTCAGAGTGCTGAAGAGGAGTTGTTGATGGGGTTCGGACATTTAGAGAGGGTGGAACAAAATGGGATGACTTGGAGGGGCGTATAAATATCTGCGGTAAAAGGGGAAGTAAGGGGCAGGGCCCCCTAGGAAATGTGTGGAGGTATGGGATAAAGGGTTTTTATGTGCAAGGGGTTTAACATTTAGTAAGCGTGTGTGACGTGTTAGGAGGGAGTGGAGGCAGGTGGCTTTTGTAAGCACTTGATGTGTGAAGCAAAGTAATATTTATGAAGGAATTCAGAGAAACCGTTAGCCGATTTGAAGTCCTGAAGTGGAGTACAGTGCCGTGCACTCTGAAAGCGTGGGGATATTTGCAGTTTTGAACTGTCGCAATCGGTGCGAGTTCCCTGGCAAGACAGTGATGAGTGAGTGATGGCAAGTGTTGCTATTCTCTTCATTTTCGGGTTATCCCTCCTCGTTGGGTGCTGGTATGTACTTCTTAAGAGCGAATCTGAATAACATCTGGTTCCAATTGCCCCTTTCTATGAGAAATGTTTAAAAATTAGGTGGTAGGTATGGGAGCAATGGAAAACCAGACGTCATTTCACAGTTAACCCATAAGAAGTACTATCGGCGGCACCCAGTCTAATACAGACCCAGCACAAGATCAGAATTACATAACACAGAGAATTCTTGCCAAATTTTAAGCTTCGTGCAAGTCACCTACTCAAGACCTGTCATCATACTCACTCACCTCCCTGACCTGCTTCCCACGCGCGACGTTTGACGCTCCATGCTTCACCTGCAAGGATGAGAGGCGCAAGCTCGTTAGTAGCCCACCCAGCTCACACAATGATATCCGTGGTTCGTCCCCCGTAAGGTTGGAAAAAAACCAAAATTTGGGCAGTTTCCTTTAGATCAATGCTGTCCCTGCCATCTAACAGATACCTGGGTATTAGCTGACTATTGTGGTCGCATTCCCAGGGAACAAGATCGCATCCTGGGAACTGATTAACCTAAGTTCCCGAAATGTCCTGCATAACCAGGGCTTTCTATATAGTATGTCACTGATGTCAGCTGTGGTCTGTATAAGTTGTATCATGTACTTGTACAAGTAACGAGTTTATATAATAATAATAATAATAATAAATATTATTAATTATTATTATTATTATATTATAATTTCGATGTTCTTATCATTTGTATATCTGCCTGAAGTAGGACCCCAGCAGGGGGTCGAAATATACAAACCAACCAATTTTCTGAGTTTCTGTCTTTATGTGAGTTATTATTATTATTATCAAACATTGAAAACAAGCGTTTCATTATAACTTTTTTAGTTATATATATATATATATATATATATATATATATATATATATATATATTATATATAATATATATATATATAATATATTTATAATATATATATATATATTTTCAACAAGTTGTCGGTCGTCTCCCACGAGGCAGGGTGACCCAAAAAAGAAAGAAAATCCTCCAAAAAGAAAAATACTTTCACATCATTCAACACTTTCACCACACTCACAACATTATCACTGCTTTTGCAGAAGGTGCTCAGCATACAACAGTTTTAGAAAGCATGTACTATAAAGATACACAACTTATCCTCCAAACTGCCATATCCCAAACCCCTCCTTTAAAGTGCAGGCATGTACATCCCATTTCCAGGATCCCAAGTCCGACTATAAGAAAAAAAACCGGTTTCCCTGAATTCCCTCACTAAATATTACCCAGCTCCACACCCAACAGATCGTCAGGTCCCAAGTATCATTCGTCTCCATTCACATCCTATCTAACAACTCATGCACGCTTTTCTGGAAGTCCAAGCCCTGCCCACAAAACCTCCTTTACCCCCTCTTTCCAACCCTTTCGAGGAAAGACCCCTACCCCTCTTTTTCCCTTTCCCCCATAGATTTAACTTTTCCCTTCATTTTAAATTTTTCCATTTTCTCTAAATGACTAAACCACCTCAACAAACCCCCCTTCTGCCCTCGATAATGCTTTTTTTAACCCACACCTTTTCCCCCAATTTTCCCCACCCGAAATTTTCTGCATAATATTTACACCACACATTGCCCTTAGACAGGACATCTCCACTGCCTCCAACCGTCTCCTTCGCTGTTTGCATTTACCACCCAAGCTTCACATCCATATAAGAGTGTTGGTACTACTATACTTTCATACATTCCCCTTCTTTGCCTCCATAGATAACGTTTTTTGACTCCACATATACCTCAACGCACCACTCACCTTTTTTCCCTCATCAATTCTATGATTAACCTCATCCTTCATAAATCCATCCGCCGACACGTCAACTCCCAAGTATCTGAAAACATTCACTTCTTCCATACTCCTCCTCCCCAATTTGATATCCAATTTTTCTTTATCTAAATCATTTGATACCCTCATCACCTTACTCTTTTCTATGTTCACTTCAATTTTCTACCTTTAACACACATTCTCAACTCATCCACTAACCTTTGCAATTTTTCTTTAGAATCTCCCATAAGCACAGTATCATCAGCAAAAAGTAACTGTGTCAATTCCCCTTTTGAATTTGATTCCCCAAAATTTAATCCCACCCCTCCCCCCGAACACCCTAGCATTTACTTCTTTTACAACCCCATCTATAAATATATTAAACAACCATGGTGACATTACACATCCCTGTCTAAGACCTACTTTTAAACCGGGAATATTCTCCCTCTCTTCTACACACCCTAACCTGAGCCTCACTATCCCATAAAACTTTTTACAGCATTTAGTAACTTACCACCTATTCCATAAACTTGCAACATCTGCCACATTGCTCCTCTATCCACTCTATCATATGCCTTTTCTAAATCCATAAATACAATAAAAACTTTCCCCACCTTTATTTAAATACTGTTCACATATATGCTTCAATGTAAACACTTGATCTACACATCCCCTACCCACTCTGAAGCCTCCTTGCTCATCCGCAATTCTACATTCTGTCTTACCTCAAAACTTTCAATTATAAAATCTAACCGATACTTTTCCTGGTATACTCAGTAAACTTATTCCTCTATAATTTTTACAATCTCCCTTTTTTCCCCTTTCCCTTTATATAAAGTGACTATACAGCTCTCCGCCAATCCCTAGGGACCTTCCCCTCTTTCATACATTTATTAAACAAAAGTACCAACCACTCCAACACTATATTCCCCCCCTGCTTTTAACATTTCTGTCATGATCCCATCAGTTCCAGCTGCTTTACCCCCTTTCATTTTTACGTAATGCCTCACGTACCTCCCCCCACACTTACATTCTGCTCTTTTTCACTCCTAAAAGATGGTATACCTCCCTGGCCAGTGCATGAAATTACCGCCTCCCTTTCTTCCTCAACATTTTAAAAATTCCTCAAAATATTCCCCGCCATCTCCTAATACCTCCCTCTCCCCATCTACTAACTCCCCTACCTGTTTTTAACGGACAAATCCATACTTCCCTAGGCTTTCTTAACTTGTTCAACTCGCTCCAAAATTTTTTTTTATTTTCATTAAAATTTCTTGACAGTGCCTCTCCCACTCTTTCATCTGCTCTCCTTTTGCACCTCTCACCACTCTCTTCACCTTTCTTTTACTCTCCATATACTCTGCTCTTCTTATAACACTTCTGCTTTGTAAAAACCTCTCGTAAGCTACCTTTTTCTCTTTTATCACACCCTTTACTTCATCATTCCACCAATCACTCCTCTTTCCTCCTGTCCCCACCCTCCTATAACCACAAACTTCTGCCTCACATTCTAATACAGCATTTTTAAAACTATTCCAACCCTCTTCAACCCCCCCACTACTCATCTTTGCACTAGCCCACCTTTCTGCCAATAGTCGCTTATATCTCGCCCGAACTTCCTCCTCCCTTAGTTTATACACTTTCACCTCCCTCTTACTTGTTGTTGCCACCTTCCTCTTTTCCCATCTACCTCTTACTCTAACTGTAGCTACAACTAAATAATGATCTGATATATCAGTTGCCCCTCTATAAACATGTACATCCTGGAGCCTACCCATCAACCTTTTATCCACCAATACATAATCTAACAAACTACTTTCATTACGTGCTACATCATACCTTGTATATTTATTTATCCTCTTTTTCATAAAATATGTATTACTTATTACCAAATTTCTTTCAACACATAGCTCAATTAAAGGCTCCCCATTTACATTTACCCCTGGCACCCCAAATTTACCTACTACCTCCCTCCATAATTTTTTACCCACTTTAGCATTGAAATCCCCAACCACCATTACTCTCACACTTGATTCAAAACTCCCCACGCATTCACTCAACATTTCCCAGAATCTCTCTCTCTCCTCTACACTTCTCTCTTCTCCAGGTGCATATACGCTTACTATAACCCACTTTTCACATCCAATCTTTATTTTACTCCACATAATCCTTGAATTTATGCATTTGTAGTCCCTCTTTTCTTGCCATAGCTTATCCTTCAACATTATTGCTTACTCCTTCTTTAGCTCTAACTCTATTTGAAACCCCTGACCTAATCCCATTTATTCCTCTCCATTGAAACTCTCCCACCCCCTTCAGCTTTGTTTCACTTAAAGCCAGGACATCCAGTTTCTTCTCATTCATAACAATATATATAATATATATATATATATATATATATATATATATATATATATATATATAATAAAATATATATATATATATATTATTTTTATTATTATTATCACACTGGCCGATTCCCACCAAGGCAGGGTGGCCCGAAAAAGGAAAACTTTCACCATCATTCACTCCATCACTGTCTTGCCAGAAGGGTGCTTTACACTACAGTTTTTAAACTGCAACATTTTATATATATATATATAAAATATATATATATATATATATATATATATATATATATATATATATATATATATATATATATATATTATATCCAAACAAATCCTGTAAAGGATTTAAAGTCATCCTGACCTACATCTTCCCTGATGTTATAAAACTCTATGCCAACATTCGCTGCTTCCCTCAGCTGCCGCAGCAATCGATGCACGGCCTGGATAAGGGTGCCTTGACGCCGGTAAAGGCTCTTGATTCAAGGAACTGTGCAACTAACCTCTCCTCCCTCGGACCAAACCTGATTACCTTCCAATCCCCTGACACTGTATAACCCCTGCGGTTTTAGCTTTTCTCCTTAATTATACTACCAGTCGATGAACGGGAGGGACACATCCTTCCTATTCTGTCATCCCCGTCCCTGCCCGTCCTGAGAATCAGCTGAGTCAGTCAACTAGCCTCACTCCTCCACTTGCCCACAAAATGGTCTTTACAAAACACAAATATTAATTTTCAAAATATTCACAGAAATAAATGGGTTACTTCAAGCATACATATATATTTTTTTTTTTCAGTGTCTAAACCAGTTGATACTGTTTTTGCTTTTATTACTGTTATATTATTATTAATGTTTGTGTTACTGCTGCTGTTAATATATATTTACTACTACTACTAATGATGATGACGGGGAATAATAACATTAATTTATGGTCTCCCACTCCACTATTAGAGTTTCTTTTTAATGCCTTGCCTCTAAGAATCTGCAGCTTCTATTTCTTGGAAGAGGAGTTGCCTCAAAATCACTGAGACCTTCCACAGTTTACATTTCCATGCCACCTCCACACAAGGAAAACACAGAGAATAACATTCCGAGGGTCAATGCCAACCCCATTGGAAATAAGTCACTCTGTCTGACTTTTTTGGGTTATCCTAGGTTCTCTACACATATGCTGCTATGTATGATAATTCCGTGTAACTGTATTTGTGTATACCTGAATAAACTTACTTACTCAATTGGCTTTCTTTTGCAACTCTTCCATACTTTCAGGGTCCCTAAAAACACTCCTACACGAGAAAGTCGGTTACATCACTGTAACTGTCAAAGACAATACTGGTTCTAAGAGGGTTAACACAAACCCTGAGAAGAATGCATGTATCTGCAGTTATTATGAAATATAAGTGAGAGAGACGGCTAGGGATTTGTCCGCACGCATATACGGACACACGTTTATGGACACATGTGCTTTGAGGCCCAGTCCCTGGACCCATTATGTACCTCTGTAATCTTTTGACTACCGCCCACAGGATGGGTATGGGGTGCATAATAAACATATTAAACTAACTAACTAACACATATGCTTATAGGCACAGGTATTCTTGTAGCAGATAGCACCAACAATAACTGTGCTTTACGTTGAAATTAATATTTGCACCAATAACTCATTATAGCTGTGACAGGGTGTGGACGTGTGAATTGCTCATTATTCTATAATTTGTTCATGATTGTAGCCATGTATAAACGTAAGTAAATTTACTTACTTTCATGATCCATTACCTTTGTAACTTGTGAGTTCATTACCTTTGTACCTTATTCAGCTATCAAAACTTTGGGGCCCAGTCCCTGGACCCATTATGTACCCCTGTAATCTTTCGACTACCGCCCACAGGATGGGTATTGGGTGCATAATAAACATATTAAACTAAAAAACTACGTTGAAACACCGCTTCACATTACAGGGATTGGCACAGGGTGAGAATAGTTATCCGAGAAGAAAATATCTTAAATCAGTTTCAGTCATACCACAGACACCATCACCCAGAACCAGAGAAATTTCCAATTAAGAACATAAGAACATAAGAACGAAGGAACACTGCAGAAGGCCTACTGGCCCATGCGAGGCAGGTCCAAGTCCCTACCGGCTTAAGCCAATGCACCCAACCTAGTCAGGTCAGGTCACATTGACTCAAGGGAGGAACACGGCAACCGACCCGTTAGCACAAGCTATCAGGTCTAACTCACACCCACCCACATCTACTCATGTATTTATCCAACCTATTTTTAAAGCTACACAACGTTCTGGCCTCTATAACGGTACTTGGGAGTTTGTTCCACTCATCCACAACTCTATTACCAAACCAGTACTTTCCTATATCCCTCCTGAATCTGAATTTTTCCAACTTAAAACCATTGCTGCGAGTCCTGTCTAGGCTAGATATTATCAGCACACTATTTACATCCCCTTTATTTATTCCTGTCTTCCACTTATAAACCTCAATCATATCCCCCCTAATTCTACGTCTTTCTAGAGAGTGCAGTTTCAGGGCCCTTAGTCTATCCTCATAGGGAAGGTTTCTGATACATGGGATCATCTTTGTCATCCTCCTTTGTACATTTTCCAGAGAATTTATATCCATTCTGTAATACGGTGACCAAAACTGTGCAGCATAATCTAAATGAGGCCTAACCAAGGATGTATAGAGTTGAAGAACAACCTGAGGACTCCTATTATTTATGCTTCTTGATATGAAGCCAAGGATTCTATTAGCTTTATTGCGAACACTTATGCACTGTTGTCTTGGTTTCAGATTACTGCTAACCAGAACTCCTAAATCTTTTTCGCAATCCGTAATATTAAGATCTACATTATTTAGTTTATATGTGGCATGGTTATTGTCCTGTCCAACATTTAGAACTTTGCATTTGTCTATATTAAACTGCATCTGCCACTTCTCCGACCACAGCATCAGTCTATTCAAATCTTCCTGGAGTGCTCGAATGTCCTCGTCAGAATGAATTCGACGGCCTATTTTGGTGTCATCGGCAAACTTGCCGATGTCGCTCTTTATGCCCTCATCTATGTCGTTTATGTAGATTGTGAACAGCAGGGGGCCCAACACTGACCCCTGTGGAACACCGCTCGTGACGCTTCCCCACTCTGATTTCTCCCCATTTATGCAAACTCTCTGCTGCCTATTTGTCAACCATGCCTCTATCCAGGAAAAAATTTCTCCTCCTATTCCATGTGCTTTAATTTTCCTCAATAGTCTCTGATGTGGGACCCTGTCAAAAGCCTTACTGAAGTCCATATACACAATATCATATTCGTTACCATGATCTACCTCCTCAAATACCTTAGTGAAAAAAGTTAATAAATTCGTAAGGCAGGAACGTCCCTTTGTAAAACCATGCTGAGATTCGTTGATTAATTTATGCTTTTCAAGGTGGCTACGAACTGCCTCGGCAATTATTGATTCCATAAATTTTCCCACTATGGAGGTTAGGCTTATTGGTCTATAGTTCGAAGCTAAGGACCTGTCACCTGTTTTGAAAATAGGTATCACATTTGCCATTTTCCACTTATCTGGCACCATGCCAATTTGTAGTGATATGTTGAAAAGATTAGCCAAAGGTGTGCTAAGCTCCTCTTTACATTCCTTTAGAACCCTTGCATACAGTTCATCAGGGCCTGGGGATTTGTTAGGTTTTAATTTATCTATTTGCCTAAGGACCATGTCACTTGTGACCCTAATAGTGCACAGTTTATTATCGTCCTGTTCTACATAATTTATCATTACTGGAATATCACTGGTATCCTCCTGTGTAAAAACTGAGAGGAAGTATGTGTTAAAAATTCTACACATTTCCTTATCACTGTCAGTGAGCTGACCCGAGGAACTTTTGAGTGGGCCTATCTTGTCCCTGATCTTACTTCTGTATACCTGAAAGAATCCTTTTGGGTTAGTCTTCGATTCTCTTGCAACTTTAACCTCATAATCTCTTTTTGCTTTTCTAATTCCCTTTTTTATTTCTCTCTTTAACTGAATATATCGATTTCTTAATTGCCCCTCTCCTCTTTTGATTTGCCTATATATGCCTCTCTTTTGACCAATCAGATATTTTAAATCTATTGTTCATCCATTTAGGATCATTTTTGTTTGATCTGATTTCCCTATTTGGAACATAATTTGACTGAGCAGCTAGAACTATGCCCTGGAAAGCATCATATCGGCAACCATCACCACCTACCTGACCCTAGTCAGGTCATTCCAGTTCAGCCCACCTAAGTAATTTTTCAGTCCTATGAAATCAGCCAAGCGAAAGTCAGGGACGGAGACTTGATTGCCATTATTAGGGGAATTCCATGATATGTTAAAACTGAGTGATTTGTGATCACTCTCCCCAAGCTCATCATTAACCTCAAGATTATTAATTAGTGTTTCCCTACTGGCAAGAACCAAGTCAAGGAGGTTATTTCCCCTAGTTGGCTCTGTCACAAACTGTTTTAAAAAACAATCCTGGATCGTATCAAGAAAGTCACCCGACTCTAAATTTCCTGTCAAATTGCTCCAGTCAATCTGTCTATAGTTGAAATCTCCCATTAGCACAACATTTTCGTATGTAGATGCCTTACGAATTTCGTCCCATAGAAGTTTACTGCACTCCCTATCAAGATTTGGGGCCCTGTAAATCACACCCAAAATTAGTTTTTCTCGGCCCTCGAGAAGCTGTAACCAAACAGATTCAGTGGCTGACGCTTCTAATTTAATATCTTGTCTAACACAACAATTTAAAATTGTCTCTGACATACATCGCTACTCCACCACCTTTCCTGTTGACCCTGTCAGTGTGGAATAATTTATAGCCTTGTATGTGACATTCAGATGGCATCTCTCTATCTTTCAGATTGAGCCAGGTCTCTGTTATAGCAATAATATCTATGTTTCCTGCACTTGCAATTAATCTTAGCTCATCTATCTTATTTCTAACACTCCTGCTATTAGTATAGTAAACCTTAAGGGAGCTAGTCCCTTGCTGCCCTCTGCTGTCCCCCTTTGTTTTCTGACCTGTTCTATTGTCTTTATTTATAACTTCATGCTGAATGCCTTTTATACATTTACTGTTTCCAACCCTAGTGTTGCAACCTGCTTGTTTCCCCACACACACCCATACCTCTATCTTCCATCAGTTTAAAATCATAGGCATTTCACCAATGGCCTTCTCAATCGAGTCTGCAAGTGCTACCACCCCTGCCCCAGAGAGATGAACCCCATCCCTTGCATACATATCATGTTTGCCATAAAAGTTGTTCCAGTTGTCAATGAATGGGATTGCAAGTTCCTTGCAGTATCTGTCTAGCCAGCAATTTACACCAATTGCCCTAGACAACCATTCATTTCCTACTCCCCTTCTAGGCAAGATGCTACATATGATTGGGATCCCTCCCTTAGACTTAATGAAATCTATAGCTGACCTGTACTTATCTAGCAGCTCTTCTCTCCTACCCTTCCCAATATCATTTCCACCAGCACTGAGACAGATAATGGGCTTGTTCCCATTACCTGACATGATATTATCCAGTCTGTTGACAATGTCCCCAACACCAGCTCCAGGGAAGCACACTCTATCTCTCATCTTCTTATTCCTATTACAAAAAGCACGGTCAACATATCTTACCTGAGAGTCACCAACCACAAGAATGCGCTTACCTTCATTAGCAGGGCAGTAGTACCCTTACCTTCACTGGCCACTGAAGTACATTCATCCTGGAGAACAGAGAAGCGATTTCCTACCTTCAGATCTTCACTCTTAACTTCCTTACTCTGATGCGCCTCCCATTACTGTGAACAACTCGCCACTTGTAGCAGGTGCTGGGCTGCACCTCACTGCTGGTACCCGTTGCTACCTCCCCACCTACAGCCTCCTCACAGTGAGAGACAGACTGCACCTCACTGCTAGAAGCCTCATTCCCCACATCTCCAACCACCTCACACTCTCTCCCAGGCCCATTGAGGTGGACCTTCAGCCTCCTAATCTCCTCCTGGAGAAGCAAGACCTCCTCCTTCAACTCTCCAAACTCAGTTTTTAAAACACTGCAGAAGCAAGCCATGCTTTGTAACCGTCCACGCTAATCCCCAAAGCAGCTCAGGGTCTGTGACCTCACGTGACGACTGACCACTGAACAGGACCTCGCCCCTCGCCCCACATGCTCCTCAGTATACACCGCCCTCCTGAGTTCATATAGTCATATTAATGGTTGTGTACTCTAGAGTACTGCTGATGGTATAAAATACCGACGTGTGATGAATGAGACGCGTGCAATATCTGGGTATCTTTATAGCACCTAATTGTTGCATGTGTTTTATTCATTAACTTGTTGATATTGTACACCATAAATAATATAACTTCCAAAAAATGGCAAAGTACCGGCAATATGGTGAGACACTGATTACAGAGACGTCTTTATTGTCCAGCGTTTCATTAGAAATTGACTGAATCAAGTACTTGATAAAGCCATTGTACTTTTAGAGATTAGATTTTGCCACCGAAGTGGCTAGTTTATTGTGCACACCATATCCATCCTTGGACGGAGGGGGAAAGGCATATGGAACACAAAAGGGCCCTAGGAACTGGGCCCCAAAGGGTTAAAAGGAATACATATGGATTTTATATCACATACCCAAGTTCACTTACTTTACAAGAAATTTTTAGGAAATTTGCTTAGTATATCTGGGTTCTTATTTTCATTAAAAAAAATTCTTTGACATGTCACATGGTTACAACTGCTGCCCCCGGGGATTCTTCAAAAATGGAAAATTTAAAGCACAAGTGTTCAAGACAGTGACCATATGCCTGATCACATAATTTACATTTATCTGACATCATCTGGTGTCTCCCAAACTGCCAAAGACTTGAAACCCAAACCAAAACCCTCCCACTAAAACTCATCATGTTCAATTGCACGGGTTGCTCCAAAACATACTTATCCGTTCAGTTATCATAGTGGTTATAATCTACCAGGTTTCTAACTGCATTCCTATAACTTCATTTCATTGTTTACTTCTCTCCAAATATTTTTCCAATGCTAGACACTTTTACCAAAGTTTTTTCTACTTTTCCATTGTACTGTAGCGAAATGTACAAAACGATTTCCTGGTAATCCATGTTACTCCCATACCCCTGTCTGTACGCAACCCCAGGGGGACGGGGGGAAGTCATCTGTAACAATTTTGAAAATTTTCCACTAGTGATCTACACCCCCCGGACGTCACCCCACTGTTACCACAACTTCTATGTCGGTATACCAGTCTGGCTGCATGCTTTTGCTTTAGGCTGTGTGACTGCCACTTCAAAATTACCTTTTCCCATTTTCCCCAGTGTCATTTTTTGCCTGTATTCGATTGAAAAGCCCCTGTGAAGGCAACGTTTCGGCAATGAAGATACTAAAGTGTTGCAATGTATCTTTTCATCATTTTATACTAAAAAATTTTAAAAAAAAGCTTGGTTTGCAAGCGAAACTTTGGGCCCAGAAAAAAGGTTTCATTGTACCATAGGGGTTTTGGGGACACTGACAGTGCAAAGTTTAAATATAGAGCGCATGGTTTTTAGTGCTGAACAAAAATTATTGCATTGCAATAGAAATTATAAACTAGCTGTTTTTTTCAACCTGCCTTTCATTAATAAACTGTTGGAATTAACATGTTATCTTTATTTGTCTGTCTTGAAAAAAGTTTTGATATATTGCTTTCAAAATTGTTATAATTTAAAAAATTTTTTATTTATTTTTTGTAGTTTACAACTATACCCTTGGAACTCAGACATTATTTTCATTTTCAGTAAAGTGTACAATACCACCAATAGGGGAATTAGATATATGGAAAAGGGGTTTTTTTTTTATCCCTCTGTCGTCCTGTTTAGTTCTGCAATGGGGGGACTCCCCTTTTCTTCCACTGTCTTCTTGTTGTTCTGCAAGACTGAGCATATTTTTTGGGAAATGATGAAGCCACGGTTAAACCCCCCAAAAAAATTTTCCCGGTATTTTCATGGGTTTAAATTCCCATTTTTTACTTTTAAAATAAATTCTTGCCCCTTAAAAAAATTCCCGGGGTTTGCAATTTTTAAATTCAAAATGTTTTAACGGGTGGGTAACAGGGGATATATCAATGGAATAAAAATTTTTTCGAAAACAAAAAGGGCCAAAAAACACTTATTAAAAAGGGGAGGAAAAAGGTTAGGAAAAAAAGAAAAGAAGGACCCATGAAAAAAGGAGGGGGACGCTAGGGGCCAACAAAAGGGGGTTTTTTTTTTAAAAAAAAAAAAGGAAAATGGGGAGAGAAAGGGGGAAAAGGAGGCTAAAAAGACAGGGGGGCAGGGAGTAAAACCTTGAAAAAGAGGATTTAAAGGGGGAAAAGGGTTTTTAAAAGGGGGGGTGGAGGAGGAGAAGGGGGGGAGAAGGGTGGAAAAATTTGGGGGAAGTTTTTCCCGAAATTTGAAAAGAGGTAAAATGGGGAGCAAAGGGGAGACCCGGAGAAAGATTTTAAAAAAAAAAAAGAAAGGGGCCCCAAAGGGCAGGTTTTTGGGGGTTGGGGGGGGAAATTTTGAAAAAAACTAAGGACCCCGGGGGAAATTTTTGAAAAAAGAAGATTTTTAAAAAAGGTAGGAGGGGTGAAGAAAAGAAAGGGGGAGAAAAAAGGGGGGGTTTTTAAACCCCCTTTTTTTTTTTCCAAAGAAAAAAAAAAAAAGGAAAAAAAGTAAAAATTTTAAAAATTTAAAAAAAGCCGGGGGGAATGTTAACTAGAGGATGGGGAGGAACCAGGGGGGAAGAGGAAGAAGCTTTTCGGAAAAACCCCCCCCCCCCCCCCGGGGGAAAATTTTGGGGGAGGGGGGGTTAAGGGAAAAAGGCCAGGGAGGAAAAAAAAAGGGTGAAGGGGGGGGTTTTTTAGGGGAAAAGAAAGGGGGGGGAAAAAAAAAAGGGAGGGGGGACCCCCAAAAGAAGAAGAGGAGGGGGGGCCCCCCCAGGAAACCCCAACAAAAAAGAAGAAAAAGGGGGGGGGGGGGGGGGGGAAAAGGGGGGGAATTTTTTTTTTCCCCCCAAAAAAGAAGGGAGGCGGGGAAAAAGGGAACCCAAGGGGGGGGGGTAAATAGGAGGAAGAAAAAACCCAAAAAGGGGGAAGGGGAAAGGCCTTTTTTTAAAATAAAAAAAAAATTTTGGAGGGGGGAAAAAAAAAAAGAAAAGGGGAAAGGGAAAAACAGAAAAAAAAAGAGTAAACTAAAACAAGGAAAAGAAAAAGAAAAAAAAAGGGAAGAAGAAAAGGCCTGGTTATTTTTTTTTTCCATTTTCACAGTAAAATAATATCTCAAGTGTAAGGACAAATTAATACTGTACAATTTAAGATCTAATTAATAGACAAAATCCGCCGGGGATCAGTAGCTTATTATCATCAGAGGATGGGAGGTAGCCAGGTTTGTTCCAGGGAATGAGAAGATAGCTTAAGTTCCTTGGATCAAGAACCTTTCCCCCCCCCCTTCCCACCGGCGGTGAGAAGATTTTGGGAAGTGTGAATGTTAATGGAAGGCAGCGTTACCATGGCGACGCGTCAACAACAACAACAGTGGCTGTAATTTGTTTGTGTGATGGGTTGTGTGAGGCAGGAAGACACAGCCATGGTGAAGCACCTGCCATGACACAGCCATGGTGACGCACCTGCCATAAAGAAGAAGAGCAGTGATGGTGCTGACGACCCTGGCAGTCTGAACACCTTATACAAATGAAGAAGAAAAAGGCGTCAGGTTGTGCCCAGGTCGTCGGCGGTGTGGCTCACTTTTCCTGCTGGGAATATTTGTATCCTCTTCTCTATAATCCCAGATAGGCCTAGGCTGGGTTGTCTTTCAAACGCGAATTCCTAGAGGTAGGGCTAAATATGGTTCACGCCGTCACAGCCTAAAGCTACAACAATTCTTGCGCTGTATAGCCCTTGTGGTTTAGCGCTTCTTTTTGATTATAATAATAATACTACTACAACAATTCTTGCTTGCTCAGGGAATGTACCAAGTATTTATACTGGAATGGGACGAAAGGATGAATATTTATTTCAGCTATGACAGTACGGAAAATACCAAGAGTAACATTTTCATAAATCTCACAATGGAAATTGCTAATAAAGCACAAAACATTAATAAGTGGAATGACAGCTTCCCAGCAGTACTGGTGATGCTCGGTTTTCATCCTCATTCAAAAAACTGTTGTACTCCATTCACTGAAGTATCCTAGCAACCAGCGGTAAGTTTTGTTGGTGTTTTCTATAAATGTTAAGGTTAGCAGTTGCCCCCAATTACCCTCGATAATGATATTAGGACCCTAATGGAAATATGTCACTTTGACTTTTTTGGATTATCGTAGCTAATGTATATATGTATGTATGTATGTATGTTACTATGTATGATAATTGTACTTATGTGAACCTGAGATCTGATAAGATAAACTTACTAGAGAGCAAACATAGAAGTAGCAGTTAGCACTGACATAATATGGTGTACACTGAAATAATATAATTTTAAACTAATGAATCTAATTTAATCTGACTTAATGTGATTAAGTGCATTCATTGCACAAATATATACAAAGCACTTGGGTTTGTACATAACCATCAACATTTTCAATTTACCACTGTGATGCCATGTATGGGCTGTCATATTGTATTGAACCATAACTGATACAATAATGCTGGCTGCTAATTCCATTGTATCTTAGTCTCTCACAATTTTATAATTAACATTTACCCATTGCCTCAATGAGGCACTGAAGGTTTATATGAGTTATAACTGCTGCAAAGCTAATTTCCACTGGGCAGATATAGTTTTTACTATCTTTCATATCTGGTGATGCAACTTGCTCTTAGTCTATTAACTGCTCAGTGGAAAGGTGGTTTTCATGCTTTACCCTCACAGCCTGGCCTGGGGCCAGGCTTTTCTTCTGCCTGCCAGCTCAACAAGGCTGTTGCTGTTTGCAACCCACTGGCCTAGATAACCATGACAACCTGGTTGATCTGGCACTTGGTGGAAGTAGTAATCCAGTTTTCTCTTTGAAACTTATTACTGTGTACCATAATTTAAATATATAATGAATAGTTCAATCTGATTTTAATTGGAGCTAAACAAAACAGTTGTAGCTCATTATTTTAGTGTTTTTAAATTATGTATATTTAGACCTGATGCTGGTATTTAATTTGTTTTAACAAAATTGCCATTAGTCATATTTAAATTTAATACTATTATTTTTACTAATTTTATTGAGACATTACGCTGTCATTGTACGCGTTAGAGAGTTGGACGGCCACTGCTTTGTCTGGATGGTATTTTTAACAAACTCCTGCACTTCATGCCATTTAGCACACATTTCCTTGACAAGTGCAGTGGGCACACCATCCCTTCCTTCCTCTTCCTCTGATGACAGCTCCTCCACTGCAGTCTGTTGCTGCTCCTTCTGAAGGTCTAGAAGTTCTGTCCTTTCTGAAGGTCTGGAAGTTCTTCTGTCCCTTCTGAAGGTCTAGAAGTTCTTCTGTCCCTTCTGAAGGTCTAGAAGTTCTTCTGTCCCTTCTGAAGGTCTAGAAGTTCTTCTGTCCCTTCTGAAGGTCTAGATATCTCGTCTTCTGAAGGTCTAGATTCTTCCCTTCTGAAGGTCTAGAAGTTCTTCTGTCCCTTCTGAAGGTCTAGAAGTTCTTCTGTCCCTTCTGAAGGTCTAGAAGTTCTTCTGTCCCTTCTGAAGGTTTTCCTTGAAGGTCAAATTTCTGTCCCTTCTGAAGGTCTAGAAGTTCTTCTGTCCCTTCTGAAGGTCTAGAATGTTTCTATCTGTCTCGTCCCTTCTGAAGGTCTAGAAGTTCTTCTGTCCCTTCTGAAGGTCTAGAAGTCCTTCCGTCCCATTCTGTACATGCGAAAACTTGTCCATCGACAACCAAGAGAACGTACGAAAACCAGGACATTTTTTTCTCGAACACCTCATTTGAAAACCGATTTATTCAACAAATAATGCAGTCGACAACCAAGGTTTGACTGTATTTCAGAATGACTAGTGTGAATGGTCACTCTTGTGCCCAAGCAAGATTCCATAGGTTTGAGTGCTTATTTTATTTGTGAACCTAGTTATTTTGTATGATTCCTGTATGTAGGCTTATCTTTGCACCATATTTTTTTACATTCGTGTAGACTCCTGCAAAGTATAAATAACCTGCAATTTATCTTTCAGGTTTAAATAAAAGTTCCAAGTGAAGATGATGGAAGATGTGAATGCAGAGTGCAAAAAGTTCTGTGTAGAGTGGGCCAACTTCCACAAAGTGACCAAAGTGCTTGTAAAAGCATTGCGGAGGATACACCATGGAGTAAGAGCAGAACATGCACAGCTCAAAGGGAGTATAAAGACCTCAGGGTTAAAAACGAAAGTGTTAGCTAGACACGAAACTGCGTTTAAAAAAGTTATTTTGGGTCTTAGAGATTATGCAGCTAATTTTCTGGAAATGGAGGAGCAATACAGAGAGCTATTAAAGTCTCGTAATAAGTTCTGTAAAATTCAGTTTGCCAGAGTGATAGAGAGACATAGTGAGGTTGAAGTGCAACGAGACACTATACTGTTTTCTGTTGAAAGTTTAATAAAAGCTCAATTGAAAATTATAGCAGGAAATTTCAGTGAAAATTCAAAAATGCTGGCAGATGCTGGCATTTTTGAAGTTATAGCATCATACAATGAAATACTTATTAAGCTAAAGAATATTTTACCTAAGAAAGAAGAAGAGTATGAAGATGAGGAGGAAGATAGTGAAACATTGTATAGAACTATAATGCCAGATACTTTAGTTCCTCCATTGTCTTGTTTGAAGCAGATGACTGCATCCAAGATTCTTCAGACAGTAGGTAGAGAAAGAGCACCTCATGTTACAAAATGCATTGCAGATACCTTAATGCTAGAAGTAATAATGCCAGCTGAAAATGGGACAATGCTACCATGGAAGCCAACAAATTATAGTGGAAAATATGGGCAAAGCACTGGTGATATATTTGAAGATGCAGTTGCTAAGGAAGAAGATGAAAATAAAATAAATCAGCAAAAGTTAGATTTAGCTTTGAGAATGGAATTTGGAGAGGACTTTCCTGGTACAGATTATCTGCCAGCTAATGATGCTGGGGATTTAACAAGCCCTGTATGTTGTTCCAAAGTTGACTCTCTTATTAAAACTAACTCAGAGTTACTCGATTTACTTGTTGAAAAGTTTACGAAGACAACAGGAGTCCTTGGTAAGTCATAAATGTTACACATTTTCCTTCCTCTTATTCATTTTTGTAAATACTTTAAAATATTTTTATTTGCTTCACAAAGCTATTCTTGCTGGAAAAAATATTATAGGAAATTAATTTTTCAAGAATAATAAATCAAAATTTGATTTTATATTTTAATTTTGGTATTATTTTTGCAATTTTGCAGTCAAAGGTATGGTCAAACAAAGCAAATCTGGAGAAAAACGTTTAAGTAAAGCTGCTAGAACACGAATTGAAACATATTATGTGGAAAGGGTTTGGGGTGAGGGCTCAGAATTTGTAGAGGAGATGGTGCTATGGATCCCTCCATCTGCCAGACCTCCTCCATTCCCACCCCCAGCACTTCTCACACCTCTAAAACTCTTTCAACTACTCACAATATTCCAGCAGTACTGCAATAAAGGTATGTGATAAATACTGCATTCATATTGCACAAATCTCAGACAGTTATGATGCATTTTAGTGATGTGAGTAGTAATATTAGCACCTACACTTAATGACAGCTATGATATAATGCATCAATTTAAATTTGTTTTAGAAAAAGATGATACATTATAGAACAAATTCATTATAATGATGACATTCCCATGCTTATGAATCAATGTCTTATCACCTCATATTATCTTGACTAAATCTCATGCATTCCCAAGATAAACAAATAAATACATATGGCAGCCAGGCATATACATGTACAGTGGTACCTCGAGTTTCGAACAGCTCCCAACTCGAACAGTTATGTAAGTGTACGTATTTGTGAAAGGGCTTTTGTAATTGTATTTTTGGGGGTCTGAAACAGACTAATCTAATTTTCATTATTTCTTATGGGAACAAATTCATTCGGTATCGGCACTCGAACAGCCTTCCGGAATGAATTATTAAGTTTGTAACTTGAGGTACCACTGTACCCATGCCTCCCTGGCATTCTGGGAAGATGTAAATATTTGCTACATCATTACTGTACATGCATGTTTTGATCTCTTATGGAAAGAGGAGCTGTGATTGTTTCAGTCTCTCAAATCATCCTGGGGAACCAGTGCCAGTTCAGCACCTAATTGTATGTCCTCTACAATTTTAGCACTTCCCCATGAATATGCTGATAATAATAACAATAATAATAATAATTAGGGTGTGTAGAAGAGAGGGAAACTACTTCCTGGTATAAGTAGGTCTCAGACAGGGATGTGTAATGTCACCATGGTTGTTTAATATATTTATAGATGGGGTTGTAAAAGAAGTAAATGCTAGGGTGTTTGGGAGAGGGGTGGGATTAAATTATGGGGAATCAAATACAAAATGGGAATTGACACAGTTACTTTTTGCTGATGACTCTGTGCTTATGGGAGATTCTAAAGAAAAATTGCAAGGGTTAGTGGATGAGTTTGGGAGTGTGTGTAAAGGTAGAAAGTTGAAAGTAAACATAGAAAAGAGTAAGGTGATGAGGGTATCAAGTGATTTAGATAAAGAAAAATTGGATATCAAATTGGGGAGGAGTAGTATGGAAGAAGTGAACGTTTTCAGATATTTTTTGAGTTGACATGTCAGCGGATGGATTTATGAAGGATGAGGTTAATCATAGAACTGAAGAAGGAAAAAAGGTGAGTGGTGCATTGAGGTATATGTGGAGATAAAAAAATGTTATCTATGGAGGCAAAGAAGGGAATGTATGAAAGTATAGCAGTACCAACACTCTTATATGGGTGTGAAGCTTGGGTTGTAAATGCTGCAGCGAGGAGGCGGTTGGAGACAGTGGAGATGTCCTGTCTAAGGGCAATGTGTGGTGTAAATATTTTGCAGAAAATTTGGAGTGTGGAAATTAGGAGGTGTGGAGTTAAAAGTATTAGTCAGAGGGCTGAGAAGGGGTTGTTGAGATGGTTTGGTCATTTAGAGAGAATGGATGAAAGTAGAATGACATGGAGAGTGTATAAATCTGTAGGGGAAGGAAGGCGGGGTAGGGGTCATCCTCAAAAAGGTTGGAGGGAGGGGGTAAAGGAGGTTGTGTGGGCGAGAGGCTTGGACTTCCAGCAAGCATGCATGAGCGTGTTAGATAGGAGTGAATGGAGACGAATGGTATTTGGGACCTGACGAGCTGTTGGAGTGTGAGCAGGGTAATATTTAGTGAAGGGATTCAGGGAAACCGGTTATTTTTATATAGCTGGACTTGAGTCCTGGAAATGTGAAGTACAATGCCTGCACTTTAAAGGAGGGGTTTGGGATGTTGGCAGTTCGGAGAGGTATGTTGTGTATCTTTATACGTATATGCTTCTAAGCTGTTGTATTCTGAGCACCTCTGCAAAAACAGTGATTATGTGTAAGTGAGGTGAAAGTGTTGATTGATGATGAAAGTATTTTCTTTTTGGGGATTTTCTTTCTTTTTGGGTCACCCTGCCTCGGTGGGAGACGGCCGACTTGTTAAAAAAAAAAAAATAACAATAAAAGTAAAAATAAACAGTGCTTGCATTAGACTGTTCAATTCCACATTGCTTAAATTGGTTATTTTACACAGATATGTTCATCCAGTTCCTGTTCATGCGGCTACCTATAACCCTTCTGAGTGGAGGTGACTTGTGCTGTTTTCATATTTGTTTTGCAGTACGTACTAACTTACACTTTGTTTCTTTGTTACAATACAGCATTGTAATCAACTGTGCTTTTCATTTTTTCAGCTCTCATCCCCGAATCTTGTTATGCAAGTTGTGAGGGTATTGTAGATGAGTGCCGTCACTTAGCCACTAGCTCATTTGTAGACAGGGGCCTGGTACGTGGTATTGGAGCATATGCTCGCTCGTGTCCTCTGCCTTTTAAGTTACCAGATGGAAATTTCTCTACTGTGGGTGGTAAGAGGTTCATAAACACGTTCTGCCTTGGTGGATAAGACATGTGTCCAACACATGGGTATCTTTAATGTGGAGATATTTCACCAGCCAGTGGCCTTATGAATATAATAGTTACCACTGAAGACAGTGGAAGACATGTAGAAGTGCTTCATGTCTTCCACCGTCTTCAGTAATATTCTCGATATTGGATTGATAAAGCCACTGGTTGGCAAATTTCTCCACATTTAAGACACCCAATTGTTACACATGTGTCTTATTCATCTACCTGTCAGTTTTGTAAACCATTAATATAGTAAGTTTAGCCTTCTTTTATTGTCACAGATTTGTGTAGTGTATGAGTATCATTTCTCTTAACTCATTGGTTATACAAATAATATGAAGAAAATCATGGTAAATGCACCAAATAATATGATCTTATTTGCAGGTGATGGCATAGGTGATGTCATTCAATTATTAGTTTGGGAAATAAATGAAATAGAACGAGCAGAAGTTGAGAAAGAACCCAAAGATTGGCCGGTGGGAGATGAGGTACTGTACAGTATTTGATTTTTTAATTTTGGCAAATTATTTTATATTTATAATGATTAAAACAGTTGTTCTCAGGTACCTAAATCTGTCATTAAAGTTGGATGTGAAGTGGAGCTTGTATAAATTTTGAGATAATATCACCACATTTCACCCAGTCACCCTGGTGTCAGTGATAAATACAGCTTTGTATATCAGTAACCACAGTTCTGTAATGCTGTACAGTATCAATTAGTTCTAGGTGTGGTGAATATTCTTTGTTTTCTGCCAGACTATAAAAAAAAGCCTCCCTAGTTTCCTTGAAATTGAGTATACCAGTGACTGCTGAGCTCATTGTAAATGTCATTCTTTCTTTGTCTGTATTGTTTATAATTCAATAAGCCTTGTTGCTGTCGTCAGATCGTAATAAAAACAATAATAATAATAATTCTAGGTAGTAGGCTGGTAGACAGCAACCACCCAAGGAGGTACTACTGTCCTGCCAAGTGAGTGTGAAACGAAAGCCTGTAATTGTTTTATATGATTGTAGGATTGCTGGTGTCTTTTTTCTGTCTCATAAACATGAAAGATTTCAGGTATGTCTTGCTGCTTCTACTTATATTTAGGTCACACTACACATGCATGTACAAGCATATATATACACACCCCTCTGGGTTTTCTTGTATTTTCTTACTAGTTCTTGTTCTTGTTTATTTCTGCTTATCTCCATGGGGGGGAAGTGGAACAGAATTCTTCCTCCATAAGTCATGCGTGTCATAAGAGGCAACTAAAATGCCAAGAGCAAGGGGCTAGTAACCCCTTCTCCTCTATATATTACTAAATTTAAAAGGAGAAACTTTCGTTTTTCTTTTTGGGCCACCCCACCTTGGTGGGATACGGCTGGTGCATTGAAAGAATAATAATAATAATAATAATAATACAGTAATACTACTAATAATAATTATAATAATAATCCTCCTGGAAATGGGAAGTACAATGCATGCACTTTAAAGGAGGGGTTTGGGATATTGGCAGTTTGGAGGGATATGTTGTGTATCTTTATATGTGTATGCTTCTAGACTGTTGTATTCTGAGCACCTCTGCAAAAACAGTGATAATGTGCGAGTGTGGTGAAAGTGTTGAATGATGATGAAAGTATTTTTCTTTTTGGGGATTTTCTTTCTTTTTTGGGTCACCCTGCCTCGGTGGGAGACGGCCGACTTGTTGAAAAAAAAAAAAAAAAAAAAAAATCCTCCATGGGGAAGTGGAGAAGAATCCTTCTTCTGTAAGCCATGCATGTCATAAGAAGCAACTAAAATACCAGGAACAAGGGGGCTAGTAACCCCTTCTCTTGTATAAATTACTAAATATAAAAAAGAAGAAAAAACTTTTGTTTCTTCTTTTCTGGGTCATCTTGCCTCAGTGGGAGTTGGCCAGTGTGTTAAAAAAAAAAAAGCATATCTTCTTTCAACAAACCGGTCATATCTCACCGAGGCAGGGTGGCCCAAAAGGAAAAAAACGAAAGTTTCTCCTTTTAAATTTAGTAATATATACAGGAGAAGGGGTTACTAGCCCCTTTGCTCCCAGCATTTTGGGCACCTTTTATGACACGCATGGCTTACGGAGGAAGAATTCTGTTCCACATACATAGTACTAGATGTATATTGAACTATGTACATTGCTGTTCTAATATTTATTAATTCTTTTCAAAGGTAAGTCTGCTTCTTAGACTGGGAGCAGCTGTTACTTCAATGCTTTGTTGGTTGCAGCTTCGTGCAACTCACCTTTTGCACACTTGGAATACAGCACCTTACTATCTTCTAACTCAAGCTGACTTACCACGAGCTATTCAAGAACTGAAGTTGCTACGAGTGAGTGAGATTTTATAATGCTTTAAAAATACGTACAGCTCTTTAGTTTTTAATCAATTAATGAATATGTTAGGTATATTAGGTATTAACGATATGCAGAGTAATGTTAGGATTGAGTTGAAGCCTTAAACAATGGGGTTATAAAGATAAATGAAACATTAAATAAAGAAAGGGGCTGTACGTATATTTCAGCATCTGAGACCCTTTTCAGCAGATCTGCTGAAGAGCTCCTTAGAGGCTGAAATGTACAGTTCCTTCTTTATTTCTCATCTCATGTGTCTCAAAGTGGGATTCTCCATTCCATTTTAAGTGAGAATTTACAACAAATTTACACTCAGTATAGTACATGGTAGCCTTTGATATGTTATGGACTCCCCATAAATACTTTATAAAACAATGTGTAAAACAATGTGTATCTTGGATTGTTACTTTTTTTTTTGGAATTAATAATTATTCTAATATGGTCATGTATAACATTGCAGATTCAGGAGAGAGATAACCTTATCAAAACAGATGACATGGCTCGCCTGCTTTATGCCATGTCTCGTGACAACCTTGTAAAGATGATTGAAAAAGTAATTGACAAGATAAAGGTAGGAAGTAACATTTTATTTCCAAACCATGTTATGTAATTTATGTGTTACAGTAGTACTTTATATGAAGGTAAATAATGTACTGGTTATTCTAGTCCAACATTGAAGAACTGCAATGACAAAAGTAAAAGGAGTACCAGTCACTTCTGTTAACCCTTTGACTGTTTCAAGCCCCTCTCTGAAACTGTCATTCTATGTCGCTCAATTTTTGGAAAAAAAAAAATTATTTTTTCTTATGAAATGATAAAGAATCTTTTCCCGATGGTAATGACACCAAAAGTTCGAAATTTGGTCGAAAACTCATGGAATTATGCTCCCGCGAAGTTAGCGGTCTCGGCGACATATGTGTATCGGCGATTTCGCCGACTTTGAACCCTATTTTCAGCCAATTCCATTGTTCCAGTTGACAAAACTCATACCTATTTCTTTAGAACTCCCTTTTATCTATCAGCTGAGTACAAGAAACCTCCCATTTACTAATTTGGACTACCCAATATGGTGGTCAGAAATTGGCAATTTGGACAATTTCACGCAAACTAAAAAAGATGCCAATTTCAAAATAGGGTCCAGAATAAACAAGGTAGACATTTGTGGCACTAAAATAACATATGCTCTGTTCATTAGTCATATCTCTAGGCCCCTCTTATATTATTATTGCTTTCTATTTTGATTTTTTATTCATACAAAAAAATACAAAATTTACTGTTATGCAGACTACTGCATTATTGTAAAAATGGTATAAATAACATCAGTGCACTAGTGAAAGAATATTAGACTCCCCAGTTGACGTGTATTGGACGTGTGGTGTGATTTATTTACTCCTTAACATTGGTAAAAATCGAACATTTCCGCTACTTTGAGCTCAGTTTCAAGGTCGTTTTCATTGTCAAAGTAATGAAAATCATCTCTATTTCTGTAATATGTTTTCCATTTTATCACCTAAGACCATGAAAATGCGAATACAACGATAAATACTATACGAAAATACACCTCAAGTCGGTGTTTTATTCCAAAAAAACGATCAGTTTTTTTTTCTCATTACGCAATGTGTGCTGCAGGATTTTTTTTATGTGGTGCACACTGACCACACAGACCCATTCTCTCACATGTGGGCCTACCAGCTTTCTCCCGCTTGATTTGAAGCCGCTAGAATTATTGAGTATATATACGTCAGAAACATTGGCTCGTAAGACGTATTTATATGTCGAAAACAGTCAAAGGGTTAATGGTTCTTGTCTGTAAAGGCTATACTTACACTGAAGCATCAATTAATCAATTAATGACAACTCGAAATACAAGCAATGTCAAAATTTTAGTGGTAGAAATACGTTAAAAAAGACAGAAAGTTCATAGTAAATGCATTGTACTGACTTAACAACATATTGGAGAGAGAGAGAGAGAGGAGGAATTTAACAAAATCAGTGAGGGTCTGCAAAGTGTACTAAGGATACTGTGGTATTAATAAATAATAACTGAAAAGGCAAAATTCATTATAATCAGGGATGTCAAAAGAAATGAAGTAAGTGGCCTATGAGGCTGAAAGGATAAGCAAATAGTCAACCAGATTCCTCAGTATAATAATTTTTATGCATCAGCATATTAAAAAATTACTCAAATGAAAGAACCCACCTGTAGTAGTAACTCTAGTCCTACCCATTAAAGAAGAAATTCTGAACATAAAGTATTTAAACCTGCTGGCTAAAACATTAATGTTCTGTTGGCAATATAGTAATATACTAGGCACAGAAAAAATAACAAAGCTTTTTACAGTACAATTAAGAACTGGAGTGAGGAGGTAGCAAGTGCTACAACTATTGAAAATAAAAAAGTATGTTAGATTACAAACTGAAAGCAGGACACAGCAAGTATAGCTCTGCGTTTTCTATTGTGTTTGCATTCAGCATATGCTTTTCGTGTTATTGTATGTGTATTTCTTAATAGGTCTTAATACTACTATATTTCCTGTCCAAATTTTGAGGCCTTTTCCGAGACCAGGCCACAGGGAAAATTATTCTCGTCATCAGTAGCATATATACTATAATAGAACGTCACATTGATGTGTTGTTGCAGCATGAGAGTAACCAAGAAAAGAACCATCAGTGGTAGTAAGAGTATTCCTTTTACCAGCATCCAGAACTTTGCCAGTGTGCTGTATTTAGTTCATTAGCATTCTTAAAATTTTTATTGTCAGAAAATTCTTGTATAAAATATTGCAGGTAACAAATCTTAAATAAAACCTACATGCTTTAATTCTGGTTTTACTTAAATGATGCTTTATTCTGTCTCCAGGAATATGAAGATGAATCCGTAGAAGCTGTTAGTTCTGTATGTCGAACTGTGAGTCTGGCCCAGTTACAAAATTCAATGCCCAAACCACGGATCTGGCGAGGGATTGGCCGTATTCCTCATGAACCACATTACTATGTATATGAATATATTGGTATGATATTAGAAAGTGTTTTATTTATTATGGTTTCAAGGCCTGTTAAGAAGAAACTTTACTTGGTGATGCTTATTGATTTGTGTCAAACACAGTACATACTGACACGCTCATCTTTTGATCATATTATATATTAATGTGATGCCTTAATAGTGTTATTACTATAGTTTTATATACTGTCTATGCAAATTATGTAATATGTTAGTGCAGTGTAAAGCTTTTAAGTATATATTGCTTCAAATAATAATACGTATTCAAATAATATACGTATTCTGTTTAGCAGTATCAAGTGTGGACGAGTTTGTAAACAAAATAGTATAGCAAACAGAATGTTTTTGTGGGAAGTAATCAAAATATTACAGAGGCACACACAGTAATGAATTCAGGAGCTGAGACTAAGCAAGTTATAGCAATAACTAAGCAAGATATACCAATAAACTCTTTGTAAAGTAAAAGGACACAAGTGCAACTAATGTGACATTTTATTGTGGCAACGTTTCGCTCTCCAGGAGCTTTATCAAGCCATTACAAACAATACATGGACACAGAGGGTATATATAGGCTCAGAGTGAGGTGCAATACTAGTGAGGTACCATTTCGATGCTCACTAGTGGTGGTAGTAGTAGTAGTAGTAGTAGTGACAAAAGTAATACAATATGGTAGAGCAATTAATTCGTACATGAGAAAAAGGATATAAAAGCAAGAAACCTCGACACCCGCCTCAATGAACACATTTACGCATGTAGGAACGCCCAATTAATGATCAAATGAAACTAATTTCCGTAGATGCAAGTGCCTCGAATCAGCACTGATCGCTGTTTCGAATACAATTAAACAAAACAACGGCAGTTTCACCATCTCCGAAGTCTTAGCAAGAATCCTCCTGAAAACAGTAAACCCTGCCATCACATAGTCTCTCCTGTTATACTACACAAGCACATACAAGGAGTGAACACTGAAAGAAGCTGCCTCTTTCCAGTCTATATTTGTCCAACCTATTTTTATGTTACCCAAGTAATAGCTTTTATATCCTTTTTCTCATGTACGAATTAATTGCTCTACCATATTGTATTACTTTTGTCACTACTACTACTACCACTACTAGTGAGCATCGAAATGGTACCTCACTAGTATTGCACCTCACTCTGAGCCTATATATACCCTCTGTGTCCATGTATTGTTTGTAATGGCTTGATAAAGCTCCTGGAGAGCGAAACGTTGCCACAATAAAATGTCACATTAGTTGCACTTGTGTCCTTTTACTTTACATATTGTCGGTAATTCTACCAACTTTATTACAAATTCTTTGTAAGAATTGTAGATTTGGTTACATCATTAATGGGTTTGTTGCATAATTAGTGAATTCATTTCATTGAACAGGAACTAGAGAACAAGTGATGGTGAACATGCTTTTACTTTTTAAATCACCCTGCATTAGTGGGGAAACAGCTGATACATCAAAAAATAGAACATTACAATAAGGCATATGAGTTGCAGAGGCACTCTATTAGTTAAGCATATTAAATGGGTAAGGATTTTTCAGATTAAAAAGCAAGGATTTGGGTGTACAAGGCTAGTTGCCCACCTCTGGAATTGCTTCAGGTGTGCATCCATTTAATTAGTAAATTTAACTGCCCTCCAGCAAATTGATTTGGGTTTATTCCAAAATCCAGTTATCTTTGAACAGTATAATACTTAATACAAATATTAATAACAAGCTCTCAAATAAATGGAAATTAAGTGACACCTTGTTTATACTTGTCCATTATTAAGCAATAAGTTTCTATTTCCAGTTTGTGGATTAAAGCAGTTGTTAAATGCTCTAACCATAATTTTGTGACATATGCTCATTGCATATATTTCTCACAGCTGCAGTGCTAGAACCAGTGTTAGATGCTGTCTCAAAGCTTGGTGTGGTATTGCAGCGGCGTGCTGGAGCTACTGTTTTAAAAGTAGTGTGTTATGCATGGCTGGAACACATCAGGGTTCAAAAGATTAAGTTTTCGCTCTGGGGTGCTCAACAGTTACTAAAAGGTTTGTAAATGATCGTTAAATGTATATTCTATAGTTTATTCATGCTTGACATAAAATTTTTGTAACCATATTCTTCAAGGTTTTTCTATGCTATTTTATCTAAAGCATACATATTTAGAGCATTAACAGTAATTTTGAAAACTAACATATTCTTTTTCAGATTTTCATGCATTAGCTGAATGGTTACAAAAGTATCCTGGCCTAGCTCCAGAGGCTCGCACTCAAGTATTGGCAGTGGATGTTCTCCGTGAGTGTGAGGGGGTGGCGAGGTTACTCATGAGGCAACCACCATTAGTTGTAGGATATACCTCACAAAACCAGGTGGCACCTATGGGCCCTATCATTGCAGGTGAGAATGTTTTTTTTTTTTCAACAAACCTGCTATATCCCATCGAGGCAGGGTGACCTAAAAAGAAAAACGAAAGTTATTGTTTTTAAACTTTAGTACTAATTTATACAGGAGAAGGGGTTACTAACCCCTTATTCCTGGCATTTTAGTCGCCTCTTATGACACGTATGGTTTATGGTGGAAGAATTCTGTTTCACTTCCCCCTGGAGAGAAGAGGAAATAAAGAACAAGAATTATTTAGAAAATTGAAGAAAACCCGGATGGGTGTACTCACCTATTTGTGGTTGTGTAAATGTATATGTAAATGTAAATGTATATGTGTGTGCATGCATTTTGTAGTGTGACCTAAGTGTAAGTAGAAGTAGCAAGATATACCTGTTATCCCGCTTGTTTATGAGACAGAAAAAAGACACCATCAATCCTACCGTTATGTAAAATAATTACAGGTTTCCATTTCAAACTTACTTGGCAGGACAGTAATACAGTACCTCCCTGGGTGGTTGCTGTCTACCAACCTACTACTTAGATGTTCATTATTTTTTTTTTCAAACAAGTCTGCCATCTCCCACCAAGGCAGGGTGACCCAAAAAGAAAGAAAGTCCCCCCAAAAAAATACTTTCATCATCATTCAACACTTTCACCTCATACATAATCACTATCCTTGCAGAGGCACTCACATACAACAGTTTAGAAGTCCCTCCAAACTGTCAATATCCCAGACCCCTCCTTTAAAGTGCAGGCATTGTATTTCCCATTTCCAGGACTCAAGTCCAGCTAAATCTGTAATAACCAGTTTCCCTGAATCCCTTCATTAAATATTCCCTGCTCACTCTCCAACAGATCGTCAAGTCCCAAAAACCATTCGTCTCCATTTACTCCTATCTAACATGCTCACACACATTTTCTGGAAATCCAAGCCCCTCACCCACAAAACCTCCTTTATCCCCTCCCTCCAACCTTTTCGAGGACAATCCCTACTCCTTCTTTCCCCTACAGATTTATATGCTCTCCAGGTCATTCTGCTTTGATCCATTTTCTCTAAATGACCAACCACCTCAACAACCCCTCTTCAGCCTCTGACTAATACATTTAGTAACTCTACACCTCCTCCTAATTTCCACACTCCGAATTTCTGCATAATATTTACACCACACATTGCCCTTAGAAAGGAATCTCCCCTGCCTCCAGCTTTTGTCAAAAAAAACAGTC
>NC_069447.1:29982483-30024515 GCF_026875155.1 Cherax quadricarinatus | reverse complement strand
TTTTTTTTTTTTTAAGATTCTACTGTTGGTCTAGACTATTAAATTTGGCGTCACAATGAGCCTCATCTTTCACCAAACTGTGCACTAGGAAAAGCTCAAATGGCTGTATTTTCTTAAATATGGATCCAATAGCATTAATACTGAAAATTCAGAAAAGTATAACCAAAGTAAAGCATATGAAGGCTGGCAAATCTGTTGTGCATACTTTTTAAAAACTCTATAAATGGTTTAGATTTTGAATTCTTAGCTCCAATAAGAAAGTCATCTCACACCAATCTGTGCCTCAGCAAAATCCTTCTTACCTCCCAATTCTAAACTTCTAGACAGTCACTCGAGAAATAAACTGTATTCCACCAAAATACCTTGACACATGTAGATCAAGAGCTTTAATCTACTTCACTGCCATGAAAATAAAGAAGAATTATTCTTAGTTTAAAAGTGTATGTAATTATTTAATATAGTAAGTTATATTCAGTAAAAAATAATTACTGTACCAAAAAGTTTAGAACTGAGTGAATTATTTTTAAGGCATGGTATACAGGTGAGCTATTAACAAGATCAACAATATAAAAATTCATATTAGCATATCTTCTAGTTAGTAAGGCCAGGAACAACAGGAACCCATCTTGACACAGACAGAGGAAGCAGGTCGTGCTCTTAGTGACAACCAAAGCTGTTGATTTGGTACATACATTTCTGCAGGGATGTCATCATTGTCTGGACTTAATTTGACTTCCTTATCATGTTTGCGTCCTGCAACAAATTCACATAAGATAGAAAGTCCCATGGTAATTTCACTGTCGTCCCTTAATCAGCTCAGGACTTTTCTAATTTGAAGTCTATAAATTTTGGATATTTATACTGCTGAAAACTAATTTTGAAATACTGTACCACTAAAGAGGAGAAAAATATCCAACTTTATATTTAGAGAATTTACATTTCTAACAAGTATTGTACTACAGTACTGTATCTTTCTTCTTTCAACGCACCAGCCATGTCTCACTGAAGCAGGGTGGCCCAAACAGAAAAACGAAAGTTTCTCCTTTTACATTTAGTAATATATACAGGAGATGGGGTTACTAGCCCCTTGCTCCTGGCATTTTATTCACCTCTTACGACATGCATGGCTTACACAGGAAGAATTCTGTTCCATTTCCCCATGGAGAACAGTACTGTATAATCTTAAGTAACGAAAAAAAGAAAACTACCATACTGTAATTTTATACTGTACTGTACTATACTTACATTATGCAAACAAATTTTGGCTAATTTAGTTATAAATCATGGTTCAATGTATTTTTTTTTTATTATTATTATTAACACATCAGCCGATTCCCACCAAGGCAGGGTGGCCCGAAAAAGAAAAACTTTCACCATCATTCACTCCATCACTGTCTTGCCAGAGGGGTGCTTTACAGTACAGTTTATCAAACTGCAACATTAACACCCCTCCTTCAGAGTGCAGACACTGTACTTCCCATCTCCAGGACTCAAGTCCAACCTGCCAGTTTCCCTGAATCCCTTCATAAATGTTACTTTGCTCACACTCCACAGCATGTCAAGTATTAAAAACCATTTGTCTCCATTCACTCCTATCAAACATGCTCATGTATGTTTGCTGGAAGTCCAAGCCCCTCGCACATAAAACCTCCTTTACCCCCTCCCTCCAACCTTTCCTAGGCCAACCTCTACCCCACCTTTCCTCCACTATAGATTTATACACTCTCGAAGTCATTCTGTTTCATTCCATTCTCTCTACATGTCCAAACCACCTGAACAACTCTTCCTCAGCCCTCTGGACAACAGTTTTGGCAATCCCGCACCTCCTCCTAGCTTCCAAACTACGAATTCTATGCATTATATTCACACCACACACTGCCCTCAGACATCACATCTCCACTGCCTCCAGCCTTCTCCTCACTGCAACATTCATCACTCATGCTTCACACTCATATAAGAGCGTTGGTAAAACTGTACTCTCATACATTCCCCTCTTTGCTTCCAAGGACAAAGTTCTTAGTCTCCACAGACTCCTAAGTGCACCATTCACCCTTTTCCCCTCATCAATTCTATGATTCACCTCATCTTTCATAGACTCATCTGCTGACACATCCATTCCCAAATATCTGAATACATTCACCTCCTCCATACTCTCTCCCTCCAATCTGATATCCAATCTTTCGTCACCTAATCTTTTTGTTATCCTCATAACCTTACTCTTTCCTATATTCACTTTTAATTTTCTTCTTTTACATACCCTACCAAATTTATCCACCAACCTCTTCAACTTCTCTTCAGAATGTCCTAAAAGCACAGTGTCATCAGCAATCAATCAATATTGCAAAATAAATATACTTAGAGTCCAAGATTTTAGTGCATGAGAAAAAATGTTCTTTCATACTTAGAAGTTTATACATACTTTTGCTACTCACTAATAAGAGAAAACTTTTTCTGATAATTTTGAGTTCAGAGATGAGGGACAGACGAAAATTTAAGAAATACAGTACAGTCTTTAATATCTTCAGGTGCCAGGTTTGCAGAAAGAAACTAAAATTGTGTAGCAATACCCTGATTATGTCCCCCATTTAGCAACTTCTACAATTCTTGACTGATTTTTGACAAAAGCTGGAGGCAGTGGAGATGTCCTGTCTAAGGGCAATGTGTGGTGTAAATATTATGCAGAGAATTCGGAGTGTGGAAATTAGGAGGAGGTGTAGAGTTACTAAATGTATTAGTCAGAGGGCTGAAGAGGGGTTGTTGAGGTGGTTGGTCATTTAGAGAAAATGGATCAAAGCAGAATGACCTGGAGAGCATATAAATCTGTAGGGGAAAGAAGGAGTAGGGATTGTCCTCGAAAAGGTTGGAGGGAGGGGATAAAGGAGGTTTTGTGGGTGAGGGGCTTGGATTTCCAGAAAATGTGTGTGAGCATGTTAGATAGGAGTAAATGGAGACGAATGGTTTTTGGGACTTGACGATCTGTTGGAGAGTGAGCAGGGTAATATTTAATGAAGGGATTCAGGGAAACTGGTTATTACAGATTTAGCTGGACTTGAGTCCTGGAAATGGGAAATACAATGCCTGCACTTTAAAGGAGGGGTCTGGGATATTGACAGTTTGGAGGGACTTCTAAACTGTTGTATGTGAGTGCCTCTGCAAGGATAGTGATTATGTATGAGGTGAAAGTGTTGAATGATGATGAAAGTATTTTTTTGGGGGGGACTTTCTTTCTTTTTGGGTCACCCTGCCTTGGTGGGAGATGGCAGACTTGTTGAAAAAAAAAAATAATGAACATCTAAGTAGTAGGTTGGTAGACAGCAACCACCCAGGGAGGTACTGTATTACTGTCCTGCCAAGTAAGTTTGAAATGGAAACCTGTAATTATTTTACATAACGGTAGGATTGATGGTGTCTTTTTTCTGTCTCATAAACAAGCGGGATAACAGGTATATCTTGCTACTTCTACTTACACTTAGGTCACACTACACATGCATGCACACACATATACATTTACATTTACATATACATTTACACAACCACAAATAGGTGAGTACACCCATCCTGGGTTTTCTTCAATTTTCTAAATAATTCTTGTTCTTTATTTCCTCTTCTCTCCACGGGGAAGTGAAACAGAATTCTTCCACCATAAACCATACGTGTCATAAGAGGCGACTAAAATGCCAGGAATAAGGGGTTAGTAACCCCTTCTCCTGTATAAATTAGTACTAAATTTAAAAACAATAACTTTCGTTTTTCTTTTTAGGTCACCCTGCCTCGATGGGATATAGCAGGTTTGTTGAAAAAAAAAAAACATTCTCACCTGCAATGATAGGGCCCATAGGTGCCACCTGGTTTTGTGAGGTATATCCTACAACTAATGGTGGTTGCCTCATGAGTACCTCGCCACCCCCCCTCACACTCACGGAGAACATCCACTGCCAATACTTGAGTGCGAGCCTCTGGAGCTAGGCCAGGATACTTTTGTAACCATTCAGCTAATGCATGAAAATCTGAAAAAGAATATGTTAGTTTTCAAAATTACTGTTAATGCTCTAAATATGTATGCTTTAGATAAAATAGCATAGAAAAACCTTGAAGAATATGGTTACAAAAAATTTTATGTCAAGCATGAATAAACTATAGAATATACATTTAACGATCATTTACAAACCTTTTAGTAACTGTTGAGCACCCCAGAGCGAAAACTTAATCTTTTGAACCCTGATGTGTTCCAGCCATGCATAACACACTACTTTTAAAACAGTAGCTCCAGCACGCCGCTGCAATACCACACCAAGCTTTGAGACAGCATCTAACACTGGTTCTAGCACTGCAGCTGTGAGAAATATATGCAATGAGCATATGTCACAAAATTATGGTTAGAGCATTTAACAACTGCTTTAATCCACAAACTGGAAATAGAAACTTATTGCTTAATAATGGACAAGTATAAACAAGGTGTCACTTAATTTCCATTTATTTGAGAGCTTGTTATTAATATTTGTATTAAGTATTATACTGTTCAAAGATAACTGGATTTTGGAATCAACAAATCAATTTGCTGGAGGGCAGTTAAATTTACTAATTAAATGGATGCACACCTGAAGCAATTCCAGAGGTGGGCAACTAGCCTTGTACACCCAAATCCTTGCTTTTTAATCTGAAAAATCCTTACCCATTTAATATGCTTAACTAATAGAGTGCCTCTGCAACTCATATGCCTTATTGTAATGTTCTATTTTTTGATGTATCAGCTGTTTCCCCACTAATGCAGGGTGATTTAAAAAGTAAAAGCATGTTCACCATCACTTGTTCTCTAGTTCCTGTTCAATGAAATGAATTCACTAATTATGCAACAAACCCATTAATGATGTAACCAAATCTACAATTCTTACAAAGAATTTGTAATAAAGTTGGTAGAATTACCGACAATATGTAAAGTAAAAGGACACAAGTGCAACTAATGTGACATTTTATTGTGGCAACGTTTCGCTCTCCAGGAGCTTTATCAAGCCATTACAAACAATACATGGACACAGAGGGTATATATAGGCTCAGAGTGAGGTGCAATACTAGTGAGGTACCATTTCGATGCTCACTAGTAGTGGTAGTAGTAGTAGTGACAAAAGTAATACAATATTGTAGAGCAATTTAATTCGTACATGAAAAAAGGATATAAAAGCTATTACTTGGGTAACATAAAAATAGGTTGGACAAATATAGACTGGAAAGAGGCAGCTTCTTTCAGTGTTCACTCCTTGTATGTGCTTGTGTAGTATAACAGGAGAGACTATGTGATGGCAGGGTTTACTGTTTTTCAGGAGGATTCTTGCTAAGACTTCGGAGATGGTGAAACTGCCGTTTTTTTGTTTTAATTGTATTCGAAACAGCGATCGGTGATTCAGGCATTTCATCTACGGAAATTATTTATTTGATCATTAATTGGGGCTTCCTACACTAAATGGTTCATTGAGGGGGTGTCGGTTTCTTGCTTTTTTTCCCTTTTTTCATGTACAATTAATTGTTTACCATATTTTTATTTTTTGTAAACTACTACTATCTCTCTACCCCACTATAGCATCGAAATGGTACCCACTAGTATTGAAACCCACTCTGAGCCTATATATCCCTTGTTCCAGTTTTTTGTAATGGCTTGAAAAAGCCCGGGAGAGCGAAACGTTCCCACAATAAAATTCACTTAGTTGCACTTGTGTCCTTTTCCTTTTTACAAAGATTTATTGGTATTCTTGCTTATTATTCTTAACTTGCTTATCTCACTCCGAACATTACTGTGGGGTGCCTTTTTAAATTTTGATTCTTCCAAAAAAACATTCTGTTTGTATAAATTTTGTTTAAAAACTGTCCACACTTGTACGCTAAACAGAATCATATTATTTTAATAGTATTATTTTTAAGCAATAAACTTAAAAAGTTTTTAACTGCACTAACTATTACATAATTTGCTAGACAGTTTTATAAAACTATAGTAAAACACTTTTAAAGGGGCACACATTAATAATAAATTCAAAAAGAGCGTGTCAGTATGTACTGTGTTTGACAAAAATCAATAAGCATCACCAATAAAGTTTTTCTTAACAGGCCTTGAAACCATAATAAAAAAAACACTTTCTAATATCATACCAAATAATTCATATACATAAAATTTGGGGTTCATGAGGAATACGGCCAACCCTCGCCTCCGGGGGTTTGGGCATTAAATTTTGTAACTGGGCCGACTCACATTCGAATAACAGAATAACACTTCTAGGGATTCATCTTCATATTCCTGGAGACAGAAAAAAGCATCTTTTAAGAAAACCAGAATTAAAAGCTTTAGGTTTTTTTTAAAGTTTTTTCCCTGCAATTTTTTATACAAGAATTTTCTGACAATAAAATTTTAAGAATGCTAATAACAAAATAAGCAAGGGCAAAGTTTCTGGATGCTGGAAAGGGGGAAAATATTTACAACCACTGATTTTCTTTTCTTGTTTTCTCATGCTGCAAAACACATCAATGTGACTTTCTATTATTTATATGCATGATGACAAAAATTTTTCCCTGTGGCCGGGTCTCGGAAAAGCCTCAAAATTTGGAAGGAAATATAGTGTAAAAGACCTATTAAAAATAACATACAAAAACACAAAAGATATGCTAAGTGAAACACAATAGAAAACGCAGAGCTATACTTCGTGTCCTTTTCTTTGTAATCAAATACTTTTTTTATTTTCAATATTTTTGCACTTGCTACCTCCCTCACCCAGTTCTTAATTTTACTGTAAAAAGCTTTTTATTTTTTTTTGTCCTGTTATTACTATATTGCCCAAAAAAACATTAATGTTTTAGCCAGCAGGGGTTTAAATACTTTATGTTTAGAATTTCTTCTTTTAAAGGGTAGGACTAGAGTTACCCACTACAGGGGGGTTCTTTATTTTATAATTTTTTTAAAAGCTGATGCATAAAAAATTTTATACTGGGAATCTGTTGACTATTTGCTTACCTTTCACCCATAGCCATTACTTCATTTTTTTTTGACTCCCTGTTATAATGAATTTTTTCCTTTCATTTTTATTTATTAAACCCAGTATCCTTAGTCCTTTGCGACCCCCCATGAATTTTTTTTAAATCCTCCTCCCTCTCTCTCCTCTCCAATATGTTTTTTAAGCAGACAATGCATTTACATGAACTTTCTGTCTTTTTTAACGTATTTTTAAAACCCCTAAAATTTTGACATGCTTGTATTTTAGTTTCTTAATTTATTAAATTTATGCTTTGGGAATTAAGCCTTTTACAACAAGAACCATTAACCCTTTGACTGTTTTGACTATAAATATCTTACGAGCCCAAAGTTTGACGTATATATACTCATAATTTACGGCTTTTCAATTAAGGGGGAGAAAGCTGGTAGGCCCAATGTGGGAATGGGGGCTGTGTGGTCATGTGCACCACAAAAAAAAATCCTGCAGCACACATTGCGTAATTTGAAAAAAAAAACGAGGGTTTTTTGGAAAAAAAAGAAGGGATTTTTGGGTTTTTTTCTTTTCCCCCATTTTTTTTTTTAGGGGCTTAGGTGATAAAATGGGAAAAAAATTACGAAATGAGATATTTTCATTACTTTGAAAAAAAAGGGCCTTGAAAAGACTCAAAGTACGGAAATGTTCGTTTTTCCAAGTTAAGGAGTAAATAAACACACCACACGTCCAATACACGCAAAAGGGGATCTAATATTCTTTCAATTTGTTCACTGATGTTTTTATACCATTTTTACAATATGCATAGTCTGCATAACAGTAAATTTTGTATTTTTTTGTATGAATAAAAAATCAAAATAGAAAGCAATAATAATATAAGAGGGGCCTAGAGATATGACTAATGAACAGAGCATATGTTATTTTAGTGCCACGAATGTCTACCTTGTTTATTCTGGACCCTATTTTGAAATTGGCATCTTTTTTAGTTTGCGTGAAATTGTCCAAATTGCCAATTTCTGACCACCATATTGGGTAGTCCAAATTAGTAAATGGGAGGTTTCTTGTACTCAGCTGATAGATAAAAGGGAGTTCTAAAGAAATAGGTATGAGTTTTGTCAACTGGAACAATGGAATTGGCTGAAAATAGGGTTCAAAGTCGGCGAAATCGCCGATACACATATGTCGCCGAGACTGCTAACTTCGCGGGAGCATAATTCCATGAGTTTTCGACCAAATTTCGAACTTTTGGTGTCATTACCATCGGGAAAAGATTCTTTATCATTTCATAAGAAAAAATAATTTTTTTTTTTTCCAAAAATTGAGCGACATTGCAGTTCTTCAATGTTGGACTAGAATAACCAGTACATTATTTACCTTCATATAAAGTACTACTGTAACACATAAATTACATAACATGGTTTGGAAATAAAATGTTACTTCCTACCTTTATCTTGTCAATTACTTTTTCAATCATCTTTACAAGGTTGTCACGAGACATGGCATAAAGCAGGCGAGCCATGTCATCTGTTTTGATAAGGTTATCTCTCTCCTGAATCTGCAATGTTATACATGACCATATTAGAATAATTATTAATTCCAAAAAAAAAAGTAACAATCCAAGATACACCTTGTTTTACACATTGTTTTATAAAGTATTTATGGGGAGTCCATAACATATCAAAGGCTACCATGTACTATACTGAGTGTAAATTTGTTATAAACTTCTCACTTAAAATGGAGAATCCCACTTTGAGACACATGAGATGAGAAATAAAGAAGGAACTGTACATTTCAGCCTCTAAGGAGCTCTTCAGCAGATCTGCTGAAAAGGGTCTCAGATGCTGAAATATACGTACAGCCCCTTCTTTATTTAATGTTTCATTTATCTTTATAACCCCATTGTTTAAGGCTTCAACTCAATCCTAACATTACTCTGCATATCGTTAATACCTAATATACCTAACATATTCATTAATTGATTAAAAACTAAAGAGCTGTACGTATTTTTAAAGCATTATAAAATCTCACTCACTCGTAGCAACTTCAGTTCTTGAATAGCTCGTGGTAAGTCAGCTTGAGTTAGAAGATAGTAAGGTGCTGTATTCCAAGTGTGCAAAAGGTGAGTTGCACGAAGCTGCAACCAACAAAGCATTGAAGTAACAGCTGCTCCCAGTCTAAGAAGCAGACTTACCTTTGAAAAGAATTAATAAATATTAGAACAGCAATGTACATAGTTCAATATACATCTAGTACTATGTATGTGGAACAGAATTCTTCCTCCGTAAGCCATGCGTGTCATAAAAGGTGCCCAAAATGCTGGGAGCAAAGGGGCTAGTAACCCCTTCTCCTGTATATATTACTAAATTTAAAAGGATGAGTTTGGGAATGTGTGTAAAGGTAGAAAGTTGAAAGTGAACATAGAAAAGAGTAAGGTGATGAGGGTGTCAAATGATTTAGATAAAGAAAAATTGGATATCAAATTGGGGAGGAGGAGTATGGAAGAAGTGAATGTTTTCAGATACTTGGGAGTTGACGTGTCGGCGGATGGATTTATGAAGGATGAGGTTAATCATAGAATTGATGAGGGAAAAAAGGTGAGTGGTGCGTTGAGGTATATGTGGAGTCAAAAAACGTTATCTATGGAGGCAAAGAAGGGAATGTATGAAAGTATAGTAGTACCAACACTCTTATATGGGTGTGAAGCTTGGGTGGTAAATGCAGCAGCGAGGAGACGGTTGGAGGCAGCGGAGATGTCCTGTTTAAGGGCAATGTGTGGTGTAAATATTATGCAGAAAATTCGGAGTGTGGAAATTAGGAGAAGGTGTGGAGTTAATAAAAAGTATTAGTCAGAGGGCAGAAGAGGGGTTGTTGAGGTGGTTTGGTCATTTAGAGAGAATGGATCACAGTAGAATGACATGGAAAGCATATAAATCTATAGGGGAAGGAAGGCGGGGTAGGGGTCGTCCTCGAAAGGGTTGGAGAGAGGGGGTAAAGGAGGTTTTGTGGGTAAGGGGCTTGGACTTCCAGCAAGCGTGCGTGAGCGTGTTAGATAGGAGTGAATGGAGCAGAATGGTACTTGGGACCTGACGATCTGTTGGAGTGTGAGCAGGGTAATATTTAGTGAAGGGATTCAGGGAAACCGGTTATTTTCATATAGTCGGACTTGAGTCCTGGAAATGGGAAGTACAATGCCTGCACTTTAAAGGAGGGGTTTGGGATATTGGCAGTTTGGAGGGATATGTTGTGCATCTTTATATGTTTATGCTTCTAGACTGTTGTATTCTGAGCACCTCTGCAAAAACAGTGATAATGTGCGAGTGTGGTGAAAGTGTTGAATGATGATGAAAGTATTTTCTTTTTGGGGATTTTCTTTCTTTTTTGGGTCACCCTGCCTCGGTGGGAGACGGCCGACTTGTTGAAAAAAAAAAAAAAAAAAAAAAAAAGGAGAAACTTTCGTTTTTTTTCTTTTGGGCCACCCTGCCTCGGTGAGATATGACCGGTTTGTTGAAAGAAGATATGCTTTTTTTTTTTTAACACACTGGCCAACTCCCACTGAGGCAAGATGACCCAGAAAAGAAGAAACAAAAGTTTTTTCTTCTTTTTTATATTTAGTAATTTATACAAGAGAAGGGGTTACTAGCCCCCTTGTTCCTGGTATTTTAGTTGCTTCTTATGACATGCATGGCTTACAGAAGAAGGATTCTTCTCCACTTCCCCATGGAGGATTATTATTATAATTATTATTAGTAGTATTATTATTAGTATATGAGAAGTTTTTACAAAGTAGAAGTGATGCAAGGAGGGAAGAGTATATGGAGAAAAAGAGAGAAGTTAAGAGAGTGGTGAAGCAATGTAAAAAGAGAGCAAATGAGAGAGTGGGTGAGATGTTATCAACAAATTTTGTTGAAAATAAGAAAAAGTTTTGGAGTGAGGTTAACAAGTTAAGAAAGCCTAGAGAACAAATGGATTTGTCAGTTAAAAATAGGAGAGGAGAGTTATTAAATGGAGAGTTAGAGGTATTGGGAAGATGGAAGGAATATTTTGAGGAATTGTTAAATGTTGATGAAGATAGGGAAGCTGTGATTTCGTGTATAGGGCAAGGAGGAATAACATCTTGTAGGAGTGAGGAAGAGCCAGTTGTGATGTGGGGGAAGTTCGTGAGGCAGTAGGTAAAATGAAAGGGGGTAAGGCAGCCGGGATTGATGGGATAAAGATTTTTTTTTTTTTTTTTTTTTTTTTTTCAACAAGTCGGGCCGTCTCCCACCGAGGCAGGGTGACCCAAAAAGAAAGAAAATCCCCAAAAAAAAATACTTTCATCATCATTCAACACTTTCACCACACTCGCACATTATCACTGTTTTTTGCAGAGGTGCTCAGAATACAACAGTCTAGAAGCATAAACATATAAAGATACACAACATATCCCTCCAAACTGCCAATATCCCAAACCCCTCCTTTAAAGTGCAGGCATTGTACTTCCCATTTCCAGGACTCAAGTCCGACTATATGAAAATAACCGGTTTCCCTGAATCCCTTCACTAAATATTACCCTGCTCACACTCCAACAGATCGTCAGTCCCAAGTACCATTCGTCTCCATTCACTCCTATCTAACACGCTCACAGCACGGCTTGCGAAGTCCAAGCCCTTACCCACAAAACCTCCTTTACCCCCTCTCTCCAACCCTTTCGAGGACGACCCCTACCCCGCCTTCCTTCCCCTACAGATTTATATGCTTTCCATGTCATTCTACTGTGATCCATTCTCTCTAAATGACCAAACCACCTCAACAACCCCTCTTCTGCCCTCTGACTAATACTTTTATTAACTCCACACCTTCTCCTAATTTCCACACTCCGAATTTTCTGCATAATATTTACACCACACATTGCCCTTAAACCGGACATCTCCGCTGCCTCCAACCGTCTCCTCGCTGCTGCATTTACCACCCAGCTTCACACCCATATAAGGTCGGTTGTACTACTAAACTTTTCATACATTCCCTCTATGCCTCCAAGATAACGATTTTTTTGACTCCACAATATACCTCAACCACCACTCACCTTTTTTCCTCATAATTCTATGATTTAACCTCATCCTCATAAATCCATCCGCCGACCACGTCAACTCCCAAGTAATCTGAAACATCACTTCTTCCATACACCTCCTTCCCCAATTTGATATCCAATTTTTTCTTTATCTAAATCATTTGACACCCTCATCACCTACTCATTTCTATGTTCACTTTCAACTTCTACCTTACCACACATTCCCAAACTCATCCACAAACCTTTGCAATTTTTCTTTAGAATCCTCCATAAGCACAGTATCATCAGCAAAAAGTAACTGTGTCAATTCCCATTTGAATTTGATAAAGATAGAAATGTTAAAAGCAGGTTGGGGATAAAAGTTTGGAGTGGTTGGTGTAAAAATAGCAATTATTAATAAATGTATGGAAGAGGGAAAAGGAACCTAGGGATTGGCAGAAGCAATGCTAGTTCCTTGTATAAAGGCAAAGGGGATAAAGAGAGTGCAAAATTATGGGGAATAAGTCGTTGATTGTACCTGTAAAGTGTATGGTAGAGTTATAATTGAAAGAATTAAGAGTAAGACGGAGAATAGGATAGCGATGAACAGGAGGCTTAAGAAAGGTAGGGGTGGGTGGACCAGGTGTTTACAGTGAAACATATAAGTGAACAGTATTTAGATAAGGCTAAAGAAGTTTTTGTGGCATTTATGGATTTTGGAAAGGCGTATGACAGGTGGATAGGGGGGCAATGTGGCAGATTTTTGCAAGAGTCTGGTGTAGGAGGTAGGTTACTGAAAGCAGTGAAGAGTTTTTACGAGGATAAGTGAGGCTCAAGTTAGAGTATGTAGGAAAGAGGGAAATTTTTTTCCCATAAAAGTAAAGGCCTTAGACAAGGCTGTGTGATGTCAACCGTGTAGTTTGATATTTTTATAGATGGGGTTTAAGAGAAGTAAAGTCGAGGGTCCTTGGCAAGAGGCGTGGAGTTAAAAGATAAAGAATCCACACACAGTGGGAGTTGTCACAACAGCTGCTCTGTTGCTGATAAACTGTGCTCTGGAGATTCTGAAGAAAGTTTGCAGAGATTGGTGGATGAATTTGGTAGGTTGCAAAAGAAGAAAATTAAAGGTTGAATACAGGAAAGAGTAAGGTTCTGAGGATAACAAAAAGATTAGTGATGAAAGATTGAATATCAGATTGGAGGGAGAGAGTATGGAGGAGGTGAATCGTATTCAGATATTTGTGAGTGGACGTGCCAGCGGATGGTCTATGAAAGATGAGGTGAATCATAGAATTGAATGAGGGAAAAAGAGTGAGTTGGTGAACTAGGAGTCTGTGGAGACAAAGAACTTGTCCTTGGAGGCAAAGAGGGAATGTATGAGAGTATATTTTTACCAACGCTCTTATATGGGTGTGAAGCGTGGTGATGAAATTTGCAGCGAGGAGAAGGCTGTAGGCAGTGGAGATTCATACTGAGGGCAATGTGTGGTGTGAAAATAATGCAGAGAAATCGTAGTTTGGAAGTTAGGAGGAGGTGCGGATTATCCAAAAACTGGATGTCCAGAGGGCTGAGGAAGGGTTGTTGAGGTGGTTCGGACATGTAGAGAGAATGGAAGCAAAACAAATGACTTCAAGAGTGTATCAGTCTGTAGTGAAAGGAAGCGGGGTAGGGGTCGGCCTAGGAAGGGTTGGCGGGAGGGGTAAAGGAGGTTTTGGTGTGCGAGGGCTTGGACTTCCAGCAGGCATGCGTGAGCGTGTTTGATAGGAGTGAAATGGAGACAAATGGTTTTTAATACTAGACGTGCTGTTGGAGTGTGAGTCAAAGTTAACATTTATGAAGGGATTCAGGGAAAACCGCCAGGCCGGACTTGAGTCCATGAGATGGGAAGTACAGTGCCTGCACTCTGAAGGAGGGGTGGTTAATGTTTGCAGTTTAAAAACTGTAGCTGAAAGCACATCCCTTCAGCAAGAGTGATTGGAGTGAAAAGATGGTGAAAGTTTTCTTTTTTTCGGGCCACCCAGCCTTGGTGGAATCGGCGTGTGAATAATAAAAAAAAAAAAAAATATTAGTATATTACCTGTATTATTATTATTATTATTATTATTCCTTTTCAATGCACCAGCCGTATCCCACCAAGGTGGGGTGGGCCCAAAAAGGAAAAACGAAAGTTTCTCCTTTTAAATTTAGTAATAAATAGAGAAGGGGTTACTGACCCCTTGCTCCTTGGCATTTTTTAGTTGCCCTCTTACGACACGCAATGACTTATGTGGAGGAGAATTCTGTTCCACTTCCCCCCATGGAGATAAGCAAAATAAACAAAGAACAAGAACTATAAGAAAATACAAGAAAACCCAAGGGGTTGTGTATATATATGCTTGTACAGCAAGTGTAGTGTGACCTAAATGTAAGTAGAAAGCACAAACATACCTGAAATCTTTCATGTTAATGAGACAGAGAAAAAGACACCAGCAATCCTACAATCATATAAAACAATTACAGCTTCGTTCACACTCACTTGCAGGACAGTAGTACCTACCTCCTGGGTGGTTGCTGTCTACCAGACTACTACCTAGAATATTATTATTATTGTTTTTTATTACGACTGAACGACAGCAACAAGGCTTATTGAATTATAAACAATACAGACAAAGAAAGACTGAGACATTTACAATGAGCTCAGCAGTCCCACTGTATACTCAATTTCAAGGAAACTAGGAGGCTTTTTTTATAGTCTGGCAGAAAAACAAAGATATTCACCACACCTAGAAAACTAAATTGTACTGTAAACAGCATTACAGAACAGAGTTTACTGATATACAAAGCTGTATTTATCATTCTGACCCAGGGTGACTGGTGAAATGTGGTGGATATATCTCAAAATTTATACAACTCCACTTCACATCCAACTTTAATGACAGATTTAGGTACCTTTAGAACAACTGTTTAAATCATTATAAATATAGAAATAATTTGCCCAAAATTAAAAAATCAAATACTGTACAGTACCTCATCTCCCACCGGCCAATCTTTTGGGTTTCTTTCTCAACTTCAGCTCGTTCTATTTCATTTATTTCCCCAAACTAATAATTGAATGACATCACCTATTCCATCACCTGCAAATAAGATCTTATTAATTTGGTGCATTTGAACCATGATTTTCTTCATATTATTTGTATAACCAATGAGGGGGGTAAGAGAAAAGTTACTCATACACAACACAAATCTGTGACAATAAAAAAGAAAAAGGCTAAACTTACTATAATAATGGTTTACAAAACCTAGACAGTAATGAATAAACACATGTGTAACAATTGGGTGTCTTAAATGTGGAGAAATTTACGCACCAGTTGGCCTTTATCAATCCATACGAGAATATTACTAAGACGGTGGAAAGACATGAAGCACTTCTACATGTCTTCCACTGTCTTCGTGTAACTATTATATTCATAAGCCCACTGGCTGTTGAATATCTCCACATTAAGATACCCATGTGTTTGGACACATGTCCTAATCCACAAGCAGAACGTGTTAATGACCTCTTACCACCCACAGTAGAGAAATTTTCCATCTGGTAACTTAAAGGCAGAGGACACGAGCGAGCATATGCTCCAATACCACGTACCAAGGCCCCTGTCTACAATGAGTCTATGGGCTAAGTGACGGCACTCATCTACAATACCCTCACAACAACTTGCATAACAAGATTCCGGGGATGAGAGCTGAAAAAATGAAAGCACAGTTGATTACATGCGTATTGTAACAAAGAAACAAAATGTAAGTTAGTAAGTACTGCAAAAACAAATATGAAACAGCAACAAGTCACCTCCACTCAGAAGGGTTATAGGTAGCCGCATGAACAGGAACGGATGAACAAATCTGTGTAAAAATAACCAATTTTAGCAATGTGAATTGAACACAGTCAAAATGCAAGCACTGTTTATTTTTACTTTTATTGATATTTTTTTTTTTTTTAACAATCGGCCGGTCTTCCCAACCGAGCAGGGTGACCCAAAAAGAAAGAAAAATCCCAAAAAAAGAAAATACTTTCATCATAATCAACACTTTCACCTCACTCACAACATAATCACTGTTTTTGCAGAGGTGCTCAGAATACAACAGCTTAGAAGCATAACTATAAAGATACACAAACTTACCCTCTCCGAACTGCAACATCCCAAACCCCTCCTTTAAAGTGCGGCATTGTACTTCACATTTCCAGGACTCCTAGTCCACTATATAAAAAATAACCGGTTTCCCCCTGAAATCCCTTCACTAAATATTACCCCCTGCTCACCTCCAACTGCTCCTCAGGTCCCAAATACCATTCGTCCCATTCACTCCTATCTAACACGCTCATGCATGCTTGCCTGGAAGTCCAGAGCCTCTCGTCCACACAACCTCCTTTTAACCCCTCCCTCAACCTTTTTGAGGATGACCCCTACCCCGCCTTCCTTCCCCTACAGATTTATACACTCTCCATGTCATTCTACTTTTCATCCATTCTCTCTAAATGACCAAAACCACTCAACAAACCCCTTCTCAGCCCCTCTGACTATTACTTTGAAACTCACACCTCCAATTTTCCACACTCCAAATTTCTGCAAAATATTTACGACCCACACATTGCCCTTAGACAGGACATCTCCACTGCTCCAACCTGCCTCCTCGCTGCAGCATTTACAACCCAAGCTTCCACACCCATAAAAGTGTTGGTACTGCTAAATACTTTTCATACATTCCCTATCTTTGGCCTCCATAATAACATTTTTTTATCTCCACATATACCTCAATGCACCACTCACCTTTTTTCCTTCTTCAGTTCTATGATTAACCTCATCCTTCATAATCCGATCCCTGACATGTCCAAATCAAAAAAATATCTGAAAACGTTCACTTCTTCCATAACTACTCCCTCCCAATTTGATATCCAATTTTTCTTTATCTAAATCACTTGATACCCTCATCACCTTACTCTTTTCTATGTTTACTTTGTCACTTTCTTTCTACTACACACCTCCCCAAACTCATCCACTAACCCTGCAATTTTTTCTTTAAATCTCCCATAAGCACAGAGTCATTCAGCAAAAAGTAACTGTGGTCAATTCCTCCCATTTTGTATTGATTCCCATAATTTAATCCCCACCCTTCTCCCAAACACCCTAGCATTTTACTTCTTTTACAACCCCAACAAAATTATTAAACAACTCATGGTGACATTACACATCCCTGTCTGAGACTACTTATACCAGAAGTATTCCTTCCCTCCTCTTCTACACAACCTAATTATTATTATTATTTTATTATTATCAGCATATTCATGGGGAAGTGCTAAAAATGTAAGGACATACAATTAGGTGCTGACGCACTGGTTCCCCACGATGATATTTGAGAGACTTAAACAAACACCGCTCCTCTTTCCATAAGAGATCAAAACCGCATGTACATTAATGATGTAGCAAATATTTACATCTTCCCCAGAAGCCAGGGAGGCATGGAACAGTGGTACCTCAAGTTTACAAACTTAATAATTCATTCCGAGAGGCTGTTCGAGGGCACGATACCGAATGAATTTGTCCCATAAGAAATAATGAAAATCTATATTAGTCTTTTCAGATACCCCCAAAAATACAATTACAAAGCCCTTTCACAAATCTACACTTACATAACTGATCCGAGTTTGGAAGAGCTGTCGAAACTCGAGGTACCCTGTACATGTATAATCCCTGGCTGCCTATGTATTTATTTTTATCTTGGAATGCATGAGATTTAGTCAAGATAATAAGAGGTGATAGACATTGATTCATAAGCATGGGAATGTCATCATATAATAATTGTTTCTATAATTATCATCTTTTTCTAAAAAAGCAGATATTTAAATTGATGCATTAGAATCCTAGCTGTCCATTAAGTGTAGGTGCTAAGATTACTACTCCACATCACTAAAATGCATCATAACTGTCCTGGGGGGGGGGGGGGGGGGGGGGAAGAGATTTGTGCAATATGATGCAGTATTTATCACAATACCTTTATTGCAGTACTGCTGGAATATTGTTATAGTTGAAAGAGTTTTTAGTAGGTGTGAGGAAGTGCAGGGGTGGAATGGAGGAGGTCCTGGCAGATGGAGGGATCCATAGCACCATCTCCTTCGTACAAATTCTGAGCCCTCACCCCAAAGACCCTTTCCAATATACGTTTCAATTCGTGTCTAGCAGCTACTTAAACGTTTTTCCTCCCAATTTGCTTTGTTTTGACCATACCTTTGACTGCAAAATTGCAAAAAATAATACCAAAATTAAATCTAAAATCAAATTTTGATTTATTAATTCTTGAAAATTAATTTCCTATAATTATTTTTTTCAGCAAGAATAGCTTTGTGAAGCAAATAAAAATATTTTAAAGTATTTACAAAAATGAATAAAGGAAGGAAAATGTGGGGTAACATTTATGGACTTACCAAGGACTCCTGTAGTCTCGTAAACTTTTCAACAAGTAAATCGGGAGTAACACTGAGTAATTTTAATAAGAAGAAGTCAACTTTGGAACAACAGAACAGGGCGGAGAGATCGAACGTTCCCCAGCATCATATCTGGCAGATATAATCAAGTACCAGGAAAGTCCTCTCCAATTCATTCTCAAAGCTAAATCTAACTTTTGCTGATTTATTTTATTTTCATCTCTTCCTTAGCAACTGCAATCTTCAAATATATCACCAGTGCTTTGCCCATATTTTCCCACTAAAATTTGTTGGCTTCCATGTAACATTGTCCTCATTTTCAGCTGGCATTATTTACTTCTGCATTAAGTATCTGCAATGCTTTTTGTAACATGAGGTGCTCTTTTCTCTACCTAACTGTCCAGAAGAATCTTGGATGCAGTCCATCTGCTCAAACACGACAATGGAGGAACTATAGTAACTGGCATTAAAGTTCATATACAATTGTTCACAGTGTATTCTATCTTCCTCCTCATCTTCATACTCTTCTTCTTTCTTAGGTAAAAAGTCTTTAGCTTAATAAGTATTTCATTGTATGATGCTATAACTTCAAAAAATGCCAGCATCTGCCAGCATTTTTGAATTTCACTGAAATCCTGCTAATATTTTTTCAATTGAGCTTTTATTAAACCTTTCAACAGAAACATAAGTGACCGTTGCACTTCAACCTCACTATTCTCTCTATTCAATCTCTGCAAACTGAATTTTACAGAACTTATTACGCGAGACTTTAAAGGCTCTCAGTATTGCTCCTTCCATTTCCAAAAAATTAGCTGCATAATCTCTAAGACCCAAATAACTTTTTTAAAAACGCAGTTTCGTGTCTAGCTAACACTTTCGTTTTTAACCCTGAGTCTTTATACTTCCCTTTGAGCTGTGCATGTTTCTGCTCTTACTCCATGGTTGAATCTCCGCAATGCTTTACAAGCACTTTGTCACTTTGTGGAAGTTGTGCCCACTCTCCACGAACTTTTTTTGCACTCTGCATTCACATCTTCCATCATCTTCACTTGGAACTTTTTATATTTAAACCTGAAAGATAAATTGCAGTTATTTATACTTTGCAGGAGTCTACACGAATGTAAAAAAATATGGTGCAAAGATAAGCAACATACTAGGAATCTACAAAATAACCTGGTTCAAAATAAAATAAGCACTCAAACCTATGGAATCTTGCTAGGGCACAAATGACCAATCACACTAGCATTCTGAAATACAGTCAAACCTTGGTTGTTCGACTGCATTATTTGTTGAATAATCGGTCAGCTTCAAATGAGGTTTTCGAGAAAAAAATGTCCTGGTTTTCGTACGTTCCTGGATTTTGTCGAAGGACAATTTTCGCATGTCCAGAATGGGACGGAGGACTTCTAGAACCTTCAGAAGGGACAGGAAGAACTTCTAGACCTTCAGAAGGGACAGAAGAAACTTCCTAGACCTTCAAAGGGACAGAAGTACTTCTAGACCTTCAGAAGGGAACAGAAAGACCTTCAAGACCTTCAAGGAGACAGTAGAAACTTCTAGACCTTCAGAAGGGACAGAAGAACTTCTAGACCTTTCAGAAGGGCACAGAAGGAAACTTCTAGACCTCAGAAGGGACAGAAAACTTCTAGACCTTCAGAAGGGAACAGAAAACATCTAAGACCTTCAGAAGGGACAGAAAACTTCTAACCTTCAGAAGGACAGAAGAACATCTCAGACCTTCCAGAGGGACAGAAGAACTTCCAGACCTTATCAAAAGGACAGAACTTCAAGACCTTCTGAAGGAGCAGCAACAGACTGCAGTGGAGGAGCTGTCATCAGAGGAAGAGAAGGAAGGGATGGTTGTGCCCACTGCACTTGTCAAGGAAATGTTGCTAAATGGCATGAATGCAGGAGTTTGTTAAAAATACCATCCAGACAAAGCAGTGGCCGTCCAACTCTCTAACGCGTACTATGACAGCGTAATGTCTCAAAAAAATTAGTAAAAAATAATAGTATTAAATTTTAAATATGACTAATGGCAATTTGTTAAAACTAATTTAAATACCAGCATCAGGTCTAAATATACATAATTTAAAAACACTAAAATAATGAGCTACAACTGTTTTTTGTTAGCTCCAATTAAATCAGATGAACTATTCATTATATATTTAAATTATGGTAGCACAGTAATAAGTTTCAAAGAGAAAACTGGATTACTACTTCCACCAAGTGCAAGAATCCACCCAAGTTGTCATGGTTATCTAGGCCAGTGGGTTTGCAAACCGCAACAGCCTTGTTGAGCTGGCAGGCAGAAGAAAAGCCTGCCCAAGGCCAGGCTGTGAGGGTATAGCATGAAAACCACCTTTCCACTGGAGCCCAGTTTAATAGACTAAGAGCAAAGTTGCATCACCAGATATATGAAAGATAGTAAAAACTATATCTGCCAGATGAAATTAGCTTTGCAGCAGTTATACTCATATAAACCTTCAGTGCCTCATTGAGCAATGGGGTAAATGTTAATATAAAATTTGTGAGAGACTAAGAAACAATGGAAATTTAGCATCCCGCATTATAGTATCAGTTATGGTTCAATACAATATGAACAGCCCATACATGGCCATCAACAGTGGTAAATTGAAAATGTTGATGGTTATGTACAAACCCAAGTGCTTTTGTATATATTTGTGCAATGATGCACTTATGTCACATAAGTCGATTAAATAATTAGATTCATTATATTTAAAATGATATTATTTCAGTGTACACATATTGTGACAGTGCTAACTGCTACTTCTATGTTTGCTCTCTAGTAAGTTTATCTTAATCAGATCTCAGGTTCACATAAGTACAAATATCATACATAGTACATACATACATACATCCATACATATACATTCGCTAACGATAATCCAAAAAGTCAAAGTGACATATTACCATTAGGGTCCTAATATCATGTAACGAGGGTAATTGGGCAAACCGCTAACCTTAACATTTAAAGAAAACACCAACAAAACTTAACCGCTGGTTGCTAGAAACTTCATGAATGGAGTACAACAGTTTTTGAATGAGGATGAAAAACCGAGCATCACCAGTACTGCTTGGGAAGCTGTCATTCCACTTATTAATGTTTTGTGCTTTATTAGCAATTTCCATTGTGAATTTATGAAAATGTTAACTCTTGGTATTTTCCGTACTGTCATAGCTGAAATAAATATTCCCTTTCTCCCATTTCAGTATAAATACTTGGTAAATTCACCTGAGCAAGCAAGAATTGTTTGAGTATTTATTATTATAAACAAAAAGAAGCGGCTTAAACCACAAGGCTAATACAGCGCAAGAAATGTTGTAGCTTAGGCTGTGACGGCGTGACCATATTTAAGCCCTACCCTCTAGGAATTCCGTTGAAAGACAACCAGCCTAGGCATATCTGGGATTATAGAGAAGAGGAATACAAATATCCCAGCAGGAAAAGTGAGCCACACCGCCGACGACCTGGCACAACCTGACGCCTTTTTCTTCTTCATTTGTATAAGGAGTTTCAGACTTGCCAAGGTCGTCGTCACCAACACTGCTCTTCTTCTTTATAGGCAGGTGCCGTCACCCATGGCTGTGTCATGGCAGGTGCTTCACCATGGCTGTGTCTTCCTGCCTCACACAACCCATCACACAAACAAATTACAGCCACTGTTGTTTGTTGTTGACGCGTCGCCATGGAAACGCTGTCCTTCCGTTAACATTCACACTTCTCCTCCCAAAAATCTTCTCACCCCGGGGGGAAGGGGGGGGGGAAGGTTCTTGATCCAAGGAACTTAAGCTATCTTCTCATTCCCTGGAACAAACCTGGCTACCTCCCATCCTCTGATGATAATAAGCTACTGATCCCCGGCGGATTTTGTCTATTAATTAGATCTTAAATTGTACAGTATTAATTTGTCCTTACACTTGAGATATTATTTTACTGTGAAAATGGAAAAAAAAAATAACCAGGCCTAGGATAACCTAACAACCGAACTTTACTCCGCCACCAGTAGATATGCATTTTTCTTCACACAAAGCCAAGTGCCTGACACATTTATATGATAAATGACTGTCTTTATTTCTATAAAGTATTCAGAAAGAAGGTGCCATTAAGATAAGATTTTGTTCGAATTTTTAACCCCGGAGGGTTAGCCACCCAAGAAAGTCAGCATGTCATCTAGGGACCGTCTGTCTTACCTTATTGCTACTGGGGCTGTGGAAAATCTTGTCTGCCAGGATGCGACCCACACCAGTCGACTAACACCCAGGTACCTACTAATTTGCTAAGTGAACGGGGACAACAGGTGTAAGGAAACACGCCCAATGTTTCCACCCTTGCAGGGATCGAACCACGGACAGTGTGAAGCGAGATCGCTGCCTACCAGGCCATACTTTATAGAAAGCCCTTTCAAAGTGCCTTGACGAAGGTGACAGGCTCTTTATTCAAGGAATTTTAGCTGCCCTGACTTTCCATGAATCGATTTTGATTGCCTCACATTCCCCAAGGCTATGCGTCATCCCCATGGGTTTGGCGCTTCTGCAATGAAATAAATATATATAGAAAGAAAACGGTGTGTTGGCCCGTCAGCGTGGCCACACAACTGACCAGGTAAGAAAGAAATTTAGACATAGGTACACATAAGTACGATTATCATACATAGTATAAATTACCTAGATCACGTGTTGTGCACTCCAGAGACCTTCAGAATAATGTGTTTTCTGTGTACAGTCATTTGTATTTGCGACTGAATCGCTATATATTAACCATTGATATACTCAGACCTGTTACCCAACCAGATTGAATGTATTCATTTTGCTAATATCTCCGAAAATTGCAAAGTGCACAGGGAATACTTATTACGTGGCATATGTAAGTTGTATATGTTGTAAAATGTAAACCAATGAGGAATTATACGCATGATAAATACCTGGGTAAGTTTACTTGAGGACGTTTCAACCAGTGGCTTCATCAGTTCAACAAAGGTGATATGCTCAGTCTTGCAGAACTATACACAGAAGACAGTGGAAGATAAGGGAGTCAGTCCCTCAGCCTTGCAGAACTATACACAGACGACAGAGGAAGATAAATTAATCAGTCCCTGTTTCACATATATCTAATTCCTCATATTGGTGGTATTGTACACTATTACTGTAAAATGTAAACTAATGTCTGAGTTCCATAGAGTAGTAGTTGTAAACTACAATAAATAAATAATAAATTCCTTAAATTATAACAATTTTGAAAGCAATATATACAATACTTTGTTCAAGACATGACAATATAATGATAACAGTGTTAATTCCAACAGTTTATTAGATGATGTGCAGGTTGAAAAATGACAGCTATGTTTATAATGTTCTATTGCAATGCAATAATTCATGTTCAGCACTAAATCCATGCTGCTCAGTATATTATAAACTTCTGCACTGTCAGTGTCGATAAACCACTATGGTACAATGAAACCTTTTACTGGGCCAATGTTTCGCTTGCAAACCAAGCTTTTTTTAAGATGTATATAGTATAAACTGATGAATAAGATACATGTGCAACACTTGAGTATCTTCATTGCCGAAACGTTTCGCCTTCACAGCAGGCTTCTTCAATCGAATACAGGCAAACATGACACTGGGGAAAGTGGAAGAGGTAATTTTGAAGTGGTCAGTCACACAGCCTAAAGCAAAAGCATGCAGCCAGACTGTGTATACCGACATAGAAGTTGTGTGTAACAGTCGGGAGTGACGTCACGGGGGGTGTAGATCACTAGTGGAATTAGCAAATTAGTTACAGATGACTTCCCCTGTCCCCCATGGTGTTGCTGTATCAGACAGGTGTACTGGCGAGTAACATGCTGATTACTCAGGAGTCGTTATTGTACATTTCAGCATACAGTACAATGAGAATGTAGAATATAACTTTGGTATAACTGTGTCTAGCATTAGGAATAATATTAGGAGAGAAGTAAACAATGAAAATGATTGTTATAGGAATGCAGTTAGAAGCCTGAGTAGATCTATAACCCACTATGATAACATGAACGTAGATAAGTATGTTTATGGAGCAACGTGCAATGTGAACACTGACTGATGTTGTAGTGGCCAGGCATAGGCTTGGTTACAAGTACTTCTGGCAAGTTTGGGAGACACGCAGATGATGATCAGACTAAATGTAAATTATGTGATCAGGCATATGGTCACTGTCTTGAACACTATGTGCATAATTGTCCACTATTGAAGAATAACCGAACAGACAGTAAATGATAATCCAATGGTGACATGTCAAGATTATCTTATTAATGAAAATAAGATACCAGATATACTAAGCAAATTTCCTAAATTTGCTTGTAACAGATAAGTGAACTATGGATATGTAGATATAAATCCATATGTATTCCTGTTAACCCTTTGGGGCCTAGTTCCTAGGCCTTTTGTGTATCCATATGCTCTCGCGCTACCGTCCACAGGATGGATATGGTGTGCACAATAAACTAGCCACTTCGGTGGCAAAATCTAATCTCTAAAAGTACAATGGCTTTATCAAGTACTTGATTCAGTCAATTTCTAATGAAACGCTGGACAATAAAGACGTCTCTGTAATCAGTGTCTCACCATATTGCCGGTACTTTGCCATTTTTTGGAAGTTATATTATTTATGGTGTACAATATCAACAAGTTAATGAATAAAACACATGCAACAATTAGGTGCTATAAAGATACCCAGATATTGCACGCGTCTTCATTCATCACACGTCGGAATTTTAACCATCAGCCGTACTCTAGAACACAACCATTAATATGACTAATACTCAGGAGGGCGGTAGTATACTGAGGAGCATGTGGGGGCGAGGGGCGAGGTCCTGTTCCATGTCATCGCACGTGAGGTCCACAGACCCTGAGCTGCTTTGGGATTAGCGAGGAAACGGTTACAAAGCAAGGCTTCTTCTGCAGTGTTTTAAAAACTGAGTTTGGAGAGTTTGAAGGAGGAGTCTAGCCTTCTCCAGGAGGAGATTAGGAGCTGAAAGGTCCCCCTCAATGGGCCTGGGAGAGAGTGTGAGGTGGTTGTAGATGTTGGGAATGAGGCTTCAGCAGTGAGGTGCAGTCCTGTCTCTCACAGTGAGGAGGAGTAGGTGGAGTAAGCAACGGGTACCAGCAGTGAGGTGCAGCCCAGCACCTGCTACAAGTGCGGTTTTTCACAGTAATGGGAGGCGCATCAGGTAAGAAAGTTAAGAGCTGAAGATCCTGGAAGGTAAAATCGCATCTTCTCTGTTCACCAGATGAAAGTACTTGCAGTGCCAGTGAAGGTAAGGGTACTACTGCCCTGCTAATGAAGGTAAGCGCATTCTGTGGTTGGTGACTCTCAGTAAGATATGTGAAACCGTGCATTTTTTGTAATATGAATAAGAAGAAGAGAGATAGAGTGCTTCTGATTCCCTGGAGCTGTGTTGGGGACATTGTCAACAGACCTGGATAATATCATGTCAGGTAATGGGAACAAGCCCATTATCTGTCTCAGTGCTTGTGGAAAATGATATCCCATCTTTTAACCCCTTTATGGACACCTTTGTTTCCTGTCTGTGAGCCATGATTCGATCCACGAGAGCACCCTTCCCCCAATGCCATGACTGCTACTTTCTTCAACAGTCTTTGATGCGGAACTCTATCAAATGCTTACTAAAATCTAAGTAAATAATATCAAATTCTTATCGTGGTCAACAGCCTCAAAAGCTTTACTGAAGAAAGTTAATAAATTAGTTAGACAAGACCGGCCTCTTGTGAATCCATGCTGAGTTCATTAATCAAGCTATGCTTTTTCGAGATGGCTTCTTATAATCTCAGCTATAATGACTCTAGTAATTTGCCTAAAATTGAGGTCAGGCTTATTGGGCGGTAATTTGACGGTAACGACTTGTCCCCTGTTTAAAAAATAGGAATTACATTAGCCATCTTCCACATATCAAAACACTGAACCTGTTTGAAGAGATAAATTAAAAATATTAGTTAATGGTTCACAGACTTCCATTTTGCATTCCTTTAGAACCCTTAAAAAAACCTCATCAGGACCCGGTGACTTATTTTGCTTCAGTCTGTCTATATGCTTCACAACCATTTCACTAGTGACTGTGATGTTACATATTTATCTTTTTCTATCCACTACAAAAAATTATTTTACCGGAATTTTATTAGTGTCTTCCTGTGTAAAAACCGAGAGAAAATAATTATTTAAAATCGAGCACATTTCATTCTCTTTGTCAGTAAGATGCCCATAGTTATTTTAAGGGGCCCTATCTTATCTCTGACTTTTGTTCTATAGACCTGGAAAAAACTTTTTGGGTTGTTTTTTAGAACCCCCTAGCAACTTTAATTTCATAGTCCCTTTTAGCTTTTCTTATCCCCTTTTTAATGTCCCTCTTAATGTCAATATACTGATTCATAAGATGACCCTCGCCTCTTTTGATACCCTATAAATTCCTTTCTTTGCCCTAGTAGATATTTCAGCCTATTATTCATCCACTTTGGGTCATTTTATTTGATCTAATTTCCTTATAAGGGATAAACGTTTTTTTGAGCAGCATGTATTGTGTTCAGAAAAACTGTCATATTGATAGCTCTCTTCGTTACCCCAGTCAACAGATGATAAGTGTTCTCTAAGCCCATCGTAATTGCTAAGCAAAAATTCTGGGACTGTTACTGAGTTAATCCCTACTATCATACTTCCATTCAATTCTACATGTAATTGTTTGTGGTAGGTAAGTACTGGTTTTCTAACAGAGTTGTAGATGCGTGGAACAGTCTTCCCAGTGGGGTGATAGAGGCTGGGACCTTGGGTAGCTTTAAGAAGAGCTGGACAAATATATGAGTGGGAGGGGCTGGGTTTGTTTGGGTGTTATTGGGTACGGGAGTTATTTCTAGGGAAGCTTTAGGTAGTAGTCGTTTTGATAAGGACCTGCCTCGCAAGGGCCAGTAGGCCTTCTGCAGTGTTCCTCCATTCTTATGTTCTTATGTGGGGGAGGTTTTTGGGCGAGGGCTTTGGACTTCCACAGCGTGCGTGAGCGTGTTCGATAGGAGTGAATGGAGACGAATGGTATTTGGGACCTGACGATCTGTTGGTGGTGACCAGAGTAATATTTGTGAAGGGATCCAGGAAAACCGGTTATTTTTATATTAGACGGACTTGAGTCCTGGAAATGGGAAGTACAATGCCTGCACCTAAAGGAGGGGTTTGGGATATTGGCAGTTTGGAGGATATATTGTGTATCTTTTTTACGTAATGTTTCAAAGGGCTGTTGTGTTCTGACACCTCTGCAGAAACAGTGATTATGTGTGAGTGTGGTAAAAGGGTGTTGAATGATAAATGAAAGTATTTTCTTTTTGGGGATTTCTTTCTTTTTGGGTCACCCTGCCTCGGGGGGGAGACGGCCGACTTGTTAATATATATATTATATATAATATATATATATATATATATTTATATATATATATATATATATATTATATATATATATATATATATATATATATATAATGTATATAATAATGTATATATAGTCTCCATTCGCTCCTAACACCCTCATGCATACTTGCTGGAAGTCCAAGCCCTCAAGCCCCTCGCACACAAAAACCTCCTTTACTCCCTCCCTCCAACCTATCCAAAGCCGACCCCCCACCCCGCCTTTCCTCTACCACAGATTTATACACTCTCAAAGTCATTCTTATTTTGTTCCATCCTCTCTACATGTCCGAACTACCTCAAAGAACCCTTCCTCAGCCCCTGGATAATAGCTTTGGCTCGACATATAATATAATTGTTTAGAGAGCAACAAATACTTGTTAATGATATTAAGACTGGTAAAACAATAGGTTTACATTTGTTTATCATTTCGTGAAATAGGTTAAATAAAAACCTGAGTGATGACTGTATGTTGTGCCAGGGTGAAACTAGCTATCGAGTCTATATACAAGATACAAATAATTCCGCATTTGGAAAACACAACATTAAGAGAAGTGATTATGCTTTCTAAAGCGTGTTGTGGCACATGCCTGAACCAGTGTGCGGTGTACAGCTTCACCTGTGTGGGCATGCTGACACATGAGTTGCAGGAGAAAGCTATTCCCCCTCCAGCCCCGAGCATCTCATCAGGGGTATTCAAGCTGGACCCCTCAGCCTACCTAGCTGGCGTTTTTCAGCTTATCGAGCAGGGTTTTTAAGAGCGTCCCTAGCTTATCTAGGAGAGATGCTCAAGTAAACATCCTCAGCTTATCTCGATTAAGTATCAAAGCTGGCTTCCTCAGCTTTGATACTAGGTGCACAGTTCTGCGCCCTCCCGTTATCTCGATGGGGGTGTCCAAGCTCGCGTCTTCAGCTTATCTAGATGGAGTGTTCCAAGTTTGCGTCCTCGCTTTTTAAACCTCTATAATAAATTCGCTTCAGACAGCAGACTGTTGACCGACCAGACTGGAAAACACCCTTGACCTTATATTTACGGGAATAACGGTGCGAAGACTGCAATTTCAGACCACAACATAATGAAGGTACACCCCTACTTTGGGGAGAGCAATCATGAGGGCAATTTTAACATATTAAACTTAAATTTAAATTTATAGAGATCAACTATATCGTGAACTTAGTGAAATACAATTGGATGATGACGTGACTACACACATTCTAAACAAGTTCCTCGAGAGAATGAGCTCTTTGATGCTCGAAGTATGTTACAGACACGTATCTCTACGGAAGAGGAGAAGTCAGAGGAAGGCACTCCCTCTATAGGCCAAGACGACGAATAACAGATCTCCTCAAAAGCACCAAAATCTCTAAACATAAAGGGACATTTTGGTTAGAGCAATAGCGAATATCCAGCACAAACTGATTGCATCACAGAGTCCAGGAGAGCAAAGAGCCTAAATGAAATCAGAAGAAATCCCAAATATTTCTTCTATGCAAATCCAGAACAATAATCACATCCAGTAAGGGAGACGAAATATACACTGTTGGCAATAAGGAAATAGACTCACCAGTCTACAGATCGAAACCCAAACGTAGTTTTTCATGAGACTCAAAACCCTGACACTGACTCCACAATTTCCGATTGTTGCCCTCAATATAGTTGATTTCGAAATCGTCAAAAAGCATGGTATACATTCTGCTCCAGGCCTAGACTCTTGGAATTCCATCTTACCTTTTTTAACAAATCACTATCTTTGGGCCTTTAGTATTATATGGAGGAAGATCCAGGACATAAGTGTCATCCCACAGTCATGGAAAAACTACTGATACTGCTCCACTTCACAAAGGTGGCAGTTAAAGCAATTGAAAAAAACTATAGCAAAATAACCCTGACTTTACACCTTATCAAAAATCTTTGAACAGATCCTAAAAAGCAAGACTGCCAATTATATGGAATCACAATGGTTGCACAATCCAGGACACCATGGGTTTAGGGGAAAGGGCGCCCCTGCCATTCACAACTGCTAGATTATTATGATGCAATCCTAGATGCTCTTGAAGACAAAATAACGCTGATGTGGTGTACACTGATTTTGCAAAAGCGTTTGACAAATGAGACCCATTGTGTGATGGTCACAATATGTGTCAAAAGAAATTAATGGAAAAGTATGCGGGTGGAGATTTTAAATTAACAAACCGAACCAGAGAGTAATGGTAAACAGAGTGAAGTCGAGGTTGCCACAGTGAAAAGCACGAGTACTATGCCTTTTTAAGGCATGGGACTCGCCCCATTTCTGTTCTTCATTCTTATGTCCGACACTGACAAGGATATAAAAAACCCTAGCACCCTAACATCCTTTGCTGATGACATCAAATCTCTATAAAAGTGGAGTCCGTCGAATACACAGCGAATATTTAGGCAGAAATAAATCAAGTCTCCCAGTGAGCCTTTGCACAATATGATGTTTAGTGAAGACAAATTTTTAAATTTCCTGTTATGGAAGAATGGAGGAAATAATTAAAAGTAGCGGAATAAAAATACAAACTCAAATCCTTTAATAGAGCGAAAGTTCCATGTGAAAGACTTAGGAAATAATGATGTCAAAAGATTTCACATACAAGGATTACAACAATGATGTCACTGCCACCGCAGGGAAAATGAGATGGATAAATATAACTTGCAAGACAAAAGATGCTGAACCAATGATGAAAAATTTCCAAGTCACCTGTTCTCTCTAGACTAGAAAACTGCTGTATCCTGACGGACCTTCCAAGCGAGCGAGATTGTTGAGCTGGAAAACGTACAGAGAACTTTCACTGCTTGTATATACTCAAGCATCTGAACTACTGGGGAAAGCTTTAAGTTTCCTCAGCTGGGATTCCTTGGAATGTAGGTGAGACAGGTAGGAAAACAATATCACCTGGATAATCCTGGAGGGAAATTGGTCCAAACCTGAACACCTAAATCACTCCATATGACAAAAAAGAGACTTGGCAGACGTTGCAAAGCACCACCACTACAAAAAAACAGGGGGAGCGACGAACACACTAAGAGAGAACACGATGAGTGTCAGAAGTCTTAACATGTTTAAACGCCCTTCCTCCCTGCATTCGAGAAATTACCAAAAATCTAGTTTGTGTTGTTCAAGCTGGTGTCCTCAGCTTATTTAGCTCGGGTGTTCAAACAGGCGTCTTCAGCTTATTCATCCTGGGGGTCCAAGCTGGCGTCCTGTGCCCTCAGTCGACAAAAGATAACCAAAGACAAGTGTTGCAGAATAAGTTTTTATTATAAAAAATGTTTCGCTCAATATAGAGCTTTATTATGTTTTTACTGTGTGCACAGCTTTATTAAGTCATATTTCGCTTTTGTCCAGAGCTCTATCAAGTCACGTCTCGGTTTTGTGTAGAGCTTTATCATGTGTCAATGTGTGTAGAGTTCAATTAAGTTTATGTTTTTGCTGTGTGTAGAGCTTATCAAATAATGTTTCGCTCTTTGTAGAGCTCAATCATGTTTCGCCCTTTATAAAGCTTTATAAAATGTTTCGCCCTGGTAGAGCTTTTGCATGTTTTGTTTTTTGTAGAGCTTCATCAAACCATGTTTTTCTCCGTGTAGAGCTCAATCAAGGGCGTGTTTCGCTCTTTATAGAGCGTTATTTAAATGTTTCGCTGTGTGTAGAGTTTCAAGTCATCAATTGATGATGCTCGAAACAGAGCGAAATGTTTTGAAAACAGAAGCTTGTTGTACAAGCAGCGTCTTTACTAAAACCAGTCAGGGGAGGCTGTCATCAAGACACCTGGTCTGGCACCCCACCCGCGGAGCCTGTGATCCTTACACACGGGGTACCACTGTGCACAACACACGCTGACGTTGTGCACTGCGTGTCGTCATCCCGGGGCTTTGACTCTACTGAGGGAAGTCAAGGAGAGCGACTACACATAAGTGATGTGTAATTGCACCTAAGACTGCTCCTCAGGACATCAACCCCCAACAAGACCATATCAAGCGAAAACACTCATTAAAATTTTTATTTATTATTATTATTATTATTATTTTTTATTAAGGATTCACGAAGCAGTAAATCCGCAGGGGTTAAGAGCACCTGGGGGATGGAGGGTAATTAGGTTTGATCCAAGTGATGGGTACTTCAAACACCTTTGATCAAGAGACATCACCAGAATCAAGGTACGTCCTCTGAAGCTAATGAACTGACAAGTGTAGGGCGGACGGATGACGTGCCAGCAACTCGTGTACGTGACGTGCCAGAATTACTGTGCATGTGACATGCCAAAATTACTGGTGCACGTGACGTGTCAGCATTATTAGTGTCCGTGACGTGTCAGAAACACTGCTGCACGTGCCGTGCCAAAATGTGGTCAGTGGTCAGTGGTCAGTCGTCACGTGAGGTCACAGACCCTGAGCTGCTTTGGGGATTAGCGTGGACGGTTACAAAGCATGGCTTGCTTCTGCATGAAAAAACGATTTTTGGAGATTTAAGGGGAGGTTTTTTGCTTCCAGGAGGGATTAGGAGGCTAAGCCACCCAAGGGGCCGGGAGAGTGTGTAGGGGGTTGGAGATGGGGAATTTGGTTTCAGCATGAGGTGCAGTCTGTCTCCACTGGAAGGCTGAGGTGGGAGGTACAAGGGGTACCAGCAGGGGGTCAGCCCAGCACCTGCTACAAGGGCGAGTTGTTCACAAAGGGGGGCGCATCAGAGAAAGGGAAAGTTAAGATGAAGATCGAAGGTGGGAAATCGTTTCTCTGTTCTCCGGGAAATGTCTTCAGTGGCCAGTGAAGGGAAAGGGACTACTGCCCCTCAATAAAGGGAAAGCGCATTTTTGGGGTTGGGGTGACTCCAGGAAAGATATTTTGCCGTGCTTTTTGTAATGGAATAAGAAATGAAGAAGATTGCTTCCCTGGAGCGGTGTTGGGGACATTGTAAACAGACTGGAAAAATATCAGTCAGGAAAGGGAACAAGCCCATTATCTGTCTCAGGCTGGGGAAATGAATTGGAAGGGAGGAGAAGACTGCTGATAAGTACGGGTCAGCTTAGATTTCATTAAGTCTAAGGGGGACCCCAATCTTTGGCATCTTGCTAGAAGGGATAGGAAATGAATGGTTGTCTAGAAAATTTGGGGTGTAAATTCTGGCTAAAGATCTGAAAGGAACTTGCAACCCCTCATTGAAAACGGAAACAACTTTTTATGGCAAACATATAGTATGAAAGGGGATGGGGTTCACTCTGGGGGCAGGGGGTGGTACACTTGCAGACTCGATTGAGAAGGCCTTGGTGAATCCTATGATTTTAAAAACTGATGGAAGATGATAGGGGGGTTTTTGGGGAAACAAGCAGGTTGCAACACTAGGGTTTGGAAACAGTAAAGTATAAAAGGCTTCACAAAAAGTTATAAATAAGACAATAGAACAGGTCAAAAACAAAGGGGGACAGCAGGGGGCAGCAAGGGACTAGCCCCCCTTAAGGGTTACTAACTAATAGCGGGAGTTTAGAAATAAGATAGATACTAAGATTAATTGAAAGTGCAGGAAATTTTAAATTATTGCTAAACAAGACCGGGTCAATCTGAAAGATAGAGAACCCCTCTGAATGTCACATAAAAGGGCATAAATTATTCCAAAACTACAGGGTCAACGGGAAAGGGGGGGATAGCGATGTATGTCAAACAATTTAAATTTTGTGTTGACAAGATATTAAATTAGAAGCGCAGCCAAAATCTGGGGGGGTTACAGTTTCTCGGGGCCGAGAAAACAATTTTGGGTGTATTTTACGGGGCCCCAAATCTTGATAGGAGTGCAGTAAACTCAGGGGACAAATTTCGAAAGGGCATCTACATACGAAAATGTTGTGCAATGGGAACTTCAACTATAGACAGATTGACTGAGAATTTTAAACAGAAATTTAGAGTGGGGTGATTTTTCTTGATACATCCAGGTTTGTTTTTTTAAACAGTTTGTGACAGAGAACTAGGGAAATAACCCCTTTGACTTGTTCTTGCCATAGGGAAACACTAATTAATAACTTGAGGTTAATTTTGATGAGTTGGGGAGATATCACAAATCATCATTTTTTAAATATCAGGGAATTCCCCTAATAATGGAAATAAAGTCTCCGTCCCTATTTTCCTTTGGGGCTGATTTCATAGGATGAAAAATTACTTAGGGGGGCTGAACTGGAATGACCTGACTAGGGTCAGTGGGTGGTGAGGTTGCCGATATGAGCTTTCCAGGGGATGTTTTGCTGCTCAGTCAAATTAGTTTCCAAAAAGGGAAAACAGATCAAACAAAAATGATCCTAAATGGATGAAAATAATTAAAATATCTATTGGGGCAAAAAGAGGCAAATACAAATCAAAAGAGGAAGGGCAATTTAAAAAACGATATATTCATTAAAGAGAGAATAAAAAAGGAATTTGAAACAAAAAAAATTAAGGTTAAATTGCAAGAGAATCGAAACTAACCCAAAAGGATTCTTCAGGGATACAGAATAAATCAGGGACAAGATAGGCCCACTCAAAAGTTCCCGGGTCGCTCCTGACATGATAAGGGAAAAGTGTAAATTTTTAACCATACTTCCTCTCAGTTTTTTACACAGGAGGGTACCATGAAAATTTCCCGTAATGAAAAATTATGTAAACAGGACAAATAAACGGCACTATTAGGTCCAAGTGCATGGTCCTTACAAATAATAAATTTAAAAACCTAACAAATCCCCAGGGGCCCGTAACTGTATGCAAAGGGTTTTAAAGGAAAGTAAAAAAGAGCTTACACCCTTTTGGGTAATCTTTTCAACATATCACTACAAATGGCTGGGGGCCAATAAGTGGAAAAAAGGCAAATGTGATACCTATTTTCAAAACAGGTGACAGGCCCCTTACTTTAAATATGACCAAAAGCCTAACCTCCATAGTGGGAAAATTTATGGGAAACAATAAATTTCCCAGGCAGTTCACCACCTTGAAAGCAAAATTAATCAAAAGAATCTCAGCATGGTTTTACAAAGGGACGTTCCGCCTTTCGAATTTATTAACTTTTTTCACTAAGGGATTTAGGGGGTAGATCTGGAAAAGAAATAAAAATTTGGTATATGGACTTCAGTAAGGCTTTTTTCGGGTCCCACATCAGAGACTATTGAGAAAATTTAAAACACATGGAAAGGGGAGAAATTTTTCCGGGGTAAGCATGGTTGACAAAAAGGAGCAGAAGTTTTTCAAAATGGGGGGAAAAAAAACAAAATGGGGAACGTCACGACGGTGTTTCCACAGGGGTCAGTTTGGGGCCCCCCGCGTTTCCCAAACTACTAAACGACATAATGAGGGCAAAAGAGCACAAACGGCAATTTGCCGATGAACCAAAAAAGGGGCCTCGAATTCATTCTGACGAGGGCTTCGAGCACTCCAAAAATTTTAATAACTGAAGCAGTGGCGGGGAAGTGGCAGTGCATTTTAATATAGACAAATGCAAAGTTCCAAAAGTTGGACAGGGCAAAACCGCCCCATATAAAAAAAATAATTAACTTAATATTACGGATTCGAAAAAATTTAGGAGTTTGGTTAGCATAATCTGAAACCAAACACATGCTAAGTGTTTTGCAATAAAGCAATAGAACCTTGGGTTTTATATCAAGAAGCAAAATAATAGGGGTCCTAGGTTGTTCTTCAACTCAAAACAACCTTTGGTTTAGGCCCCATTTTGATTACTGCACGTTTTGGTCACCGTATTACAAATGGTAAAAAATTTTTCTGGAAAAAAGTACAAAGGAGGATGACAAAGATGACCCATGTATCAAAACCTTCCCTTGAGGAAACTAAGGGGCCCCGAAACTGCACTCTCTAGAAAACGTAGAAAAAGGGGGGGTTGATTGAGGGGTTTTAATGGGAAAACAGGGAAAAATAAAGGGGGTTAAATAGTGTGCGAAAATATCACCTAGACAGGGCCGCAGCAATGGTTTTAAGTTGGAAAAATCAGTTCAGGGGGGATAAAGGAAAGTACTGGTTTGGTAATGAGGTTTTGGGTGAGGGAACAAAATCCCAATACCCTTTTGAGGCCAAACGTTTTTACTTTAAAAATAGGTTTTGGTAAATACATGGTAAGTGGGGGTGTAGTTAGACCTGATAGCTTGGCTAACAGTCGGTTGCCGTGTTTCCTCCCCTTAAATCAGGGACCTGACCTTACAGGTTTTGGGGGGGTTGGCTTTTAACCGTAGGGACTTGGGCCTGCCCGCATGGGCCAGGGGCCTTTTGCAGTGTTCCTTCGTTCTTATGTTTTTATTCTTAAAAACACTGATGCACATGATATGCCAGCATTACTGGAGCATGCAAATGTCAGAAATATTTATTACGTAACGTGCCAGAATCACTGATGCACGTGACGTGCAGAATCACTGGTGAACTGACCTGTCAATATCACTGGTACACGTGACGTGTCAACATTGGTGCATGCGACCTGTCAATATCACTGGTACACGTGACGTGTCAACATTGGTGCATGCGACCTGTCAATATCACTGGTACACGTGACGTGTCAACATTGGTGCATGGGGACCTGTCAGTATCACGGGTACACGAGACGTGTCATCACTGGTGCACGTGACCTGTCAGTATCACTGGTACAAGTGATGTGTCAACATTGGTGCATGTGACCTGTCAATATCACTGGTACACGAGACGTGTCATCACTGGTGCACGTGACCTGTCAGTATCACTGGTACACGTGACGTGTCAACATTGGTGCATGTGACCTGTCAATATCACTGGTACACGTGACGTGTCATCACTGGTGCACGTGACCTGTCAACATCACTGGTACAAGTGATGTGTCATCACTGGTGCACGTGACCTGTCAGTATCACTGGTACACGTGACGTGTCATCACTGGTGCACGTGACCTGTCAACATCACTGGTACAAGTGATGTGTCATCACTGGTGCACGTGACCTGTCAGTATCACTGGTACACGTGACGTGTCATCACTGGTGCACGTGACCTGTCAACATCACTGGTACAAGTGATGTGTCAACATCAATTGTGCACTTAACGTGTCATCACTGGTGCACGTAACGTTAACATCAATGGTGCACGTGACGTATCAACATCAATGGCGAACGTGACATATCAACATCACTGGTGCATGTGATCTGTCAACATCAATGGTGCACCTGACGTGTCAACGTCACTGGCACACGTGACGTGGTGACATCAATGATGCAGGTGACGTGACAACAATGATGCACGTGACGCGTCAACACCAATGATGCACGTGACGTGTCAACGTCACTGGTACACGTGACGTGTCAACATCAATGGTGTACGTGACGTGTCAACATCACTAGTACACATGACATGTCAACATTAATGAGGCACGTGACGTGTTAATATCAATGCTGCAAGTGACGTGTCAACATCAATGGGGCACGTGAAGTGTCAACATCAATGCTGCACGACGTGACGTGTCAACATCAATGGTGCTCTTCAACATAGGCAATACAGTTACTGCTTTTAATCTACAAGCAAATGTAAACCAGCGAGTCACCAACAGTAACAACCTGGTTAACCAGTATTAACCAAGGTTAACCAGGGTTAACCAAGGTTAACCAGGATTAACCAAGGTTAACCAGGGTTAACCAAGGTTAACCAGGGTTAACCAAGGTTAAACCAAGGTGTTACCGCTGGCGGGCAGGCACTAAACAAGCCTGGCTCAGGGAGAAGGAAGACTCTGGAAACCCGTCAAAGGTATATCCAAGTTAAGAAATAAGAGACATTACAAAATGAAGAGTAAAAAATGTTGAGGAAGAAGCTGGTCAAGTTGGTAGTGTGTATCAATGATGCAGGTTGTGATGAGTGGTAGTGTGTGTCAATGATACAGGTTGTGATGAGTGGTAGTGTGTGGGCAATGATACAGGTTGTGATGAGTGGTAGTGTGTGTCAATGATACAGGTTGTGATGAGTGGTAGTGTGTCAATGATACAGGTTTTGATGAGTGGTAGTGTGTGTCAATGATACAGGTTGTGATGAGTGGTAGTGTGTGTCAATGATACAGGTTGTGATGAGTGGTAGTGTGTGTCAATGATACAGGTTGTGATGAGTGGTAGTGTGTGTCAATGATACAGGTTGTGATGAGTGGTAGTGTGTCAATGATACAGGTTGTGATGAGTGGTAGTGTGTGTCAATGATACAGGTTGTGATGAGTGGTAGTGTGTGTCAATGATACAGGTTGTGATGAGTGGTAGTGTGTCAATGATACAGGTTGTGATGAGTGGTAGTGTGTGTCAATGATACAGGTTGTGATGAGTGGTAGTGTGTGTCAATGATACAGGTTGTGATGAATGGTAGTGTGTCAATGATACAGGTTGTGATGAGTGGTAGTGTGTCAATGATACAGGTTGTGATGAGTGGTAGTGTGTCAATGATACAGGTTGTGATGAGTGGTAGTGTGTCAATGATACAGGTTGTGATGAGTGGTAGTGTGTCAATGATACAGGTTGTGATGAGTGGTAGTGTGTGTCAATGATACAGGTTGTGATGAGTGGTAGTGTGTGTCAATGATACAGGTTGTGATGAGTGGTAGTGTGTGTCAATGATACAGGTTGTGATGAGTGGTAGTGTGTCAATGATACAGGTTGTGATGAGTGGTAGTGTGTGTCAATGATACAGGTTGTGATGAGTGGTAGTGTGTGTCAATGATACAGGTTGTGATGAGTGGTAGTGTGTCAATGATACAGGTTGTGATGAGTGGTAGTGTGTGTCCCAAAGATACAGGTTGTGATGAATGGTAGTGTGTCAATGATACAGGTTGTGATGAGTGGTAGTGTGTGTCAATGATACAGGTTGTGATGAGTGGTAGTGTGTCAATGATACAGGTTGTGATGAATGGTAGTGTGTCAATGATACAGGTTGTGATGAGTGGTAGTGTGTGTCAATGATACAGGTTGTGATGAGTGGTAGTGTGTGTCAATGATACAGGTTGTGATGAGTGGTAGTGTGTGTCAATGATACAGGTTGTGATGAGTGGTAGTGTGTCAATGATACAGATTGTGATGAGTGGTAGTCAATGATACAGGTTGTGATGAATGGTAGTGTGTCAATGATACAGGTTGTGATGAGTGGTAGTGTGTCAATGATACAGGTTGTGATGAGTGGTAGTGTGTCAATGATACAGGTTGTGATGAGTGGTAGTGTGTCAATGATACAGGTTGTGATGAGTGGTAGTGTGTCAATGATACAGGTTGTGATGAGTGGTAGTGTGTCAATGATACAGGTTGTGATGAGTGGTAGTGTGTGTCAATGATACAGGTTGTGATGAGTGGTAGTGTGTGTCAATGATACAGGTTGTGATGAGTGGTAGTGTGTGTCCCAAAGATACAGGTTGTGATGAGTGGTAGTGTGTGTCAATGATACAGGGTTGTGATGAGTGGGAGTGTGTGTCAATGATACAGGTTGTGATGAGTGGTAGTGTGTCAAAGATACAGGTTGTGATGAGTGTAGTGTGTCAATGATACAGGTTGTGAGAGTGGTAGTGTGTGTCAATGATACAGGTTGTGATGAATGGTAGTGTGTCAATGATACAGGTTGTGATGAGTGGTAGTGTGTGTCAATGATACAGGTTGTGATGAGTGGTAGTGTGTGTCAATGATACAGGTTGTGATGAGTGGTAGTGTGTGTCAATGATACAGGTTGTGATGAGTGGTAGTGTGTGTCAATGATACAGGTTGTGATGAGTGGTAGTGTGTGTCAATGATACAGGTTGTGATGAGTGGTAGTGTGTGTCAATGATACAGGTTTTTGATGAGTGGTAGTGTGTGTCAATGATACAGGTTGTGATGAGTGGTAGTGTGTGTCAATGATACAGGTTGTGATGAGTGTAGTGTGTCAATGATACAGGTTGTGATGAGTGGTAGTGTGTGTCAATGATGCAGGTTGTGATGAGTGGTAGTGTGTGTCAATGATACAGGCTGTGATAAGTGTAGGTCAGTGGGACACAGCATTAACCTGACTCTTCATCCAGTCACCTGGACAGCTTGATAAAGTGGCTGAGCTGCAGCAGCAGTATAAGGAGGGAAAAATCTCAAAACAGCAACAAGAATATCACATACATGCTAATGGAGCCAAAAATGAGTCGAGTGTAAACATAATTCTGTTTTCCTTGTACGTCAATATAAAAATTTGTATTGTAACGTTTACTGTATTTCCAGCTCTCAGTATTGTAGCCGGAATACTTGCGCCATCCCACTGTATCTTACAATGTTCGAAGTAAAATATTTTACTACAATTACTGTGGCGTGGTAACCCTATGGAACCGAGAACAACGAAATTCAATCCTCCACCTGCTACATATGGCAACTAATATTAAGAAAACAAGCCCAAACACACTTCTCGTGCTCATACACTTTCCTACTTTCTGGTGATTATAGTTGGCACAATAACTTCTCGTGGCTTAACACTTGCAAAAATCAGCGTGCGTAACTTATTAACTACAACAGAGTAAGGTTCTCACTCGAGTATATTCAATTTGATCTTTCACATCCAAGATGGGAAAGCTACACACCCCAGTGACGAACCTACACTCATAGCTCATGCCTTCGATGTTCACCAACAGCACGCTACGCTTTCCTTTCCCTAGCACACACTCACACTCACGCACATATAATCACGAACGCACGCACACCCACACACACTCCATACACAGTTTCAATAGTAGGGATGATAAAGTCCAAGAGAACAATTAGCAAGAGGCGGCGGCATAGGGAGCAGATACTAGACCCCCACAAACAACTCGGTGAGCAAAACTTGATAAGCACATAAATGTCTACAGAGGAGCTCTCACAGAGAACAACAGTGTGCGAGGAATATGGAAAAATACTCGGGAGCCTAGAAGGAATGCAAACAAAGTAACAAGTGTGAAGACTACTGAAACAATATAAACAAAGTAGCAAGTGTGAAGACTACTGAAACAATGTAAACAAAGTAGCAAGTGTGAAGACTACTGAAACAATGTAAACAAAGTAGCAAGTGTGAAGACTACTGAAACAATGTAAACAAAGTAGCAAGTGTGAAGACTACTGAAACAATGTAAACAAAGTAACAAGTGTGAAGACTACTGAAACAATGTAAACAAAGTAGCAAGTGTGAAGACTACTGAAACAATGTAAACAAAGTAGCAAGTGTGAAGACTACTGAAACAATGTAAACAAAGTAGCAAGTGTGAAGACAACTCGAAAAACTGGTGGACACAACAAAATCAATGGTATTTGACATGGGTAATAATTACAAGAACAACAACTGTATATGGGCACAGAGAAAGTTAATTGATCAGCACAAATTTATATAAAAAAAAAGTTAAAAATGTTCTTAATATTGAAGGAAGGAGACAGGAAGTACTAGAACAGCGTCTCAACAATGTATAATGTTAAAAGTTCTGAAGGAGAATGCGAGGAGCTTAATGGAGCATCTAGGGAGAAGATTTATCACAGGAAGCCAAAATGAATTTAAGGATGTGAAATCATATCTAGCTATTCTTCTGGCGTTCTAAGGCAGCTATAGAGATAAATAAGAATGAAACGTCAGGACTGCATCGTCCTCGATTGGAAGAATTTTTATACCGTTCCTTAACACAGATTAATGCATAAACAAGAATAAAAATTGGGGGGGGGGAGGAGGACAAACGGGAAGCTCGACGCTGGGGCTTCTATTGTTCTTGTTATATGCAAATGATCTGTTCGATCTGCTGACGATGTAACATTAAAGAAATGGATACAAACACAGAAGAGAGAAACTCCATAGAGAACCGGATAGGCTTAAAAAAAAAAAGAAAAAAGAGGTGCGGCTGTAAATAGCTTCTGTAATTCAACCTATACCCAGGCAAGAAAATAAGGAGCGTAGAGGGAGAACGAAAACATGCCGGAAAGGAGAGGAAAGGGAAAGGAGAAATTGCAAACATTAGCAAAAGAAACGGACCTGGGAGAGAGTATCACGCCAAACATATAGCCAAAAAGAACAAAAATATAGAAAAACCCCGGAGGCATGTGCGAGACTAGCCAATCTCAGGACACGAACCTAAATTATAATTAGAAACACCATACTGTATAAACGTATAAGGGCCCATGAAAAGTGTGCAGCTC
>NC_069447.1:29961745-29981983 GCF_026875155.1 Cherax quadricarinatus | reverse complement strand
CCTTTCCCTTTTTCTCCAGGATTAAACACAGGAAAAACACAATTCTGGGAGTTTTGGCAAGACATATTATTTGTTGGACAGGACTGGCCAACTGCCTGGTTTACACATTTTAATTTATTCAAGGCCTGACTCTTACAAGAAAGAATCTTTTCCTTTAATTCATAATACTGATTAATCATGAGATCTATTTCAGTCTCATCTACACAGTTTACTAATAAATCTCCTTCTATTTGTTGTAATATAATTTGTATGAATCATATCTATTCCCTAAAGCATCTAAATACAATTTTAAATCATCTGTATTCACAGTTTCTGATTCATTAATTCCAAGCATTATTATATGCCTTGGTTACATGAACTTTTTTAGCCTGTATTGATGCTTTCTTTACTCTATATTCCATATGTTTGTCTTCTATATTAATTTCCTCATTTTCAGCCATGATGCAATGTATTAAATTCAACTTAATAACACTGATTATGTACTAAATTATGCACTTTGTAAAGGTAAATAGTACAACTTACCTTTAAATAAATTCTAGCTACTTGAGCTTAGCAATTACATGTAAAGAATTGTAATATAAATTTTAAATACACATTAATAATGCTAGCTACACTTGAGCTTAGCAATTACACATGTAAGAAATTTATATATAAATTTTAAAAGTACATTAATACAAACCTTTAGCCAGCCTTGGCTTATCAAAATTATTATACAAATTTATATAAATCCTTGCCAGAATTTGGCATAGCAAAATTAATATTATACACATTAATATAATTAGCAACACTTGCCTTATCAATTACACATACATTGATATAAATCTTGGCCAGAATTGTCTTATCAAATTAATATTATACAAATTAATATAAACTTAGCCAGACTTGACTTATCAAAATTAATATTGTAATAATTATAATCCACTACACATTAAATAAATTTGTGAACTTAACATCCACCTCCTTCTGTCATTTCACATATAATTATTAAGTAATTAACCAATTAATGACTTCACTAATTACCTCTGGTTCAAGAAGGACCAACGGGCAAATTAAATGTGGAAAATTGCATTTATCTGAATGTAACTAATTATGTACATAACAGAAAATGATAACAAAGATAATTATTATTTATCAATGTTACATACACAAGTAGGAATTTGGGACACCTAGGTCGCAAAAAATGTCCCCCTTCGATACCTACCACTGTCATAGCCACAAGTTGCTCTGGACCTATTAATTAAATGAAATATACATACACCAGGAATACTGGTAAATATATAAATTTGTGGACTGTATATTAAAAAATGATTATATATAAATTCACATATACATAACAGAAGGAAAATATATCTTAATATCACTCACCAATTTGACTGGATATTAAGTTGTATCATACTCAGAAAACCTCACTCTAACTAAATCTATGAAAATAATGCTGGCCAGAATTACACACAAATCTAGAGAGCTTATCTGAGGTTCCTGGAGCTGTCTTGTCCAGTCGTCTGATATCTCAAGTTATGCAGGAATGCACATCCACCAATTTCGCCTCCTATTTGAGAGGTGTCAACACAATTTCAACTTCTAGAGCACGAAAAATTCTTCCCATTATATTAACGTTGTATCCAATTCAAAACCAAGATGGCGAGTCTCGTCTGCGCAGACGCAGGCTTTCCGTTTTCTATGACATAAATATTATTAAATACAGTATGGCCATCTATTTACATATAAATACTGAATTTCTGGAAAATATATACAGTATTTTCCACACACTCCCTACGAAGGCAAAAGACTCTGCAGTCAATGCAACATCCCCCCAATGAAAAGCAGGGGTACCACAAGCACAGTAAATGCCAGGAGCCCAAGACTGTTCAACTGCCTCCCACCATACATAAGGGGGATTACCAATAGACCCTTGGTTGTCTTCAAGGAGCTGGACAGGGCCCTAAAGTCAGTTCCTGACCATCTGGGCTGCAATATACGTGTGACCAACAGTAACAACTTGGTTGATCAGGCCCTGATCCACAGCGAGGCCTAGTCACGGACCGGACCGCAGGGGTATTGTGGAAAATTTCGGATTTTCCTAAATTCAGGATGGGTAAATTTGAATAATACAATAATTGTGTAATAAAATGTGTCATCAAAGATTTGTTAAGTTATACCATGAATTAAGGAAAGATCCTAGACTTCACCTTACAAAATAGACAAAGAAAATGCGATAGTAATTATGGACAAGATAGGTTATAGTGGAAAAATGAACATGTTATTAGAAGACGGTGGAACATACGTGGCTCTTAATGGCTCCCATGTAGTCGACAGGCTTTAAAATAATCACCCAAGATTATTATTATTATTATTTTGTTAGTAAACAATTAAGTTTATATAGGCACAGGTACACAAAAGTACAATTATCATACATAGTGTAAATTACCTAGGATAACTCCCCAAAAAGTCGCTTGGCGACAGTTTTTTTTCTTTTTTCCATTTATCACAAGGCAGTGCACAGTGACATGTACTTTTTACTAAAGTTGGTAGAATTACCGACAATATGTAAAGTAAAAGGACATAAGTGCAACTAATGTGACATTTTTATTTTGGCAACGTTTCGCTTTCCAGGAGCTTCGTCAAGCCGTTACGGCTTGACTAAGCTCAATAAAAACGTTACATCAGTTGTACATGTGTCCTTTTATTTGACATGTACTTTCATTCTTTTCTTTCATGGTCCCTCTGTCAGTAAGTGTTCTTGTTCTTCTCTTCCTCCGTGCTCTCCGCATCAGTGACCCTCAATTTCTTGACTCAAGTTTCCACTCTTCGCAGATCTTTTTCTCGCCTTTGCTACCCTCCCAATGAACTTTTCTTCTCTCCCAGACTCACTTTTCCTGTGAAATCTTCTGTTCCTTTCTCTATATTTTTGGTCTCCCAAATCTTTGCAACACCCTACTTCCCTTAAATATCAAATTTACTTTTCGCCAAACTGAATACTCTTCATAGTACTCTAGTTCATACCTCTCCTGCCACTGAAGCTTCCAATATTTACACTATTTCCTGCTCGTCTTGTCCTCTCCAATACTTTGGTGAAACTGGTCGATCTCTTTCTGACAGACTTAAAGAGCACAAGTGTTCATCTAAATGCCACTAACAATGATATTTTCTGTCATGTCAGAGAACACAATCATTAATAATAATAATAACAATAACAACAATAATAATATCTTTATTTCTACAAGTACATGTACATGGTATACAGGCCTAGCTGACATCAATGACATACTACTATATAGAAAGCCGCTTGTTATGCAGAGCATTTCGGGCAAATTAGGTCAGTTTTGTCCCAGAATGCAACCCACACCAGTCAAATCAAATCAAATCAAGTTTATTCTCTATAAGGGTTACAATGTAGGGGTTTACAGGATTTGGATATTGTGTGGTTTACATGTTATAAAATACTAATTACAAAGGGGGCCACTGGGACACCTAGCATGACTAGGCATTTCGGGCAGACTTAGATTAATTCTTAACATTAAATCCTTACAGATTATGGTACTAAGGCTAGGTGACTACATTATAATTTGTGAGTTTAGCAATGTGAATGGTTTTGTTTTAGCACAATACAAAGTGTCTATATTGGAGTATAATAGGCAAACTTATGACTAGTTAGGATTCATTATTTTAAGATTAAGATTAGTATTTCTGTGTTTATAGTCAGTGGGTGAGTGTAATTGTGAACCACCAGGTGGTTATCATGTAGTTAGTTGTCGGGGTGTATCAGGGAGATAAGATGTTTTCTAACTGTAGTTTTGAAAGTGATGAGTGTGTCTGCAGTTCTAGAGTTTTCAGGTAGGGTGTTCCAGATTTAAGGTCATGTAGTTGTCGGGGTGTATCAGGAAGATGTTTTCTAACTGTAGTTTTGAAAGTGATGAGTGTGTCTGCAGTTCTAGAGTCTTCAGGTAGGGTGCTCTAGATTTTAGGTCCTTTGAAATACATTTAATTTTTGTAAAGGTTTAGTCGGACACGGGGAATGTCATAGAGATGTTTGTGTCTGGTGTTATGCCTGTGGATCCTGTCACAACTATCAAGAAAGCGTTTTAGGTCAAGGTTAATATTGGAATTTAAGGTCCTGTAGATATAGATTGCACAGTAGTAAGTGTGGATGTTCTGAACAGGAAGTAAGTTAAGATCTATGAAGAGTGGGGGGGTGTGTTGCCAGGGATGGGATTTAGTGATTATTCTTACTGCGGCTTTTTGTTGGGTTATTATTGGCTTTAGGTGTGTTGCTGCAGTTGAACCCCAAGCACAGATAGCATAGGTGAGGTATGGATATATAAGTGAATGGTATAGTGTGAGAAGGGCAGTTTGCGGCATGTAGTATCGTATCTTGGAGAGGATCCCCACCGTTTTGGATACTTTTTTTGTTATGTGTTGGATGATACTTTTTATGTTATGTGTTGGATATGGGTGCTGAAATTTAGGTTGTTGTCGAGGTATAGGCCTAGGAATTTGCCCTCATTATGTCTGGCAATTAGAGTGTTGTCGATCTTAATGTTAAGTTGCGCAACACCTGCTCTGCTACCAAACATAATAGTATAGTAGGTTTTGTCAGTGTTAAGTGTAAGTTTATTGGCTGTCATCCAAGTCGATATTTTGAGCAGCTCCTCGTTAACAATGGTGTTGAGGGCGGCAAGATTAGGGTGGGAGATGACATAAGTCGTGTCGTCAGCAAAGAGAATGGGTTTCAGGTGTTGGGATATGTTTGGAAGATCACTGATGCAAATGAGGAAGAGCAGGGGTCCAAGGACACCTCCCTGCGGAACTCCAGTATCAAGTGGCTGTATTGATGAGGCTGTGTCTTTAATGGTGACATACTGATATCTATTAGAAAGGTAGGATTTGAAATATGCAAGAGCATGGCCTCTTATACCATAGTGGTCAAGTTTGTGGAGTAGGATGCCGTGGTCAACTGTGTCAAACGCTTTTCTTGGGTCAATAAAAATTCCTACCGGATATTCCTTATGTTCCAATGCTGTGTAAAGCAGGTCTAGCATTTTTATAATTGCATCATTAGTGCTTTTATTTTTCTTGAATCCAAATTGGCAGGGTTTGAGTATGTTTTGTGCCGTTATAAATGAATACAGTCCCCTGTGCACGAGTTTCTCGAATATTTTGGATAGCAATGGTAAGTTTGGTATTGGCCTATAGTTGTTTAAATCTGTAGGGTCACCACCTTTATGTATTGGTGTAATCCTTGCTGTTTTGAATAGTGTCGGTAAAGTGCTAGTTTCCTTGTGACTTGTTAAAAAGTAATGTAATAGCATGCGAAAGAATATGGGCCACTCGCTTGTACAATAATGGTGGGACGTGAGACAGATACAAGATAGAAGGAATTTGGGAAATTCCCATCTAGGTAGTCCCCAGCACAGGCATTGGTACGTGGGATTTTACTGGCGAGATTAGATCCTATGTTTGAGAAGAAGTCGTTTATCTTGTTAGCTGTATCAGTGGGATGCAGTGGTGTTTCATGAGGTTTAGTTAGGACAATATTCTTGGATTCTTGGGTTTTTTCAGTTTGTGGGTCCCCAGAATCTGGGAAAGTGTTTTCCAGGTCTTTTTTATATCTCCTCTTGTGTCAGTGAATCTGCTGGAGTAGTACAGTTGTTTGACTTTCTTTATTACTTTGGTGAGAACTGATGAATAGCGTTTAAGAATATCTTTGTGTATAAGCCCTGTCTATATTGCTTTTCATATTGGTGTTTCTTATCAATGGATTTCAGAATGCTGCTGGTTAGCCATGGGCAACCGAGCCGTTTATTCGTGATCTGTTTCGTTTTTATGGGACAATGTTTGTTGTATAGTCTAAGTATTTTGTTAAGAAAAATGTCTGTCCAATCGTCAATACCATTGGCACTGGAGAATTCTGTAGGCCAGTCAACAGTCTCTAGGTCTGCTGTGAAATTCCTTATTGAAGCCTCGTCATGGAGTCTAAATGAAACTTTGTTGTATTCGAGTGGTGGCTTACTAATATTTGCTAAGAGGAAGGTTGGGTAGTGGTCAGTAGTGCTGTCTTTGATTATCCCTGATTTAAGGGGGGCTAGTATATTGGTCCATATGTGGTCTATTATGGTTGCACTTGTCTCAGTGAGCCTGGTTGGTTTAGTTATTGTTGGGATGAGAAGTGTGTTGTTCATATTGTTGATGAAATCAATTACAGTCTGATTATCTGGTAGGCCAAGGTTGATACTGAAGTCTCCAGCTAAGAGAAGGTGGTGCTTGTTCATTTGTCTGTTTGTTATTAGTGCCTTGAGATTCTCACTGAAGTTTGGGATGTTTGTGTGGGGTATCCGGTAAATGGCACCGACTGTTATAGGCGTCTTGAGGTTTTTTACAGTAAAATTAGCAAAAATGTATTCCCCATATTCACCATTAAAACAATTGGTGCTAATACAAGATAGTTGGTTAGAGTAATTGATTGCAATACCACCCCCAACTTGGTATGGTCTGCAGTTTTGGATTGCTGTGTATCTTGGTAGTGGATAGATATCTATTGTGTCCTGCTTAAGCCAGGTCTCAGTAAGAATAATGCTGGAGAAGGGTGTCTTTAGTGATTCAAGGAGTGCCAGGAGGTAATCATAGTGTTTGCTTAAGGACCTGGTGTTGTAGTTAAGAACTGATAGACTTTGAAGAGTGTTCAGGATAGTCGACTAACACCCAGTACCCATTTTACTGATGGGTGAACATAGACAACCGGTGTAAGGAAACACATTCAATTAACTGGTCCTCTGCCAAAACTGTCTGCCCTTCTAGCCTTCACAGACGGCGTCTTGTCAAAGCATCCTTTAATGCACAATATTCCTAATATGACTTTTAATCCTGGCTTTGCCTTCCTTTCTCATTACGTTGTCATATGCTCTAAACTTCAGAACACTTGACCTGACCTTTGTCTCTTCTCCTTCACTTATCCTGTATTTTCATTGTCTTCCCAGTCTTCTGCCTTGGGGGGTTCTGCCCGATGGGGTTTTGTTCCGCAGTTGTTGGTAAGTAGCTCTCTTGCTGTGCTCCTTTGTTCGTATGGACTACCAGCAATATTATGATTTCTTCACCTGGTTTTCAATTACTACTATTAATGCTACTATTAATACTGTCGTACTACTACGGCTTCTACCGCTACTGGACTACTACTACTACTACCACTACCGTACTACTACTGCTTCTACTGCTACTTCTACCACTACCGGGCCGCGGGGACGTTGACCCCCGGAACTCTCTCCAGGTAAACTCCGGTAAATTACAATTACTGCCTTTTCCACGACTACTACTACTTTCTTCTCCCTCATCCCGTTCTGTCTTCCGTCTTTCTCTGCCTTTCTTCCCGTTCACTGGTGACCGCTACTACCAACTCTTTCACCCCTATTTCTACCACTACTACATCCACTGCTGCTACCTTTATTACTACTACTTCTTTGCCCTTCTCGCTAATGCTTCTACCTCAAATTTCACTACTATTGCCTCTACCTTTTTTCCCCTTTCCCCTCTCGTATATATTCTGCTTTTTACTTCCGTTCTCCCATGGCGGTATGATCCATATGAGTTTAGCTCTTTCCCTTGAATATCTTTCTGTATCGTTGGTTAGAAATCATTTATATAATGCTGCTCACTTTTGGCCTCCATATAAGAGAATGGACATAAATGCGCTCGAGAATATGCAGACAAAGACCTGGGAATGATCATGTCGGAGGATCTCACCTTCAAGGACCACAACATTGTATCAATCGCATCTGCTACAAAAATGACAGGGTGGATGATGAGAACCTTCAAAACCAGAGATGCCAAGCCCATGATGACACTCTTCAGGTCGCTTGTTCTATCTAGGCTGGAATATTGCTGCACACTAACTGCACCTTTCAAGGCAGGTGAAATTGCTGACCTAGAAAATGTACAGAGAACCTTCACGGTGCGCATAACGGAGACAAAACACCTCAGTTACTGGGAGCGCTTGAGGTTCCTGAACCTGTATTCCCTGGAATGCAGGCGGGAGAGATACATGATTATATACACCTGGAAAATCCTAGAGGGACTAGTACCGAACTTGCACACGAAAATCACTCACAACGAAAGCAAAAGACTCGGCAGACGATGCAACATCCCCCCAGTGAAAAGCAGGGGTGTCACTAACACGTTAAGAGACAACACAATAAGTGTCAGGGGCCCGAGACTGTTCAACTGCCTCCCAGCATACATAAGGGGAATTACCAATTGACCCCTGGGTGTCTTCAAGCAGGCACTGGACAAGCACCTAAAGTCCATACGTGACCAGCCAGGCTGTGGCTCGTACGTTGGATTGCGTGCAGCCAGCAGTAACAGCCTGGTTGATCAGGCCCAGATCCACCATTAGGCCTGGTCACAGACCGGGCCGCGGGGGCGCTGACCCCCGGAACTCTCTCCAGGTAACCAGGTAAACAAAAATGACGAAGTTTATTCCGTGTATTATAAAGTTTTCCTACAAAAACAGGTTGAAAGAACTGAACTTGCACTATTTGGAAAGGCGTAAATTTAAGGGAGATATGACTGAAGTGTTCAAATGGTAAACAGGAAGGGAATATAAATAGCGTGTTGAAAACGTCTAACCAAGACAGGACTCACAATGGATTCAAGATGGAGAAATTTAGATTTAAACAAGAGTTGTGGATGAGTGGAACAAACTCCAAGGTAGCATCACTGAGGCAAGAACTTTGGGTAGCGTTAAATATAAGTAGGGCAGGTAGATGAGTAAGTGTGGGTGGGTGTAAACTGAACCTGGGGTTGCCTTGAATGGGTCAGTAGGCCTGCTGCAGTGTTCCTTCGTTCTGATGTTCTTAATAATGTGGATCGCATCCTGGGAAAAACTGCTATTCAAATATCTGAGAAACTGGTAGTCATATCTTGTGTCAGTAACTTCAGTCCTGGAGTATACCTGGAGAGGTTGTCGGGGGTCAACGCCCCCGCGGCCCGGCCTGAGACCAGGCCTCGTGGTGGATCAGGGTCTGATCAACCAGGCTGTTACTGCTGGCCGCACGCAAACTGACGTACGAACCACAGCCCGCTGGTCAGGTACTGACCGTAGGTGCCTGTCCCAGTGCCTTCTTGAAGACTGCCAGGGATCTATTGGTAATCCCCCTTATGTATGCTGGGAGGCAGTTGAACAGTCTTGGGCTCCTGACACTTGTTGAGTTGTCTCTCAGTGTACTCGTGGCGCCCCTGCTTTTCACTGGGGAAATGCTACATCTCCTGCCGAGTCTTTTGCTTTCATAGGGAGTGATTTTCGTGTGCAAGTTTGGTACCAACCCCTCTAGATTTTCCAAGTGTATATTATCATGTATCTCTCTCGTCTGCGTTCCAGGGAATACAAATCAAGGGGCTTCAACCGTTCCCAGTAATTTAGGTGCCTTATCATACTTATGTGTGCCGTGAAAGCTCTTGTATACTCTCCAGGTCAGTAATTTTCCCCCTGCCTTGAAGGGGCAGTTAGTGTACAGCAGTATTCCAGCCTAGAGAGAACAAGCGATTTGAAGAGAATCATCATGAGCTTGGCGTCCATAGTTTTGAAAGTTCTCATTATCCATCCAACCATTTTTCTAGCAGATGCGGTAGATACACTGTTGTGGTCTCTGAAGGCGACATCCTGTGACATTATCACTCCCAGGTCCTTCACATTACTTTTGTTGTATACCCCGATACAGTTTTAATTAACTCACGTTTTCCACATCAGAGTAGTTGAAATTTCTCTTCATTAAACTTCATATTGTTTTGAGTGGTCCATTTAAAGATTTGGTTGATGTCCGCTTGAAGTCTTGCGGTGTCTTCGATGGAGGACACTGTCATGGCAATCCGGGTGTCATCCGCAAAGGAAGACACGGAGCTACAGCTTACATCTCTGTCTATGTCAGATATGAGGATGAGGAATAGGATGGGAGTGAGTTCTGTGCCTTGTACAATAGAGATTTTCACCGTAGCTGCCTCGGATTTTACTGTTTACTACTACTCTTTGTGTTCTATTTGTTAGGGAGTTATAGATCCATCTACCAACTTTTCCCTGTTATTCCTTTATCACGCATTTTGTGTGCAATACACCATGGTCACACTTGTCAAAGGCTTTTGCAAAGTCTGTGTATACTACATCTGCATTTTGTTTATCCTCTATAACACCCAGGACCTTGTCATTGTGGTCCAGTAGCTGGGACTGGCAGGAGCGACCTGTTCTACACCCATGTTGCCCTGGGTTGTGTAACTGATGGGCATCTAGGTGGTTGGTGATCTTGCTTCTTAGAATCCTTTCAAAGATTTCTATGATACGGGATGTTAGTGCTATCAGTCTGTAGTTCTTTGCAATTGCTTTACTGCCACCTTTGCTATAAGTCATATCCTGTGTCAGTAACTTCAATCCTGCTATAAGTCACCCTGTGTCAGAACTCATCCTGCTATATCACCCATGTCATAACTCAATCCTGCTATAAGTCACCCTGTGTCAGTAACTTCAATCCTGCTATAAGTCACCCTGTGTCAGTAACTTCAATCCTGCTATAAGTCACCCTGTGTCAGTAACTTCAATCCTGCTATAAGTCACCCTGTGTCAGTAACTTCAATCCTGCTATAAGTCACCCTGTGTCAGTAACTTCAATCCTGCTATAAGTCACCCTGTGTCAGTAACTTCAATCCTGCTATAAGTCACCCTGTGTCAGTAACTTTCAATCCTGCTATAAGTCACCCTGTGTCAGTAACTTTAATCCTGCTATAAGTCACCCTGTGTCAGTAACTTTAATCCTGCTATAAGTCACCCTGTGTCAGTAACTTTAATCCTGCTATAAGTCACCCTGTGTCAGTAACTTCAGTCCTACTATAAGTCATGTCATGTGTCAGACACTTCAGTCCTGTTGTAAGTTACATCCTGTGTCAGACGCTTCAGTCCTGCTGTAAGTCATATCCTGTGTCAGACGCTTCAGTCCTGCTGGAAGTCATATCCTGTGTCAGACGCTTTAGCCCTGCTGGAAGTCATATCCTGTGTCAGACGCTTCAGTCCTGCTGGAAGTCATATCCTGTGTCAGACGCTTCAGTCTTGATGGAAGTCATATCCTGTGTCAGACGCTTTAGCCCTGCTGGAAGTCATATCCTGTGTCAGACGCTTCAGTCTTGCTGGAAGTCATATCCTGTGTCAGACGCTTCAGTCTTGATGGAAGTCATATCCTGTGTCAGACGCTTCAGTCTTGCTGGAAGTCATATCCTGTGTCAGACGCTTCAGTCTTGATGGAAGTCATATCCTGTGTCAGACGCTTCAGTCCTGCTGGAAGTCATATCCTGTGTCAGACGCTTTAGCCCTGCTGGAAGTCATATCCTGTGTCAGACGCTTCAGTCTTGCTGGAAGTCATATCCTGTGTCAGACGCTTCAGTCTTGATGGAAGTCATATCCTGTGTCAGACGCTTCAGTCTTGCTGGAAGTCATATCCTGTGTCAGACGCTTCAGTCTTGCTGGAAGTCATATCCTGTGTCAGACGCTTCAGTCTTGCTGGAAGTCTTATCCTGTGTCAGACGCTTCAGTCTTGCTGGAAGTCATATCCTGTGTCAGACGCTTCAGTCTTGCTGGAAGTCAATCCTGTGTCAGACGCTTCAGTCTGCTGGAAGTCATCCTGTGTCAGACGCTTCAGTCTTGCTGGAAGTCACATCCTGTGTCAGACGCTTCAGTCTTGCTGGAAGTCACATCCTGTGTCAGACGCTTCAGTCTTGCTGGAAGTCACATCCTGTGTCAGACGCTTCAGTCTTGCTGGAAGTCACATCCTGTGTCAGATGCTTCAGTCTTGCTGGAAGTCACATCCTGTGTCAGACGCTTCAGTCTTGCTGGAAGTCTTATCCTGTGTCAGACGCTTCAGTCTTGCTGGAAGTCACATCCTGTGTCAGACGCTTCAGTCTTGCTGGAAGTCACATCCTGTGTCAGACGCTTCAGTCTTGCTGGAAGTCACATCCTGTGTCAGACGCTTCAGTCTTGCTGGAAGTCACATCCTGTGTCAGACGCTTCAGTCTTGCTGGAAGTCACATCCTGTGTCAGACGCTTCAGTCTTGCTGGAAGTCACATCCTGTGTCAGATGCTTCAGTCTTGCTGGAAGCCATATCCTGTGTCAGACTCTTCAGTCTTGCTGGAAGTCACATCCTGTGTCAGACGCTTCAGTCTTGCTGGAAGTCACATCCTGTGTCAGACGCTTCAGTCTTGCTGGAAGCCACATCCTGTGTCAGACGCTTCAGTCTTGCTGGAAGCCACATCCTGTGTCAGACACTTCAGTCTTGCTGGAAGTCACATCCTGTGTCAGACGCTTCAGTCTTGCTGGAAGTCACATCCTTTGTCAGACGCTTCAGTCTTTCTGGAAGCCACATCCTGTGTCAGACGCTTCAGTCTTGCTGGAAGCCACATCCTGTGTCAGACGCTTCAGTCTTGCTGGAAGTCACATCCTGTGTCAGACGCTTCAGTCTTGCTGGAAGTCACATCCTGTGTCAGATGCTTCAGTCTTGCTGGAAGCCATATCCTGTGTCAGACGCTTCAGTCTTGCTGGAAGTCACATCCTTTGTCAGACGCTTCAGTCTTGCTGGAAGCCACATCCTGTGTCAGACGCTTCAGTCTTGCTGGAAGCCACATCCTGTGTCAGACGCTTCAGTCTTGCTGGAAGTCACATACTGTGTCAGACGCTTCAGTCTTGCTGGAAGCCACATCCTGTGGCAGACGCTTCAGTCTTGCTGGAAGCCACATCCTGTGTCAGATGCTTCAGTCCTGCTGGAAGCCACATCCTGTGTCAGATGCTTCAGTCTTGCTGGAAGCCACATCCTGTGTCAGATGCTTCAGTCTTGCTGGAAACCACATCCTGTGTCAGACGCTTCAGTCCTGCTGAAAGCCACATCCTGTGTCAGACGCTTCAGTCTTGCTGGAAGTCACATCCTGTGTCAGACGCTTCAGTCTTGCTGGAAGTCATATCCTGTGTCAGACGCTTCAGTCTTGCTGGAAGTCACATCCTGTGTCAGACGCTTCAGTCCTGCTGGAAGCCACATCCTGTGTCAGACGCTTCAGTCTTGCTGGAAGCCACATCCTGTGTCAGACGCTTCAGTCCTGCTGGAAGCCACATCCTGAGTCAGACGCTTCAGTCTTGCTGGAAGTCACATCCTGTGTCAGACGCTTCAGTCTTGCTGGAAGTCACATCCTGTGTCAGACGCTTCAGTCTTGCTGGAAGTCACATCCTGTGTCAGACGCTTCAGTCTTGCTGGAAGTCACATCCTGTGTCAGATGCTTCAGTCTTGCTGGAAGCCATATCCTGTGTCAGACTCTTCAGTCTTGCTGGAAGTCACATCCTGTGTCAGACGCTTCAGTCTTGCTGGAAGTCACATCCTGTGTCAGACGCTTCAGTCTTGCTGGAAGCCACATCCTGTGTCAGACGCTTCAGTCTTGCTGGAAGCCACATCCTGTGTCAGACACTTCAGTCTTGCTGGAAGTCACATCCTGTGTCAGACGCTTCAGTCTTGCTGGAAGTCACATCCTTTGTCAGACGCTTCAGTCTTGCTGGAAGCCACATCCTGTGTCAGACGCTTCAGTCTTGCTGGAAGCCACATCCTGTGTCAGACGCTTCAGTCTTGCTGGAAGTCACATCCTGTGTCAGACGCTTCAGTCTTGCTGGAAGTCACATCCTGTGTCAGATGCTTCAGTCTTGCTGGAAGTCATATCCTGTGTCAGACGCTTCAGTCTTGCTGGAAGTCACATCCTTTGTCAGACGCTTCAGTCTTGCTGGAAGCCACATCCTGTGTCAGACGCTTCAGTCTTGCTGGAAGCCACATCCTGTGTCAGACGCTTCAGTCTTGCTGGAAGTCACATCCTGTGTCAGACGCTTCAGTCTTGCTGGAAGCCACATCCTGTGGCAGACGCTTCAGTCTTGCTGGAAGCCACATCCTGTGTCAGATGCTTCAGTCCTGCTGGAAGCCACATCCTGTGTCAGATGCTTCAGTCTTGCTGGAAGCCACATCCTGTGTCAGATGCTTCAGTCTTGCTGGAAACCACATCCTGTGTCAGACGCTTCAGTCCTGCTGAAAGCCACATCCTGTGTCAGACGCTTCAGTCTTGCTGGAAGTCACATCCTGTGTCAGACGCTTCAGTCTTGCTGGAAGTCATATCCTGTGTCAGACGCTTCAGTCTTGCTGGAAGTCACATCCTGTGTCAGACGCTTCAGTCCTGCTGGAAGCCACATCCTGTGTCAGACGCTTCAGTCTTGCTGGAAGCCACATCCTGTGTCAGACGCTTCAGTCCTGCTGGAAGCCACATCCTGAGTCAGACGCTTCAGTCTTGCTGGAAGTCACATCCTGTGTCAGACGCTTCAGTCCTGCTGGAAGCCACATCCTGTGTCAGACGCTTCAGTCTTGCTGGAAGCCACATCCTGTGTCAGACGCTTCAGTCCTGCTGGAAGCCACATCCTGTGTCAGATGCTTCAGTCTTGCTGGAAGTCACATCCTGTGTCAGACGCTTCAGTCCTGCTGGAAGCCACATCCTGTGTCAGACGCTTCAGTCCTACTGGAAGCCACATCCTGTGTCAGACGCTTCAGTCTTGCTGGAAGTCACATCCTGTGTCAGACGCTTCAGTCTTGCTGTAAGTCACATCCTGTGTCAGACGCTTCAGTCTTGCTGTAAGTCACATCCTGTGTCAGACGCTTCAGTCTTGCTGGAAGTCATATCCTGTGTCAGACGCTTCAGTCTTGCTGGAAGTCACATCCTGTGTCAGACGCTTCAGTCTTGCTGGAAGTCATATCCTGTGTCAGACGCTTCAGTCTTGCTGGAAGTCACATCCTGTGTCAGACGCTTCAGTCTTGCTGGAAGTCACATCCTGTGTCAGACGCTTCAGTCTTGCTGAAAGTCACATCCTGTGTCAGACGCTTCAGTCTTGCTGAAGTCACATCCTGTGTCAGACGCTTCAGTCTTGCTGGAAGTGATATCCTGAGCAAAAATGCCAATATGTAATGAAGCTCCAGTACCTGCTGTAAGTATTTAAGTGTTAGGTAGAGGGTATGCACCCACTGCGGTGTAAAAAATGATAATAATTACAAAATAACGTGGACCCACCCGGCGTCTCATCTCCATTCTCCTGGGCGGTGGGTTCAGGTGTGCTGGTTCCCGTCGAGGCTCTGCTGTTTTCCTCCTTCTCCTTCTCTTTCTCCTTCTTCTCTTCTTTCTCCTCGCTTTCCTTTTTCTCCTTTACTTCTTCCTTCACTTCCTTCGCTGCCTCCTGCTCCGACATCTGGGGAGAGACAAGGTGTAAATACAAAAAAAAAGTATGAACGAGAACTTGAATGGAACATGAGACACAAGAAGAGACCGGGAAGGGGAAGGTGAGGGGGAGCAACTGGATGCTGGTGAAAGGCTCTTGATCTGAAGAACTGGAGCTGTCCTACCCTTCCTCGGATCAAACCTAATTGTCTCCTACTTCCAAGGCGTTTCCCATGAACATAATAATATACTTTGTCAAGAGTGCATATTCTTTATATTCTGCAGCGAGTGCCATTAACAGGCATTGTTAATAACGCCAGCACATACATTACATACATTTAAAACAAACAAAAGCACCAAACTATCTCACAGAAACAAAACGCACTTCAAAATAACTAAACGATCACTTAAAACGAAATGGGAAAGTAAGCTGCTCTGAATTAAACCTTCCCCCTTAATTATAATAATAATAATTTGAATTAAACTTTTCCTTGATTATAATAATAATAATCTGAATCAAATTTTCCCTTGATTATAATAATAATAATAATAATCTGAATAAAAAATCAAACCTTCCCCCTTGATTATAGTAATAATCTGAATCAAACCTTCCCCCTTGATAATAATAATAATAATCTGAATCAAGCCTTTCCTCTTGATGATGATGATGAATAATAAATAATAATAATAATAATAATAATAATAATAATAATAATAATAATAATAATAATAATAATAATCTGAATCAAACCTACTCATTGCACTTTATATTTTTACCTTGTGTAATGCAAATACTTTCATTTATCAATTATATCTTGTATATTTTCGAATAATAAGCAATACATAAATAAAAAGAAACGTTACATATGAAATATAAATGTCAGGGTGTAATTCACTCTTAGGGTCCTAGTTTCCTGTGATTTTTAATATGAAGTTGATAGTTGTAGTGGTAGCAGACGTGAGCAGCAGCAAATACAGCAACAGTAGCAGATGCAGTAACATCAGCAATACAGCAACAGTAGCAGATGCAGTAACATCAGCAATACAGCAACAGTAGCAGATGCAGTAAATCAGCAATACAGCAACAGTAGCAGATGCAGTAACATCAGCAATACAGCAACAGTAGCAGATGCAGTAACATCAGCAATACAGCAACAGTAGCAGATGCAGTAACATCAGCAATACAGCAACAGTAGCAGATTCAGTAACATCAGCAATACAGCAACAGTAGCAGATTCAGTAACATCAGCAATACAGCAACAGTAGCAGATGCAGTAACATCAGCAATACAGCAACAGTAGCAGATTCAGTAACATCAGCAATACAGCAATAGCGGTAACAGTACTTGTGGCAGTAGCTGCAGCAGCAGCAGCGACACCAGCAGTTGCAGCAGCAATAGCAACATAGCTGAAGCAACAGCTGCAGCAGAAGCAACAGTAAGTGAACTTTAAACCAGGTTCAGGTTGAGTTAGGCTGAGGTAAGTTACGTATAGCACATTTATGTTTAGCTAGGTTATATGTAAGTTTGAAGACGCGGGTTCACAGCTAAAAGGGTGAGACATCTGCATGCATTATGGAAACAAGATTTCTCTTATAATAAGTACGTTAATAAGTTTATTCAATAAAACATATTTTATTATTATAATTATTTTTATTATTATTTTACATATGGATTACAAAAGTGCCTGTCTTGAATCTCTCTCAGCCTAGATTTTGGGGGAGGTTTAAATTATATTTAGAATAGGATGTATACTGACAGATGTATATCTTTGAGTTTATATATACTGAGAGTTTAGTTTAATCTGTATTTTATGGATTAAAGTATTCTTAATTGCTGGTGAACAAATAACATGCAGTCTTTATGACCCGTGTGAGGTCGACAGGCTTAAACCATTACATTTAGGTTAGGATATAGTGATGACGGGTGAAAACGTTGGGCATATTTCCTTACCCCTACTGCCCCTAGTAAGGACCTGGGTGTTAGTCGACTGTTGTGGGTCGCATCCTGGGGGAGGAGTTAGTATGCCTTAGATAGGGCTGGGCCTTGGAATGAGCTGTAGGATAACAGCTCTTATCCTCTTAAATTTATTTGGGTTTCAGATTAAAAAGTTAGTCGCTAACTCTACGGTGTTACACAGCCGTATTTCATATACTCGCGCCCAGCATTATTACCACCACCATCCAGTTTCTACCGCTGTTACCACCACCACCACCACCACTACAATTACCATCATTTCAACAGTTTGAACTATTCACGTCATCCTATCCACCAGGGCCATTATGAAGTGTAGACAGCGACAGTGACGGGTGGATGACGTTGGGAGTGACAATGGTGTTAAAGGTGATGTGATGATGAAGGACAGTTGAGGAAGTTAGTATGGTCCGGTAGAACACACAACAAAGGTCCCTTTCCCCCCTCACCTTCTGCCATTAGCGAGCTCGCGTGTATGTGTAAGTTTATGTGTACGTGTGTGTTTTACTCACCTAGTTGTTCTTGTGGGGGTCGAGTTTCGGCTCCTGAGTGCGTAGTGACCTATTTAAGCTGCAATATCAGAGCTATGCTAGTGTTGCCTCATCTTTAGTTTATTATCCTCTTGTATTCCTGTACCTTTCTGTCACATCATTCTCTACATGCTTCTTTTTATAGATGTATGTCAAACTCTCTCTCTCTCTTGCAATCACCTGGGAGGACACGTAGTCTCACAGTTAAAGGTCAAGAGGAGTCTGACACTTCAAGAGGTCACCTTGACATGACCACGTATCTACCTTGATCCAGTGTCTTCGTGTCAGACACTACAAGAAGTTACCATGATATGACCACGTGACTCCTGTGACTCAGGTGTCCCTGTGTCTCGAGCAGCACGCACTAACAGGACAGAAACATGAAAGATTGTTGTAACTAAAAACAAAGCCAAGGGAAATCTGCTACGGCATACTCCGTAATGACGATATAATCCAGAGTGACGGTATAGTCCAGTGACGATATAATCCAAAGTGACAGTATAATCCAGTGACGATATAATCCAGTGACAGTATAATCCAGTGACGATATAATCCGTCGTGCCTATATATAATACACCGGCATTCATTCTGGTGTAAATGAATGTAATAGAATCAAATATGACGTAATTAGATGCTGCAGAATCCAATACTCAGTAATTCAATCTGACATATTCCAATACGATGTAATCTGAGGCTTGCGGTAAAGAATTTTGTGAAATGTGAGTAAAGAATCCGATACAGGAGAACATTACACTGTGTAAGCTGATAAAAAAACTGACGTGTCTAAATATATTGCTATTAATTAAATCCAATGTCTGAAATGTCTAGTAAAGTTCCACTGATGTCTCATTGAGCAGATGTTATTAACTTTGAGATATGACTTTGGGTGTAAATATTGTAAGTACTATTTATTAGAGTGGTGCTCAGAGCTACGTAATCTCAAATTTGACAGATTTTACTGCGTCATATATAAAAACCATCACGTGGGATAAAGTATGACAGGAGAACGTAGTTAGCTCTTGTTCCCACAGCGTAAATACCACGCAGAAAATTGTAGCCGCAGAGTGCGGCTCCTGCCACAATACAAATTTTTTATTTGACTTCCAGCCGTCTCCCACTGACGTTGGGTCATCTTAATGCTGTGGAAAGGTTTGAAACGATTGTGTTTAAGGGTAGAGACCTTTACTCTGAGAGGGACGCCACTCTCCCTAAGGGGTGCTTTCCTGACTAAGAAGCCAGCACCTTGTCTCGCATAGATAATAGGGATATTTCCATTTTCCTAATCTGTTCTATCCTCTCAACATGTCCAGGCCACCTCAAAAACCTCTATTCCGCCCTATGAATTATTCCTTTTGTAATCCCGAACTGTTTTCAAATTTCTACGATCCGAATACTTTGCCTAATATCCGCGCTATACATTGCTCTCAAACAGGTTATCTCCTTTGCCTACAGCCTCCTCATAGTTACATTTAAAGCTCATGACTCACACTCACAGTATCAGATACTCCGAAAAAAATTCTCTTATTACCTCCATAGATAATTTTTTTTCCTACCACAGACGCCGCAACTTTTCACTTACCTTTTTTTTCTCGTCTATTCTGTGATTCACTTCAGGTTTTACAGACCAACCTGCCAACATGTTCCCTTCCAAATATCTAATATTATACAGAATAAGGTAGCCGCACTCTGCGGGTGTTCTCGCAACGTAACTGTCACATAGAATACAGTAGCCTTACTTTATGGGTGTTCTCAAAACGAAACTATCCCATAGAATGGGGTAGCTACACTCTGGGCGTCTCACAACGTAACTATCATATAGAATAACGCGGTCATATACTGCAGGTGTATTCATCTCCTAAATACAGACAATTATTGCCTTCACATTAACTACCTGGGCTCATTAGGTTGTCATCACGTAACAAAATAGCTCCTTTTGCCTTGTTTACTCTCCTTGCCAGTTAATTAATGGAGGGGAACCAAGTAATACTGGGTGGTGCGGTGGGTGGGGAAGCAGGAGCACAGGATACACCACGGAGGAGGAGGAGGAAGAGGAGATGGAAGAAAATACATACAGAAAAAAAAGAAACAGATTGCGGGGAAAGAAAACGGTAGATTAAGTCTTTGTTGGTGAGGAAGACAGAAAATGGAGAAAGAAAGAAACAAAGAAATAATCATATACTAATAAAACATTAGTCTCCAGGAGGCCACTTGTGTCCCTTATGTTTTACCTTCTCTTACATTCTCTTATATTCCCTCTTATGTCCTCCCTTCTCTTCTCATGCCCTCCCTTCCCCTCTTTTGTCCTCTCCTCCCAACTACAATGTTTATATTTTCATGATATCTGTCCTGTTATTGTTTGCTCCTCTTCAAGTTCCGAGTGTGAGGCAGTACCACCATCTGGTGTCTTGCCTTGTCTATATATCAACGTGTTCTACCCACCTACGGAACACTCACCATGTATTTATTAAAAAATGTGTTTCAAAAAACAG